>CM060363.1:73082299-73494799 GCA_030545235.1 Helianthus tuberosus | reverse complement strand
ACCTCCACATTCATTGCGCATGTGTTTATACCGTACGTAAATTATTGTTCTATTTTAAAATCAACATTTATGAAGTTTTAAATGCAATACTTAAAATAATATTGATTAAAATAATACTATATCTATCTATATACCTTTATTAAGAGAACTGGGTTTTCTACCATTTTAGTAATTTTGCTATACGTACACATCTTCAAGCAACATGTACAAAAGAGTCAAGCCATTTTAGAGGGGGTAAAGTTGCCAATTGTTCAAAAATTTAAGACACTTTAGGGGTATTTTAGTGATTTTGGCACATCATTAATTGATTTTTTTTTCATGAATATTATTAATGTAATCTTCTAGAACACAAACTGTCCAAATTCTAAACCGACTTTGATAGTTATTGAGGATTTATGATGAAAATTAGATGTTCAAGCTATTAAACGGTTCTTATACAATCGTTCAATTGTCTCCGCAAGCCACAACACCCACCCACTGTGGCTCCACGAATACAAATCGATTGTCACCGTTGCCGTCGCTGTCACCACCGTCCAACCAGACTCACCATCGCCTCTGTTCCCGGCGTCACAGGCTACCGACGCCATGAAATTATTCTATATATACATTTTGCGTAGGATGTTAGAAACAGTACCAACACGTGTCATCCATCGCTCATACTGCATCCATATTTAGGCCATCGACACCACTCCTCCACTTAATACCACTAATCACCAGCGCTCTGCCGGCAACCACACCGCTACTCCACACGCGCTGGCTCAAACCAACGTTGCCTCACCCTCGATCTTCCCCAAATCGAAGTCGGCGAGATTAGGGCTCCACAACCCAAGCGACGGTTTCGTCAGAGATTAGGGTTCCAACAGGTACGAACAAGCTTTCTAATTTCAGTTATCTTTAGGTTAATGTTCTTATATTTGAGTGTTTTTTTGGGCTCATGCTTGAGTGGAGATGAATTTCAATAGGTATGATTTTTTTTTTCTAATTATGTGGCGATAAAGAAAGAAAAGTCTGAGTTTTTTTTTTTTTTTTATAGTTTGCAGAGCAATGCTGATTTGTTGTTTGGAGGAATTACAATTGTGGGGGTAGTAGCCATGTGAATTTATCATAGATCGCATGAAATCCACTATCCCTAATGCTTTTAAGGTGAATGTTTATATTTTTCATGTTCATTGTGGCTCTGTAATTTGTTTATTAATTAAACATTTTAATAAATGTTTTATAGCGTCTCTCGCCGGCAACCTTTTTGGGTGCATTATTTTGCTTCAGTGTGTTTTGTTTCAACAACCCATATGCGTGCATCTATAGTTTTCTTTCTGATTAGAATTTGTGATGCAATGCTATTTTTTTTGTTCAGGAAACAGGTAAGCTGCCTTGGGAAGTATAGTGTGAGGGTGTAGAGCCAGAGTAATAGCCGATCATCACTCGATTCGCAAGTTTAGGTACACACTCCTATTTTAATCATTTGTTTTACGAATATAAGAATTTGTCGATGATCATGCTTCATATTGCTTATTATTCGTAAAGATGAACTTAAACGGGAATTGCCAAGACAAGCTGACACGATTGATAGGTTCATGAAAATTCAGGTATATTTATGCTAAAAGCCTCCAATTATGTATATACTTCATTAATTAATTGTTTAAATGGACATGTTTGGTATATGCTTTATATAAAATTGGCCAAATATGAGATGTTTTTGCAAATGGCTAATCATATGTGCTTTGCGCATTCTTGACTTGCATATTTTTTTGTCGATATAGGATAGATGCTGATTAAGAGTTACTTTAATTGGGTTTTCTATTATTGTTGCACGACTGAGGGTTTTGTTTTATCAACGGATTTGACCCGATAAACAAAACAATCTGATAAAAGACTAAAGATAACCAGATTGACCAGCAGATCTTGAAGAGGTAACTGCCACTTTTGTTGGGTTGTTGATTAATCACCGCATCCAAATAACTATAAGGCAAAATTTTCACTGCAAGTAAGTTATATAAAAATCCACCATTGTTGCTTAATGTTGAACGTTTCCTATAATATTCCCATATGCAACTTAAACATTGATCGTTTATTGTATCTTGGCTCGAGCTTAATATTTTGTTACTAATATAGTATACTGAAAGTATGCTGAAATGTTTTCACATGACCGTGAGGCGTATGAGGTTGCCTGTGAGCATGTACACTCATGTTGTGTTCTTCTAGCAAAAGTGGATTAAGTTTAAGATTAATGGCCAATGGCACACATGGATAGACTATGGAAATTTATGACTTGATTTGTATTTTTTATCTTTTCTTTTATAAGTTAGTAATCTTTGTATTTTTATATTTATCTAATTTTATTTTTTAGATATTAAACCAGGTGGCTTGGGAAAAGCCTTGTGCCTAGGAAAAAATGGTTTCTTTGTGCCTGGTAAAATATGGTTTGCTATTTTGAGACAAGAGTGTAATGATTGTATCTATATAATGCTGCAATTGTTGTTGATGTCATAGAGGAAAGCCCTCAACTGAAATTGTGAGAAAATTCAGAATTATTAAGCACATGTGATAGATTTTACCCCATCACATGCTCTCTTTGATAAAATCAATTGTGCTACAGAAGATGAGGTTAGATGATATTAATTTTTTGTGGAAACAAAAGATACTCTGCCACAACTGCAAGAATGTCCTGCTAGATGGGGATGGTTGTAAGCCCTTTGGTTCTTCCACACCTCCATCGATTCCAGCTAAAGACAAGGGGGTGCTACCCATACCGACACCAGTTAAGCGCGTTGAAGCGATCGTAAGGTATATATCGGCTTACACTTTATTTGTGCCCTGTTTAATAAACCATTTTAATTAAAGATGTTGTTGATGCAGATTTTGTGTCCGATGCTTGTCGAATAGATTAGTTTTATTTTACGCTGAATTTGTAATAGTTAGTGAAACGGTCCATCGAACGTGTATAGACCCGCTCGTTTGAAGTGGTCAAACGAGAGGGTTATTCGGTTGACCGTGTGTGTTTGCAAGACAAGGGGTGTGACTATAAATAGAAAACCCTTGTCATTTGCAACACAAGGAGAGTTTAGGAGGTTTGAGACCTCACCGGGAGAGATCACCACTTGGTCTCTCCCCGGATGTATACTTCTTTGGTATTAGTTCGGTTATCATGTAATCGGGCCGATTTGTAACGTTTTACTACCGGATTAATACAAAGTTGTTTGTTTATCATGTCTAATCTCTCCCGTCTTGAACCGATCTCACAAGAATCACGGTTTCGGTCACGAAACTCGGTCCTACAATTGGTATCAGAGCCATGGTGCCCGATTTAGTAAATCTAACCGTTTACTAAGTCACATGTGCTCTAGATCTGTGATTTATGTGATTTTTGTTCAAGAAGAAAAGTTGGGTGAAAATGAGAAAAACTCAGATCTGGACCCGAATACTCAGATCTGTGCTGAAACAAGTGTTCCGTTTTATGTTTTTCACCTATATAAACAAGTTATCATCATCAAAAATCGTATACAAAGTGTTTTCGTCAAATCTGCAAAATTGAACAGTGGCTGTGTTCTTGATGTTCTTGGCAGCTTCATATTTCGAAAGATGTTAGGGTGCTCGAAAGATCAAACAGATTTCGAAGGATCATCTTTACCCTCAACAACTTCGAAAGATCCAGCATATTTCGAAAGATCAGACAGTTTCGAAGGATCCAGAATCGAAAGATCAGACAGTTTCGAAGGATCCAGAATCGAAAGATCAGATTTCGAAGGATCACCCTCATCCTCAACAACTTCGAAAGATCAGACAGATGTTGTGTATCGAAGGATCCAGCATATATCTTATGTTTCGAAGGATCCAGATGTATCGAAGAAGAAGAGGATTAAAAGTCTGATGTTGTCGGCTGAGATGTTGTCGGCTGAAGTATATTAACTTGAAAGATATTTGTTGTCTGATTGCTAATCGAAGAAGAAGAGAGTGGGTACTGGTTCTTTGAGTATCGATGTTTGACTGTTGGATGTGTTTATCGAAGAGAATAGAAGATGATATCTGCTGTTCTTTTATGATGACCACTGATGTTGTTCTTAGCGGATGATGATGGTAGTTTCTGGCGGGCATCTTTTAAATCTCTTGATCTGCTGAAAGGGTATCGAAAAGGATGAAGGAGTCTTTGAAGATGATGTCTTTTGGGGATATGAACAAGGAGTTTGTCTGCTTTTGATGATAGGGAATCGCAGACAAAGAGAGAGAAACAGTGACCTAAAATTGAAATTTGCACAAGGTATTTTCTTTTGGTTCTGAATGTATCGAGACTTCAAGTTGGGCTTGGGACTCTTTATTAAAGATGGGCCTCATCAAATTTATTAGTTTGGCAGCAATAAAAAAAAAAAAAAATAGGTCAGGTTGTTATGTTGGAGTTTGTTTGGTGTTTCGGGCCATACATCTTATAATTGGGCCATGTTAATTCAGATTTAAGAGTCGTTGGGCATGTTGGAGCATGCATCTATTGGTCCACATAACCATAAAAGAACTTGGTGACAGTTTCAACGGCTGAAATCTATGATGTTATGTTTCAATGTATTTAATTGGATCGGGTATTCGCGGAGTTGAGTTAAACGGTGCTTCTAAATTTCAACGTCGATTTTGAACGGGTTTGGGCGCGTGCGGGATGATGCGGCATGTTGTTAAAAAAAAAAAAAATGATGATGAAAACTTGATTGTTGAAAAATGTGGGGTAGTCACGGTTACCGATGCAAATGTCAAAAATGGTGCCGCGACTACTATGGGCCAAAAACAAAACGGTATGTTCACTTCCGCACGTCAATGTTTATGATTGTTATCGGTTATTCGAAAATGTTCGAAAGCACTTTGTTATTTGTCATATTCTCGCATTTGAAGACGAACGTATGAACCTAGAACGTCAATACCGGTCCTAACGAGTTCACAAAGTCTTTGGAGGGATACAAGTCGGATCCTACGGGGTACTAGGCGATATTTCCTTATCAACTAGAATATGCAACGAAGAAATTTGTTTTTGTTTATTGTCATATTCTCGCATTTGGTAACGAATGCATGAACCTAGAATGTCAATACCGGTCCTAACGAGTTCACAAAGTCTTTGGAGGGATACAAGTCGGATCCAACGGGGTACTAGGGGACGTTCTTATTCAACTAGCATATGCAAAGAAGAAATTCGTTTTCGTGATTTTTCGAAAAACCAAGAACATTCAACGGAGATTGATGACAGTTCCGCTTAGTGGAGGGAACTGGTGAACATTTGACGACAGTTTCTTTGAAGTGGAGAGAATCTGTTAAGGTTTAGAAATCTTACCAAATAAATAGGGGGAATAAAAATTTCGTATGTTGAATTTCTTCGGTAAATTTCTAAACGCAATCACAGGTGGTAGAGTTTGTGATTTTCTGGTGATACTAACGGTTCGGCGTGGAATGTTTTGCACAGACACATATTTGAGGATTTTAATTAATTCTCCAGCCAGCGTGAAGGGTTTTGCACGGAAAAATACAGGTTTCTAAAGTCTACAGTAGTTACAAAAGCGCTGTTCACTGAAGACCTGGGGAATCTTTATGAAAGCTGATAGTTCAAGACTGAAGACCTGCAGGATTCGGTTTTGGGTTTGATGTTTCCTTGGGATTTTACAGGGATCTGGGGGTAACTCAATTCGTTGAGTTTGCAAACGATGTACTTGGTCTAGCTGACTTCCTGAGTACTGATGCTGAAGATCCGTAGTGCATTACGTGGTCAACTTCACAAAGGCGAGACAATGAGATCTGGATGTAGTTCAACTAAGCATGCTGGTTGAGCTTGCAAGGGATACACTTGGTCTAGCTGACTTTCCTGAGTGTTGATGCTGAAGATTAAAGTGCATTACTTGGTCGATTCCACAAAGACGGTTTACAGAAGACAGTTCACCAGAAATCTCTATCAATGTAGTATGCTTGTATGAAATAGAGTTCTTATGACAAGATCAAGACTTGATGCAGTTCTTAAAGATTGGAACCCTTATCAAATGCCGGTTGGAGTATTGGAAGATCAGCGGAAGATCGGTCAATTGAGGAAATTGCACAACACCCAACACGGATACGCGTACTTTAAGGGGGAAATATTTTACAAGGAGCGTCAAGATACTACTTACCTGGATCATCGGTCAAGGGGGAATTTGTTAACACAGAGAAGATGAATACTTGACTGAAGATCGATTGCAGTTGCATTTTCAGCATTCGACAGCAACGGACAAGGGGGAATTTGTTGATGCAGATTTTGTGTCCGATGCTTGTCGAATAGATTAGTTTTATTTTACGCTGAATTTGTAATAGTTAGTGAAACGGTCCATCGAACGTGTATAGACCCGCTCGTTTGAAGTGGTCAAACGAGAGGGTTATTCGGTTGACCGTGTGTGTTTGCAAGACAAGGGGTGTGACTATAAATAGAAAACCCTTGTCATTTGCAACACAAGGAGAGTTTAGGAGGTTTGAGACCTCACCGGGAGAGATCACCACTTGGTCTCTCCCCGGATGTATACTTCTTTGGTATTAGTTCGGTTATCATGTAATCGGGCCGATTTGTAACGTTTTACTACCGGATTAATACAAAGTTGTTTGTTTATCATGTCTAATCTCTCCCGTCTTGAACCGATCTCACAAGAATCACGGTTTCGGTCACGAAACTCGGTCCTACAGATGTGCTATTTAGCTTTCTACTCGATCTGAAATGTTATTTACATACCTGGTATATGTTTACTCTATTTTAAAATTAGGAGGCTACAACAGTCGGAAACTTGAGTTCATAAATATAAAAGTGCATTACTCTACATTAAAAAAAATAGGAATAAAAAAACTTGGTAACGCATCACTTCGAATGTGTAAAGACATATAAGGGGAGAAATTGGCTTTTGAAAAAAATAAACTTGGTATCGTTATAAATGGAAAGGCAACAAAAAAACTTTCAACTGTAATCGATTGATTTTCATAAACAATGTAATTGTGCATATTTATTTTTAAATAACCGTCTACATAAATGTTTCGTGCTTTTCCTTCGCAGGCCTGCTTATGCAGATGCGGATTCAGAAGAAACAGTTGACAGTGACCCACATGAAAGGTATGCCGTCTGCACTTAGTGTTAGTAATGAAAACCTGTACTACTTTTCGATGCATATATACGTAAACATAGTATACCATTTTTAATAGTTTTCTTTTCGTTATTTCACTGCAGTCAGTTGGCTGGTGATGGGATTGGGGATGACGTTATCCAATAAGATAGGAAGGCGTGCGAGAGTTTATCCGTTTTCCCTTTTTCTGTTTCATGTTTTTTTCCCTTGGAAGACATCTTTTTTCACTTCTTTTTGGCCGGCAAGTTTTGCCAAGGAAACAACTTATGGCCCATGGTTTAATAAACTTTAATCACGCCCCTTTGTAGGCATATTGTCTTACATGTTATGCACCGGCCGTGTCAAACATCTTACCACGAACAAACAATAGCTATTATGCATGCCGTGCATCGCACGGGCTTTTTCCCTAGTGTTACTAAAAACCTAGTGGATGGCAGACATTATTAATCGATATATGCACATGCCTATTGCCATATATTAATACCACAGAGGCTACTAATATTTTGAGGATTGCCGTTGCTGAATTAGTATTATAAAAAGGAGAAGGCGGCTATCTTAAACAAGGAGAATATATTGTCATATAATAAACAATTGAAGGATATTAACCAATCAAGATCGGAGACAGAAAGCACGTAAACAAAAGACAAAGGGGACCTCATACGAAACAAAGGAGGGAGGTTTATTTTTGGACGGCTACTTTTCTTGTTGGGCCGAAGCCCATTTACTTGGGAGATATATATTCGAACTTGGAGGCGGCAACTATAATATAACATTAGACGCACGGAATCAGCCGAAGACAGCAGAACAATTACGAATTTTGGAGTTCTTGAAGGTGGTTGAAGGCTGTTGAAGCATCTGGAAGCATTCGGAAGGCTAGGAATCATCGGGTAACGATCAGGAGCACTCAGGATCGAAGCATTCGGGTTTATTCTTCCCGTTATCTTCTTTGTTCGTTTGTTTTCAATTGTTTTATGATGAATTCAGATCTGATTACATTGATTATTATGCTTTTGGACATGTTTAGCGGCTAAATTTTATAAACTACCTAGGTTAAGACAATAGTCTAAATAAAGTTTGGATTTTTATTCGGTTTTTGGCGTGGTTTATGGATTTTTCTTGTATTGTAAAAGCTATGGAATTTTAACTTGGTGTATATGCATGCTTGATATTGTTTTATTACTGATTGTTGCTTCGTATAATCCTTGGTGACGGTCTATATCACATAATAGGGTTATACTAGGGTTCTTGGTTTAGGTGAGTGTCTATATCACGTAATAAGTCATTAATCCTTTAGGGTGAAAATTGCACAAGTAACCTTAGAAGTAATATTCGGTAATTTAATAAAATCAAGTGTTCTGCTAATCTTGTCGCTGTGAGGCTCGAGGTTATTAATAGGTCTCGGTTTGGTTTATAGCTAGGTCTAAGAAAAAGGTCTAGTCCTTAAACATTCTCTTGTCTATTAAACCAAGATTAAAACCCATAGTTGCCTTAGACTGTTGCGCTGTGAGGTAGATCGTCTTATTAGGGCACTTTCAAGAAGTTAGAGGATTGTGAGGAAATCTAAAAACCGGTAAGCGTAACAGCCTAGGTAGTGCCACAAGAATCACCTTGAGAGGGATTGAGGGGCTTAGTTGGTATCTTAATAGGTTTAGCATTTAAAGATCCCGGTTCCATACCACAAAACTATCGAATAGAAATCCATTCGGAGTTTAGCTTGCGTCTAGCCTAGGTAGTCTTCATCGTCGCTGGTTCTAGTCTTTGTCCAAGTTCGTGTCTAGTTATTTAGCATTATTTTAATATTTTATTTAGGATTTTTAGAAA
Source organism: Helianthus tuberosus (assembly GCA_030545235.1). Classification (NCBI taxonomy): domain Eukaryota; kingdom Viridiplantae; phylum Streptophyta; class Magnoliopsida; order Asterales; family Asteraceae; genus Helianthus; species Helianthus tuberosus. Next base: position 73,485,878 of record CM060363.1, on the reverse strand, counting down.
CCCCCCAATCAATAAACAAATTACTTAAGTCGTGTCAGTCTTAGTCTAAATAGAGTCTTAGCGTAATCATTAGAGCCTCGTGGGTTCGATACTCGGACTTACTTTAGCTATACTACATTGATCGGTACACTTGCCGGTTGTGTGGTTTTAGTTTTAGATCGAGTCTAAGTTTATAAATTTAAAGCTTAGGGTGTCTAGATTAGGGTTAATTTTAGTTGTTTTTATTAGACCACTTTTAGCACATCAAGTTTTTGGCGCCGTTGCCGGGGACTCTTGGCGATTGCGTTGATTACTTTGTTTGGACTTAACTGACATTATACGTGCTAGTGTTTTTGTAGATTGAGTCATAGGAGTCTAATTGTCTGTGTTTTTTGTTTTCTTATTTATTTTATTTTTCTTGAGTCTAGTAGATATGTGTGAAATTTGTGGAGGGCCTCACTTTACAGTTAAATGCCCCCAATATGAGGGGTCCCCTGCAGATTATGATACTAACCCCTTTGTGCAGCCACAACAATATTCTTCGCAGGGGTATTCCACAAATACTAGTGAGAGGTTTCCCCATTTTTTCAAGCTCATGGAAGTAATTATGATTTGCGTGCAGACGATAAAAGAATTTCAGGAGTTCGGGGATCCAAGGTTTCTAAAAATGATCGGCATACTTGAGCGAATGATCGGGCTAATATGCCCAATGATAGAGTATGACCTCAGTCGGCAAAAGGATCCAAGGTGTGAAGAATGTGGTGGACCACACTGGTATGAAGAATGTGCGATCGCTGCTCGGTTGGAAATGGGTTGGGGAAACAGAGAGCAGAAGCAACAAATACAATGGGGCGATTATGATGATGAGTGGATTACAGTTCAAAGCTCAAATTACAAGGCGATAGTGATCCCCGAGCTTGCTGATGGGGAGACGATATGGGGATATGTGGAGAGTAAAGCAGAAAAAGTAGAGATAGACAGAAAAGGAGAAGAGGAAGAAGAAGTTGAGCAACCATCTAATGAAGATCAGATGTACTGGGAAAATGAATTTATGGAAGAATTAGATGGGTTGCCGGTAGATGAAGAGGTAAAGGAGTTTGATTCGGAGGGAGACCTTGCTTACTTTGAAGCTTTACTTGAAGGAAGCCCAATGACGGACATCAAACAAGAAAAAAGAAGTGGTGGAAGAGGAAGAACACCACAGCTGGCCCGTGGAAGTATTGGTAAAAGCCACTCAAAAATCAAAACAGCGGGAGAAGGCAAGAAAAAGGAAGGATCGGAGATGGTTCCGTGTCCGAAGAGGGGCGAAACAGAAGAAGGAGCCTTTGAAGTTCAGACAAGAACAGTCTTCTCATTACATGTCACGCATCCGGTTTCTTCCAGGTAAGTTTAAATTCTGGTGGTCTGACCCGTTTAAAAAATTTAAAATACTTTATTATTCCACCAATAAATTTTTAATTATTTTCGAGGACCGGGTGGAATTAAACGGGTTAGATAAGGTCCAGATCAAAGAAAAATCTCCTGATTAAATTCAAGTGTGGGGAGGTTTTGTAGAGTTTGTTAAATTTAGTTATTCGGTGGATTTTTGGTAGTTTGTAGAGTTTGTATATTGAGTCGTTTATTTTGTACCATGAGTCTAATTTAGTAGTTTCGAGTCAGTACTGCTTTGGTTTTGCTTGTTTTGTTATGCAGGTTTGCTTGTTAGGGTTGTTGAGCTCAATGACTGTCAATTAGGCCCAATGACGGTCAATTAGACCCAATGATGGTAAACTAGGTCTGATGATTGTCAGTTAGCTTCAATGATAGTTAGTTGAGCTTAATAAAGGTCAATTAGGCCTAATGAAGGCCATTTAGAAGGCCATTTAGGGTTGTTAAGCTCAATGATGGTCAATTAGGCCCAATGAAGGTCAGTTAGGGTTTTTGACCTAAATGACGATTAATCAGGGCCAATAAAGGTGAATTAGTTGTTAGAATGCTCTAGTGAGTAGAGTATGGATTCTCACACGACCCGAAAAATAACATGAACCTAATGTAGGTCAGTTAGGGTTGTTGAGCTCAATGGTGGCCAATTAGACTCAAAAGGTCAACTAGGCCTAATGATTGTCAATTAGACCAAGTGATAGTTAGGCTTAATAAAGGTCAATTAGGTCCAATGAAAGTTAGTTAGGGTTGTTAAACTCAATGATAGTCAATTAGGCCCAATCATGGTCAATTAGAGGCAATCAAGGTGAATTACTTGTTACAATGCTCTAATGAGTATGGGTATGAATTTCGGACACGACCCGAAAAACAACATGAACCATAGGAAAATTGACCAATAGGGACTAAATTAGTATGATCATTATTAAATAATTACGATTAGGTCTATTATTTAGGGGTGCTAAACGGGTTGTGTTCGCGGGTTGGCAGGTTCAACCCAACCCGAACCCGAAAATCGTATCATACATATGAACACGAACATGACTCGTTTAACCTGATTTTTTACTTTTTTTCTGAAATTAATATATTAAAATTAAAATTTACTTAAAAACATAAATGCATATAATAATATCATATTTATTATTATTTTGTGTAATACATGAACAAATATACCTTTAATTTTCGTTTCCCACCACCACTTCCCCTAAAAAATTATAATTTCCCTCCCCTTCTCTTGTGTCTCCCTCCTAAAACATTTTAATTTTTACTTTCCCCCTATTTTCCTTTAACCCTAAATGGATTCCCCTCCCAAAATTCATCCCCAGATCTCGATCTCCTACTGATAGCCCTCTTCTCTTTTTGTCTAATCTCTCTTCTGATTGAACGCGAACCGAAGGAAGACGAACATAAATCGGAAGCCATCCGATTGTAGACCTTAATCAGAGCTCGGAAAACCATTTAAGGACTAACGTGATTAAGGTAAGTGCAAGAACCCTATTTTCTTCGCATTTATTCAAAAAGCGTTTTATGGTTGTTTATTGTTCATGTTTTTTTTGTGGATATAATAAACTGAAAGTGCTTCAAGATTTAAACTTTATTGATCGGTTTTTGTTAATTTTAGTTCTAGTTAGTTAAGTAGGTGAAAATTTGTCGTTAGGAGTTGATTTTGTTTGATTTTGGTAAAAGTATTTGCAGTTTGCTGTTGTGTTTGGTGGTAGGATATGATTTTGTTTGATTATGGTAAAAGTATTTGCAGTTTGAGTTGATTTTAACAAGGGTGGCTTTTAAGAATAATTCAAGGGTTTCATCGCTGGCTACATGTTGTGGACTGAGGTTCGTAGGTTACGAGATTTCTTATTTTGTCTCTTGGTTGAATCATTTGTAAGTTTAGGGCTTTTGGCTTGTGTTTAGTTGGCTTGCTTTTATGAATGCTATATACAGTGACAGATTGCTTGGTTTAGTTGTGATTTTGTGCCTATTCCACCATTAGATTTTATTACCAGAGGTGGGATGATGAACCGGTCGCCGGGGGGGGGGGGGGGGGTCGGGTGACATATCAAATTGGTTAATGCTGTTCAAACTAGGTCAGCTATCATTTTGACCTTTGGTATTTGAGTTAATTGTCTGTGGTATGGGTCAAAAGTAGTTGCAAGGTGAGTTTAATCAATTGTATGAGTCAAAAATAATTCTATTTTGTTTTCTGGTCAAATTTTTGTGTTTATGCAATTGGAGATTGTATATGATATATCATCTAGCCATTTAGGGATTGTGCTCTTGGATTTACTTTGATATGGTTTGCATTCTAGAAAGCTGTTCTGTAATCATTTTGAACCATGTTTAGTGCATAATTTAAAGCTTTTTGCCTGAGCGTAAACGTATTAAAAAAGTTTCAGTCTTTCGGAATATTATTTGATTGATTATTAGTGCTAGATGAGGGGCAATTTTAGAAGAGTAACCCTATGCTATGGCTTTGGTTTGTTTTGGATAGTAATGGTGATATACGTTGTTTTTAAGCATGCTATCTAATTATATATCCATTGATATTGTGTCTTAGACAAGTTTGACAGTAGTAGTTATGGGATGCATCAGTTGTTCAGGTCAGTATTCTTGTGTTCTGTTGTGGTAAAGGAATTAGATTAGTTAATCTTTTATGACGTCGTTAGAGGTGTTTTATATTCAGTTTATATTAACTATCGAATACTATATGTGCACTCATCGAGTCATCGTTAATCACCTTTAACCTACTGTTGGTTTAGTTTAATTAATATGCTTCTATTCTTCACTAAGAGTTCCTTGTTTAGGTTAGAATTTTGATATCAAGTTAGTAGTCAGAACTGCTTATCGTTAAGTAACCATGCTGGCTATATAACATTTGTTCAATTTTTCTCTTCTTCCCTTGTGATTTTCTTGTTTGGGTTGGATTTTCATTTACTTGCCGTACTTCCGATAACAACTTAGTTGTCAGCAAGGTTTTAAAAATAGTTGAAACGGTTGTTGAAACGGTTGCTTTGGTAAAGTCTTGGTGTTTTTTATGGTTAAAAAGTAGGTCTAGATTTTCCGGGTTACTTTTTTGTTTGTTTTTTATTTGAGTGCGAACAGCAGCAGAGTATATTTTGTGTTTTTTTTTTTTTTTTTGGTTTTGAGGGATAGCTTAGCCATAAATTTTCATTAGTAACAGTCTAATTGTATACATATGATTTATCATTCCAAAAGATTTTGAAGATTGGGAAAATCTTAAAAAAAGATTTTTGAACATTTTCGAGTAGAAATACGTTGAAGTTGGCTGGGACTCTAGAACTGTTGAGCCGGCCCTGAATGTTGAAGTGAAAAGGGGTGTAAATTAGTTAATTTGAGATTTAGTTGACAACCCGTTCTAACAAGAACCATTTAACCCGGTTCCAAACCAGTTTTAAACGGTCCGGTTCCAGTTCTCATTTCTGGAAAATTTATTCATTCTCTTTATTGTATATAATAACAACTTTTGTCAAACTCATTTCTAGCATCATGGAAGTTGAAGAAGAAAACGATTTCTCGGATAGGGATTTGACAGGTGAATCTGAAAGCGATTTCTCGGATATGGATTTGACAGCACACAAAACAAAAACACCAAAGAGGGGGTTGACCAGGTTACCAAAAATGCGAACAGCATTTACAAACTCGGGTGGAAAAAACACAAAGTTACATTTGATGAATTGGAGAAGTTTTCTGGGGAATATAGATCACAATTTTCAAGTTTTTTGGGAGACCTAGTAAGAGAATATGTCGAATTTAGGTTTTTAGCATGGAAAACAGTGCCAACAGAAGTAAAGGATAAATTGTGGGAGGAAATAACGGTTAATTCTTTTCTCTTAATTATAAATGTATTTTTACATTTTCATGTGACTAACATACAACTTGTATTATATATTGCAGCGTTTTTATGACATTGATGCATGTCGTAGGCATTTTGTAATGACTCGGCTTGGTGACCTGCTTCGAATTTTAGAAGAAAAGTGTATGCGGGATACATAGTACCTAACTTAGGTAAACCAAAGAAACTTGCACGAATTCCTAAGAGTTATCGTTCAATGGTGGAGCAAACAGACTGGGACAAGTTTGTAACATATACATAATCAGACAAGTTTAAGGTTTTAATCTTTTATTCTAATGTTCATCATTATTTTATTTTAAATATAATTTTAAACTCTAATGAAATAATTACAAATTTTGTTGTAAGGATGTGTCAAATAAGACAAAACGAGCACGATCAAAATACGTTTATGATCATCACTTGGGACGAGGAGGATATGCTTATCTAAGAGACAAACTGGTAACTTCATTTCTTCAATTAAAGTTTGTTTTTTTTTTGTGCTTATAATGATTTTTTGTTTGTATGTTTGATGTGTGTGTCCGTTATTTTTGTTGTATATATTACAAGGTACAAAATAACGAACTTTCAGTTGATGAGATCCCCTCTCGTGCTTTAATGTGGAGGAAAGCAAGGGAAAACAAAAACGGAGAATACAAGAATGTTGATGTAAAAGACATAGCTAATAAAATAGTAAGTTCAACTTTAAACTTTTTTGGTTTATTTTTAATTACTATAATACATGTTTATTTGTTAACAATTTCTACAGATTGACACTGAAACGCAAATTAAAGATGGATCCGTGAACCTTGATCCGGGCACGGATGCACTCACATTAGTATTTGGCAAAGAAAAAGGTGGGTATTTAAAAGGTGTTGGTTATGGAGTGACTTCTAGTAGATATTGGCAGAGTCCTCGAACAAAAGGATCATCAAAAGAACGAATTGCACAACTGGAGTTTCAACTACATAACGAGAGACTTGAGCGTGGGAAAAAAGATGAACATATTAAGACCCTTTCGATGCAGATGGCAAAAACAAATAACACACTTAATCAAGTTTTAGCTCATCTGGCTGCACAAGGACAAACATTACAAATATGTTCATTATCTGCAGACAAAATGTCACAAACACAAGTAAGTGACTTATTTTATTAGCAAATTAATACCTTAATAGTTTTCAAATGTTAACCATTATTAGCTACCATAAATAGCAACCTATTTATATAAATTTACCATGTGCATTACAATTTCAGAAATTTTCCCTGTTTTATCGAATCGTATTATCTGTATTGCTTCCTTGTTACATTTTGTAGGTAAATTCTTTGGATAAACATGACGGATCAAAGCATAAGGCCAATGCTACCGCATCTAAAATAGTGCAAAAAGAAATGGCACCAACGGTAAGTATGATAATTTCATTTTTTTTATAATTTCCCATGTAATTATTGATATTTCATAACACATTTAATTGAATTGTAGGTAAAATCTATGAACAATAGTACTTATCAAATGACAATACTAATGTTACCACATCTAACATATCAAGTAAAGTAGTGCAAACTGAAGTCACTTCTCATGCTAACACTTCTAAAATGGTGCAAAAAGAAATGATAACGGTAAGTGTTTGACAATTTCGTATTTTTTTATAGTTTTTATGTGTGATTGTTGATTTTCTATAACTTAATTATGTTTTTAGGAAAATGTGAAAACTAGAAAAAAAGATGTTTTGTCTACGCATGAGACTTCACTTCTTGGGACATCATCGCAGTTGGAATCACAAGAAAAATATACATAATACACATTCAACAAATGTCCTAGAGGTATGTGTTATGAAATACATATTTATATTGATTTTAACCTTAAGATGTTAATATAAAATATTTTTTTTGTAGATCAAGTGTACTCTATATACTATAAATATGAACAACTGTGTGGCTTATGGTACAATTCATTTGTCAACGGGAAAACAAATCATTCATGGAGTTCCACTACAAGATAATTGCTATAGAGTTTCTATTGATAAAGTTGTAAAAGAAGCAGCATTTTTACCGGTAGAATCATGTGAGGTCAAAACAGTTGGGGATACACTAAATACTTTTGTTGCTTGGCCAAAACACCTTGTCAAAACTAGCCAAAAGGTTTGTTCTTTATTAAAATATGATTAATTACTCTAGCTATTGATATTTGTTTTCATGTTTTTTGCTTCAGATACCAAATCAAACACAAAACACTACAACTCAAGTTGTTAAAAAGCAAAAGATATGTTTTACAACGTTAGATGGCATCAAAAAAATAGGGAGCAAGAAGAACAAGAAAAACACTTTAAACTAGTACTTATTTTATGTTTACAATCATTCCTTTTGCAACATTTGTAGATAGTTTTTTATTAGAAGTTTAGTTTTTGGTATTATCGTGCACAGATTTTGGTTTATTAATTTTAATATTATTTGGTTTTAGGTTTTCTCATGTTTATTATTGTTTTTTATTGTACAAAAAGTTGAAAACAAAACAACTAGTTATAGGAAAATGGCTACACAGAAACACAATATACATGTGTGGCTAAAGGTTAGCCATAAGCTACACTTAAAAGTACAAAAGTTCATGTGGCTTTACATAAACATTAGCCACGCCATTGTCATTTTATCTTTTTATGTCACAAAATCATAGTAAACGTTATGTAAAAACAAATTATGTGTGACCAAAGATTAAACAATAATCACATATTAAAATTACAAATTTTCATGTGGCTTTACATAATTACTAGTCACATCATCGTCACTTTGTTTATTTTGCCGTGACGAAATGTTAACAATTGTCATGGGTAAAAAAGATTATGTGTGACCAAAGGTTAGACAATAGTCACATTCAAAATTACAAAATTTCATGTGGCTTTACTTGATCATTAGTCACACCATCGCCATTGTGTTTATTTTGGTGTGACGAAATATTAGCAAACGCCATGCGTAAAAAATATTATGTGTGACTAAAGATTACACAATAGCCACACTTAGAAAGAAAAAAAGTTTCATGTGGCTTTACATAACTTTTAGCCACACCATCCTTATTTTGATTTTTTTATGTGACAGAATGATAGCATCTGTAATGCACAAAATGAATTTGTGTGGCCAAAGGTTAGATGATAGCCACACATAAAATCATAAAGTTTTATGTGGCTTTACATAATCATTAGCCACATTATCCTTACTTTATGTGACGAAATGATAGCAAATATCATGAGAAAAGTAAATTATAAGTGACCAAATGTTAGCCATTGCCACACTTAAAACCACAAAACTTCATGTAGCTTTACACAAACATTAGCCACGCTATCATCGCTTTATTACTTTTGTGTGACGGAATAATAACATATGTCATGTGAAAAAAAACTGTGTGACCAAAGGTTAAACAATAGTCACACTTAAAATTACAAAATTTTATGTGTGACAAAAGGTTAGACAATAGTCACATATAAAATTACAAAGTTGTTTTTAGTGTCTAGAAATATTTTTTAGCCACACTTATAGTAAACAGATGTGACTAAATAATAAAACGGTCACACTTACAGTGAGTTCATGTGGCCGTTACTACCATTTAGTCTTACTTAATAAATGGAATGCTTAATTACAACAACTCTTTTTGCCACATTTTTTTAATTGATGTGGCTAAAACAAACTTTTAAGTGACTATATAATAGAAACAACCACATTTACAATAAATTCATGTGGCTGTTGTTACCCTTTAGCCACACTTATTGTACAGAATGTCTGATTTCCAGCAAGAGATAGTGGTACTCTTTAGCCACACTTTAAAGTTGCTACGGCCACTAAACGTGAATGTGGCCGTATGATACCCATGATGACTTGACCTTTGGTCACACTTGAGTTGGAAAAAAAAAGTGTGACAAAAGACGTATTGTCACTCTTTTTTTGTGTGGTCGTAAGCCTTTTTTGGCGTAGTGGTAACAACATACCCTATATATATACTATAAAATCTCTTTGGTAATAATGTTGGTTACAATTGAAATAAAAGAAAAAAAAACAAAAAATAAGAGACGTAGACAACGAATCGTAATATCTTTGTAGGGGAAAGTTCTTGTAGAAATAATCTTAACATATTAAACATACAAATTGAAAGAATACTAAAAAAGACAAGGTGACATTTTTGTAATTATCTATAACTAACAAAGTTACTCTACAAATGTATCTAAAAAAAACCTAACCCCCTCCCCCCCCCCCCCCCACCCAAGCTAAAATGCTAAAAACTAAACCCCCAAAAAACCTAAAAAATCTATAAAAAAAATAAAAAAACACACAAAATATTTTTTTTTAATATTTTTTATAAAAAAATCGCTACTTTTAGTAGCAAATTTTTTTTTTTGTAACAAAATGTAGCGATTTTTTTATAAAAAAATATTAAAAAAAATTTGTGTTTTTTAGGTATTTTTTGTTGAGTTCACATTTGTATAGTAACTTTGATAGTTTGTGGTAATTACAAAAATGTCACCTTGTCTTTTTTACTTTTCCTTCAATTTGTATGTTTAGTATGTTAAGTTTATTTGTATTTGATCTTTTGCCTATCTTTGTATCCTAAGATATCTATATATATATATAAACTAGGTTATCACCCGGGAATACTCCCGGGTTGGATATTTAATGTTTTATTAAACATAATTATATATATATTTTAAAAACGAATAAGGCTTGATAAGTCTATTTGTCTCGCAAAATATTACCATGAAAGCACCTCAATACAATGATCAATAATTCTTAAAGTCTAAAAAATAAGCAATATTTTTAATCGGCAACTAAATGTCCGAAACAGTCACATAAATATTACCGCAAAATATAATATGAAGTTGAAATATGGTGTTTATCAATACCGAATCGTACCGTAGCTGGTATTTTCGTTACCAGTACCTATTATTTGGGATTTTTAACACCGGTATATTTGGTAACGGTTGGTACCGAGCTCATCCCTAGTTTCGCAGTGTTAATTTTTTTTTTTTTTTTTTGTATTTTATATAAAGGATACCCCTAAAAAATACGAGGATACCCCTATAAAGGATTTTATATGAATACACGGTAAAAAAATATTTGGAATACCCCTGATTTTAAGGTCTAGCTCCGCCACTGCTAGTCTTATACAACTATTGAAGGTACGTACAACTTGATTAGATACATTATAAAGAACATGAAGTCATAAACAAAGCCATGATAAGAGAATCAATAATTGTATGTGACTTCACTCTATACCATCCGTAAATGCGTGAGGAAATTTTAATAGTTAATAACAATAAAATTTTAATAAAATGCATATGAAATCAAAACTTGTATTTAGTTAAGAGTAATTTTCTTTGCACTTACAAAAAATTAAAATATTTAAATGTCAAAACTTGCATTTGAGTTTCAGCTCCATGGTGCCTTTAATATATCTTAGCACTCTTTTCATCATTTCATGGCAGCTATATGTTGGTCAGTAGGATTTTCCATGCATCTACTTAATAGGGTAATAACAAACATGAGATCAGGTGTCATAGCTGCAAGATACATCATGCACCATACCATTTATTCCAAAACCAACAGCCAAAATAAGACATCCCATAAGCCAAACAATACGATAAACCTATAATAGGCAATCTAAAGCCTAAACAACAATATCCTCCCATCTTTGACATAGTGCTGCAACACTTGTTTAACCATTTGACCTTTATTGTAATAACCGGTTTCAAACTGTCCAACCCAATCTTGAGCCAAAACCACCAGACCCAAAATGACTACCAGTCATAAGAATCCCTTATATCCACCCAACTAATTATTAAGAACCAGCTATCATACCAAACCAATGGTAGTATTCCTAGGTCAAATCTGAACCCAGCCCATCCAAAAACCTGCAAACCGCATACACGAAAAGAAGCATAGCCTACCACTCAATTCACAACCCACTGGAACCTTTATCTCACAACTGAACATTCCAGCATTTATATATTTTAAAGTATGGACCGGATGCACCTGCACACGTATACAATTATTTACTTGTATTACATAATAGCAAAGTTGTTATAATTATACATGTCCGAACCTCTACTTACATGTTATGAATGATAAATGAATAATAGGCTCATGATAATTCAATACGGACTTCGATACGATAAACCGGGTCCCAACATTGTAAATCACAACCTTACACAGCAATACAAAAAAAATTATTAAAAACGCATGAAAAGGAAATCATCAAAATTATAAACTTTAAAGGAAGAAAAATCTATCTCACCATTGCTCAGTTCCATGAGTTATTTGCGATGATGGCCACATGGCTCAAAAGTCTACGTGGTTTCGGTGAGAGAAGGAAGGCTTTGCTATAACATCGTAAAAAATAATTAAAAACTATTTTTAAAAAATTAGCCACATGGGTCAAAAGTCTACCTGTGAAGATTGCAATAGCTAATAGCAAAGCCTTCCTTCTCTTACCAACTTTGTCATTAGCATTGTGGTCCCAATGATACAATCATTTCCAGCAAAGATTGAAGCAATTGACTGAAAACAAATTCAAGAATTTGATCAGTTGATTTGATGAGAAAATGTATGGTAAAACTTGTGATTAAAGAAGTCCTGCTACCTTTAATATCTTCACGGCCTCTCACAGATCATGCCTTTTCTCCAGCTCCTCAATTAGACTCGCTATTGTTTTATCAATGCCTTTCTTGAGGTGACACCCAGGAGACCAAGTTTAATAATCACACGGAAAGAACCGATGATGTGGTTGTACCATCACCAGCTAAGTCGTTGGTTCTGCTTGCCACATGTACACACGAGTTCATTAACTCTTTATTAAAACTGATTGCATTTTTGATAATTGCTTTGTGTCATTACATGATCAAGGAATATGTTCTTGTAGACAATCAGGTGCGTACAATTGTTCGAATCAGGTTAACCCAATGATCAAGGCCAACGTCATTACCATAAAAAGTTCTTCATTAAAAATTCAACTTGTAGAAGTCAGTTTAATTGATTAAAAATTCAACTTCATTACCATAAAAAGTTGTGTGCCTAATTGTAGAAGTCATGTGGAAGACTGGTGAGTATTCGAAACCGTCACTGGCATTCATCTCACATCCACAGGCAACCAACATCTCAATAGCCTCATGTTTTGTACTCAGATCTATACCAAAAAACATACGTGGATTAGATTATAGATCGAAAGAAAACTTACCTGAATGTTTTCAATCGTTGCGTCGGACCAAAAGATTTCGGGCACACGCGCATCACCTGGTAAAGGAGTCATAAATGTAGAATTAGTAATCTCACTAATTAAGATGAAGCACAAGTGGCCCAGGCAAGATACCAAAACAAAAAATGGTTACAGTTATAATAATTTGACCATGTCATTATCCTAAGATAGTACAACAAACCAATCAAATTCATTGAAAGTGATGACTTGGCTCATTAACCAAGCATTCAAAGATGATCACAAAAGCACACCCGACGCCTACCAAATCGCAATATACCAAAAAAACATTGATTAAACTAAAAAGCCCAAGAGCTTCGCATACGCGAGCTATGCAGTTAATATCAGTTATATTGGTCCCATAGTAAAATATCGGTGTCAAATCAGTCAGAATATCGATACCAATATTATCGGTGATATTGACCGACATAACCGATATATATTAAAATTACCGATATCCCACCTATAACTCACCGAGATAACCTATATCTCAAATATCGGTCCTTGACCGATATCCGATATTTAACCGCGTTAGCTACATAGTACGCGAGACGTTCGTCTATGTAAAGCCAAGCAAGATTTATGTACTATCGCTCTGGCTCATCATGTTATTATCTCTCTTTCATAAACTGAGAATTATATTTTTTTTAAATACACATCAACATAACAAATAATTAATTTCATGTCACTGCAATAGTACCACATTGACCAAACCACAAAACAAAGTCACCCTTTATTGAACACAAAATATCAAAGAGATCAATACCAAATAATCCAAAAATCTCAAAACTTACTACTCAACCCCCATATAACTATGATAAAATACATCTAAAAATTAAAGCCTGGAGACACCAAATGCATCTTCAATGTTGCTATCACATTATAAAAAGTTCTTTTTTATGTGCAAATCAACACAAAAATTAAAGTTGTTATATAATCCAATTCAAAAGAATCATTTTAGTTGGGCAAATTTCCGTAGAAAGCTTACAAATTTTGAATCTGAAACATGAACGTTTTTAGGTAACCAAGAAAAAAAGTAAATGAAAAACCATATGATAAAGCAACACACATGTAATTATGCAATTCACTTCAGAGTAAAAGAGTTAAAAACAGAGGACCTGCATCGTGGCATCTCTAAACTGTTACATAGCAAAAAGGTTCATGGAAGTTAGTGAATTAAAACAGTAACAAACAATTTCTTCATGATATATCATAAATCTCAATAACTAAAGCAATGGAAGAATTTAATCAAGTTGATGATAATATGATATATAAGGTAATGCAAAGTTAATATTATAGCTGGCTTTAACTTAGCATAAAGTTATTTTTTAATATTTCACTTTTTCATACAAAACCAACAATAGATGCAGAACAGAAGCCACATATAAGAAGAAAGTTCTTTGAGGAATATATTCAAACAGTTGATAAGTAATTTATAAGAAAGAAGTTGATAATAGAGAGGCAAATAGCTAAAAAGACTATGCAAATGGAGATGCAGGTCACCACAATCATCAATCCACGGGCTATAAATTCAACTTCTTTTAGTTAAAAAATAGACTATGTAATGCTCTAATTGGGGATTTTGATCGAACAGTTGGTGCTCATACAAAAAACAAAGGTATCTGTGAATCAAGCCCTAACTCCTCATTTAGCATCCACATATCATCTATGTTTTTGAACCCACTACCAAGAAAAAATGATACCACCCCTACAAATTAAACATCTAAATTGACAAATAGAAGACAAAGAAGTCGATGTTGTACCAGCAGAGATAACGAAGATGTTCAGACCAATACCTTTATAAGTGTTCATCAAGGATATAGATTTATAATCCTGCAGACTCTTATAGATTGCCAACTCTCTTTTCATCACATTAACCTCCTGTTTAACTCCAACAGCCTTGTCATCATCCCTTTCACTATTTCCATACCATAACCACAATCTCATCTCCACACCTCATTAAGACATCAGCCCAACCCATAAACCCCTGAACATCCCAAGACTCAAAAGAGTCAGACACAACAGACTCAACAAAAAACCAAGAAAAGGTTTTACAAAGAAACAAAATTGTGAAGGTTTCCATATAAAATAAATAAATAAATAAACTGACATTGGATTACCTGGGTGTTCATAAGTCTAATTATGTAGCAACATCTCAAAGTGCTTAACATTGGGATCCTTGTTTTTTGGAATACTCAAAGTGGTTGGTCAACTTTTTATTCACCATGAACTTTGCTCTAAGCTTTGCCTCCTAGTATGCGGCAACGTCTTTTAGAAAACATGCCTACAAGCTGGTCATAACATCCACACACAACAATCACAACAGTTAAACCAACCTGAGAAACACAAAATTACAGATAAAGTTAAAAATACAGATATAAATTGGTCCCAATAGACATAAGGGAGGTTAAATTTGTTGGTGTGAGGCATGCCCACCACTGTTACAGGGTCCCTTATTTTAAGAAACCGTTGCCATTTTTTTAGAAGCTTATACTTGATCTAAAACAGCCGATTCCAAAGACCGTTACAATCTGTTGGTGCAATATTTTGTCTTCAAACTACTTATGCTACCTTTATTTTTTCCATCATGGCCACATTTTGGGTAGAAAACTGTTGGTTGCTAATATAATATAAATAATCTTTTCATGTAAAACAACCCTGCACAATCTTCTATGGATTCGATACTCCAAAAAAAATACAGATTGCCAATCACAATAAACCAAGTCTGGACATGGAAACCTATAGACATAGTGAGAAGTTGTTGCATATAAATGTCTGAACCCGGTCTGGATATGTGTATTGAATGTGATTATCTGACATTATATGTAACAAAACAGGCTTGTAATAAACGGTTTTCGATGTAATGATCATTGATCACAGAATTACAATAGAGCCATTTGGTGAAACCGATATATCCAAACATTACAATCAGATAATCAGTTACAAATGCCGATTTAAGAAGATACAATACCTTTATGTCGCCAACAGGGTTGACACAATGGACATCGACAAACATGCCGATGATAACTTGGTAGAATTTTGATTAGAACCTGAAAGCATGTTTCCAAACTTCAGTTTCAAATGACAACAGATCAATTGTTTCAATATGGGAAACAATCAATATGATCTTTGAATCTTTCTACCTTAACTTCAGACTTTTTCATAGTTTTGATCATAAACCGATCATCTTGTGTCAAGTAAAAGAAGCTCCCACTTTTCCCCGTTGAAGAAAGCTCACGAAGAGCATCATTACCACAAATTGCTAACATGTAATCTACAGGATCCACGTGAAACAACTCCCTCAAATGTCTGAAAAGCATTAACAATTTCTCAATAAAGAATCATTGAAGCTATATATTCAAGATTCTATCTGTTGAGTTCAAAACAATACCTAAACACAATCGGGTAATAATCTTTCCATCAAAATCCCCGGATTGATGTGGCGGTGTAACCTTGGATCCTTCGGGTGGGAATCGAGTTAAGAACTTCTCCTTTAGGTCAAAATCGGTAGTCTTTAGGTCTCTAATTATCGAAGCATGTTTCCCAACTAAATACCTATAATAACGAAATGCACAAAATCAACACAAACCAAAACAAAACACTCTGACTTCTTGCTAATTATAACTCCACACTGAACACTCACTTACTTGAATCATCAACGCTAATTATACAGTCCACTCCACAACTTTATAACTCCACACTGAACACTGGCCCAAATCTATCTCATTTATATATATATATATATATATATATATATAGATTCAGTGCGTCTTCAGAAGTCTTTAAGATTTTAACAGCGAGTTCCTGTCCATCAGGAAGACTACCTCTGTACACCTCACTGATCCCTCCTTTACCGATTATATTGTCTGAAATTCAATCAAATAACTTCATAAGGAAACCGTGAAATTCATCGATAAGAACTTAGGTGTTGAAACCATCATGGTTCAGAAAATTTTCATACCCATGGTTTCAATCGAGTAATTGTAGAGGTTGACCTGAAAATTTTCCTGCCCATATGAAACCGAATCTGCTTCAAATCATAAGCAAAGAAGGCAAAAAAAAAATAGTAATTAAATACTTAGTAATTAGATCCATAAACCTTAACTAACTAATTCATTGAAAGGCAAACCATACTTTTAAAACAGGTTAGGGTTTAATTAACTCTATAACCAAAAGCACCATCAAACACTACTGTACAATTGAAATTAAACAGTAATAAACAAAAATCAAACAATAAATCATCACAAAAAGAGATTCACAGATCTACTTGGATCTCTATTTCATCTTTCAACACATCCGCTTCAACCTTCTTATTCTCTTTTCCACTGAAATATTTAGATTCATTGAACAAATATTAGAATAAACAATTGTAACATCTGTTTTAACAAACAATTGATTAAAGAAACGCCTGGATTTCGGAGATTTGAGAAAAAAAACGATAACTGTATTAGGGATTAAGGGGAAATCAAAGCAATAAATTTAACAGATTGGAGATGCAAGAACAAAACGAAGAACCCTAATAAAACACAAAGTGGAGGAGAGTTATAAGTGCTTACCGATTGTAACCGCAAATGATTTTTTTTCAGAAATTGAAATGTTCTTGAACATTAAATATTGGAAATAAAACTTACATGTTTAATGATGATTAGAGCGGAAGTGAAAGGATTTCATTACCAAAGGATTGAATCGATTAACTGCAGAGATTAATGGATTACAAAGAGTGTATGAGCATCCACAAAGCGGCGTGAAGGAGAAGAATGAGAGATTTAGGTTTTGAGAACAATTATATATGATCCAAATAATTAAGTCGGTGTGTTTGAAAACCCAATAACCCGACCCAAATCATTTCGGATCCCGCCTCTTTTTTCTTGAAATCGAGATTGTATAAGCCATTTGTGATTTCCCTCCTAAACTCAACATAATAAGTTGCCACATCAGCAAAAATGTCCCAAATCCCATGCCACCTAGCCCAAATCACATCTCATTTATATATATATATATATATAGATGAGATGGATTTGGGCTACTTGGCACTTGTATTTGGCCTTCTTGGCTGATGTGGCAATTCACTTTAGGAGGGAAATCACATTTCACGATTCCAAGAAAAAAGAAGCGGGATCCGTTTTGAGTTCGGATCATCCTACACCCTTTCATTCGGATCTATATAAAAAGTCACAACCATCACTTTCTCACCTATTCTCTCTAAACCCTAACCGACAACTTCATCTCCTACATCAGATCCATCATGTATTCATCTTCTTCATTCGTCCTGTAAATCAAACAATCCTTATTTTTCCTTAATCCTCTGCATTCATTCGGATCAACAATCAGGTAATCTTGATTTTTTGTTTGGCTATTCTTCCCAAACCCTAACGTCAATCACATGATTCATCTAATCAAACCCTAATGCCGATTAAATAGCCTGAAGCCCCGTTTTATTTACCGCTCTGAAGGTTTAATCTGGATATGTTTTGGTCATTGTGTTTTCATTGATTTGATTCAATCGTGATTTTGGATTCAAGCGATCTTCTCTGATTCAAGCTTTGGTGATCGAATGTGTTGTGTTTTGATGTCTTCATAATCCATTTCACATTTTCGGGTTTGATTAGGATTTATTTTTATTCAGATTTCGTTTTTTTTTACGAATTAGTTTCAGTTAGGGCTTTTATTTTCCAGATTTATTACATTGATTTGTTCAGACTAGGGTTTGTTTTTGATCAATTATTTTCATTGATTTGATTTTACTTTTGATGTTTATTTTACCCGTTCGATTCCTCTACATCAAATTTTTTTGTTAAGATTAGGATTTTTGATCAGTTGTTTTCATTGAATTGATTTTACTTTTGATGGTTGTGGTTCAAGGCACAGGGCGGCGGCTAGGGTTCCACCACCACATAAAGCTGACACTTCTCTCTCATTGTTATTGTTTTACCATACCCGGATTTTGACCCGACTACATAAACTCCTTAATTAACCTAATTACTCATTCGCCTCATTCAACAACGTTGCTGTGCAAAACACGGTATGATTTCGAAATTCTCACATATTATTCAAATTAGTATGTTCATCTAATAGATTTTGTTTGTATTTTCTATAGATATATACTCGATTATATCGTATTTAGGGATTTTAACATTCATGTCGTTTTAGATGATCTTATTTATGTTTAGATATTTTTTCCAGATCTTTGTTTTAGGCTTTCG
This sequence comes from Helianthus tuberosus, assembly GCA_030545235.1. Classification (NCBI taxonomy): domain Eukaryota; kingdom Viridiplantae; phylum Streptophyta; class Magnoliopsida; order Asterales; family Asteraceae; genus Helianthus; species Helianthus tuberosus. The sequence continues at coordinate 73,467,205 of CM060363.1, read as the reverse complement.
TGATGACTAAAAAGGTTCTCGGTGATGGCTAGGGTTCGTATGGTCTAGAATGGCGATGGTCTAACAACGAGTGGCGGGTATTGTTTTTTTTTTGCTCAAAATTAGGTTGCAAATGTGATTATTGAATTGTTTTCATCTTATTAGGTTTATATGCATGTGTAATGCTATATATATGTGTGTTGTGTTTTGTTTTTAAAGGCTTGATTTGCTGGTTTCAGGATGCAGCTTCTTGGGGAATTGCTGGTGTAGATTTTGACGTTGTGCATTACAGGTAATGGAGCTGTGATGTTTGCTTTTCATTCAAGATATATTCTATATGAATATGTAACACCATCTAGACAACGAATGCTACATCAACCACTATAGTTTCTAAATGAAAGTCGCGGACAACCAACCTCTGTTCAGGTTTGTTGTTTGATTTACAGTTTTTCTATTCGTTTTTTTTACAATTATGATGGTGAAGCTTGATAATATGCGCTTCGCTTTGATCGTGTGAGTTTTTTGGTATTTGTGAACCATTTTACTTGCTATATGATGATTTTGATCTGTTTGTTCGATGTTTGTGTGGATTAATTGTGTGAAATTGAAGATGTTGTGGCTGCTCAAGTCAAATTTCGGTGTTTTTTTTAAGGTTTGTGAATTAATTATTGATGGACCACTTATTTTATTAATTTTTCTTTCTATTATTAGTCCAAACAGGGGAGACTTTTAGAGGTATTATGAGTGGTTAAAATGTTTTTATATTTTAGATACTTTGTTAAATTTTTTATTATAGTGGTGCATTTTGGTTTTATTTTCGTCCATCCATTTCTCTTCCATGTTTTCAAGTTAAGGTTACAAGTTTTCATGTTTGTTAACGTTCTCTACTTCTGATTTACACAGGTATGTTTTTTTTTTTTTTTACATTTTTGGTGATTTAGTGTGTTGATATGTGGTTTGGAACAAACTGGTTTAGAATTAACTGATTAGGCGTGTAGGTTTTGGGTTTTGGTGGACAAAAATGGATGGAAGCAGGGTTTATTTTTTTCTATCTGGATCCCATAAAAAGATTACAACACAATTACAAACCCTACTTTTCATACACAGTCATTCCCCTACTCATCGATGCTCAGCTCTTCTCTATCGGTTTTGTAACTTTATGTCATGAATTACTTTATCTTTGTTCTAATTACACTTTTGAGTTGTTTAATATTTTTTGATTATTCTATCTTGAAGTTGAAGTTTTGTTTGTGTTCTAAGATTTGATTAACACAGGCATGCATGGTTTTATGTGTTTGGGAAACTTATTTTTCTTTTGACTTTGAAGTTTTAAATAAGTCATTTGACCGTGTCTTGTGCAGTTTCAAAGGCATCACGTTAAATTGAAAGAGAGAAAAGCTTCACTTATGAGGAAATGAAACGTGCTACAAATAATTTTGATGTTGGTAGTGAAATTAGGCAGAGTGGGTATGGAAAAGTATACAAAGGCATCTTTTTGCTTAGATTATGTGATGAAGAAGGCAAATTGGTAAATATTACTTGCATCATGAGGGTGGGTCAGGTGGGCTGGGCGATGGGTCAAATGCGTAGTGTTTAGTGCGGGTCTAAACGAGGCTGGGTGATTGGTAGTTTTTAGTGTGGGTCAAAACAAGGCTGGGTGATGGGTCAAATGGGTAGTTTTTAGTGCGGGTCAAAACGGGTTAGGTGGTAGTATCGTTCAAAAAGGCTTAGATTCGGTTGTCCAAGCGTTTTTTGGTCATTCTTTAAAACTTTTTTTTATAAAAAGTTATTATGTTAATTTTAGTTTACAACAATAATCCAAATATTGAATCAATGATAAGGTTGATGCATTACAAATAAATATGATATTATAAACACATTTAAAGCTATTATAAGCAAATTTGATTTTAGGATTAACCTAATATTGAAAAAAGGAAGTCAATGACTGAGGAAGTGAGTTACATATATAAATTTCGCTTTTGTTTATTTGGAAATTTTGTTTTTTTTTATGAATTTTAATTTTTTGTATTGGTGCATTATGTAGGAAAAGAAATCTTATGTTGAAAGGGCTGCTGAACTTAAAGAGAAATACCAAAAGGCATTGGAGAATCCAAATGGTGCTGACATTGAAAATGATAAGGCTGTGAGTGTTTCTTATAGTTGTCAAGATGCTCATACATCAATTTTGTGTAGGTCTGATAAAATTATGCAGCAAAAATTGATGGACATACATACTGCAAAAGCATAGGCCTGGATAAACCTAACATACTGTAAGCGATACCCCAAATCACCATTCGTTCCATTTTCCATGGCAGCCACCATTTCATATCTCTTAATCATCTGTAGTCTAATGAAATCTCATTTTCGTGATGACTAAAAAGGTTCTCCTTTGATCATGAAACAGAGTTAAATCGATGAAAGGTTTCAGCCATGGGATGCTGATAATGTTAAGACTAGGGTTATAAAGGAACACTCCAAACTCCCTTCTTCGGTATCCGCTCAACATCGCCGCTGTCGGGATCCATTGATTTGAATATGCTTCCTTTCTCCATCGAGTTCAAAAGCTAAGTTTTTAAATGGTTCAACCAGCGATTGATGTAGGGTTAATATGAAATAGTCAAGTGTTTTTTTAATTTTTATAATATATTTGTATACTTTACCGAGTATGCTGGCTGATGCATTTTTATATGGTGGCAGGTCTTTGCAATTGAAGGTGAAGATGACTTTTCACATGTTATAAAGGACGACTTTCCGCTGCCCAAGGTGCTTGCCGGAGCTCTGGAAGCTTGGAAGAACGACATTCATGTGAAGGTTAGGTTACTTTTATTATGCGTATGTGTGTTTATATTGTTTCGATGCGAGATTTGTGAGTTTAATCTGGATTTTGTAGACTTTGTTGACGATATGCGAGGGACGTGAAGGTACGGAGTTATCGGATGGAGATGTGTTGCTTTTTCCTGAAATGAATAAGTACAGGTAATGTTATCATGCCCTACGTTTTGATTTTGTATTTTTGTTAGTTAGTTAGTTATATACTGTTGGTTATGAGTTATGACCTAATTGTTAGGTTCATGCCTGTGAGCTTTTGTTTTTTGTTTATATAAATAGGATTTAGCATTAAAACATGTTTAGGTATCTGTTTTTAGGCTTTCTTCTGTGTATTTGTTCCCTTCTGCGTCTGTGGTTGCTGATAAGAATGACTTCTTAATTTTTTTCTTTTACAAGCTTGAATCTGTTATGATATTCATGTGGCAAACCAGCTGCACGAGGCTCCCACGGGTCCCGGAGGTCAACTTGGACCTGATGACGCATCCTACCGTGCATTTCTGCAAGAGGCTGATTATTATCTCACACATGATGTTCATGTGTAAGATGATAATCACCGATTTTCATTTGCAAATTGTTGTTAGTTGTGTTTTTAAACCATACTTGATCCTGTTATTATTCGGGTGTTCATGATATGATGATATGTTTGTTAATAAGAAAAGAATGGCAATGATGGATCATTCTACAATCTGCAACCATTAAATACCCTATGATTGATCTGTTCAAAGATCCTTTGGTGTACGATCAGAGGGTAAACCATTTCGCTTATACTATTTACGTTCATTCAAAGTTCCTTTGTGACGTATAATAAGGGTTTGGTTCATGATATGTTGTTTCTTGAACATTTAATCGTGGGTTTGAACATGAGTACTAATAGGACTCTTAAAGATTGTAGAAGATAGAAAATAGTAAGTTTTGGATTTATCATATTTTAAACTTTTGTTGTATGATTCCTGTATAAATAAGAAAATAAGAGGGACTAAGGGGTTGTTTTGATCTACTTTCAGGCTAATTTATTTACAAAAATCACTTTGAGAACTCACATCTAAACAACTCAAATTTGTTATCTGTCATATGTGCATTAATATTGACTTTTGGATTGATTTCAGGTCAATCTGCGCCACCGTTATGTGCATAAGTTGCACTTTTACCATGAAGAGTGGTGTAAGGCTGACGCAGCTCAACCTTTTTTCCTACTGGATATGTATGCTATACAATATGTGGCATGAATCTTGAAATCTATTTTAGCATCCTCACTTATTCATTTTTTTATTGAATCTGATAAGCGTTGGTTCACTCTGTTCAACCCTATTGACCAAACCATAGCTAAACAGTGTGTATATTGTGATCATTTTGGCTGAACCCTTTTGTGATATATGTTCGCAGGACTCGGTGTTATATGGCTAGAAGAGAAGGTGAAAGTGATGTTTCTGTGGACTTGACAAGAGGGCCTTTAATCGCGCCATCCTATTCTCTACCAGAATCCGATCTTCCTTCAGCCGATCTCCCTAAAAGTGTTACAAGTGGCACAAAGATTGTAAATACCGATGAAAAAAGATAACTCGGGTCTGAGCTGATTTCGATATCAAAATATCCGAAATGTTGGAGGTTTCGCAAGATGTTATTCACTGGCTTCAAGAGTTTCCACCTCAGCTTTGGGCTGTCACGTACTTCGAGGGAGTCCGTTACGGTCATTTCACGTTAGGCGTCACCGAACTTTTATATAACTGGGCGTTAGAAGGTCATGAACTTCCGGTTGTTCAATTAATGGAACACATTCGTCATCAGTTAACTACGTGGTTTGAAAACCGACAAAACATGGGGATGATGTGGAATTCGATCGTTGTCCCGTCAGCCGAAGCGAAGATTATAGAAGCTGTCGCTGATGCGCGTTGTTACCAGGTGTTATGTGCAAACGAAGTCGAGTTCGAGGTTGTTTCAACATAAAGAACAAATTTTGTCGACATAAGAAGTCGAGTATGTTCATGTAGGCGGTGGCAAATATATGGTCTTCCATGCGCACACACTGTAGCCGCGTTAATATCTAGCGGGGAAAACGCGCATGTGTTCGCTGATCATTGTTTTAAAGTGGAAAGTTACCGGAAAACATATTTCGCAAATGATATATCCAATTCCTGACAAAAGCCTTTGGAAGGATGTTAACGAAGGTGCAAAGGGCGAGATGGTAATTCGGCCACCGAAAACACGAAGGCCACCGGGTCGGCCAAAAAAGAAGGTTCTTAGAATCGAGAGTTTGAAACGACCGAAAATAATTGTGCAGTGTGGTCGTTTCCATATGTTGGGGCACTCGCAAAAAAAGTGTACAATGCCGATTTGAGTGTTACCGCTACGCTCTCTGTTTTTCTAATCTATATCAGTTTGTTATTTGTTTTCAGTTTTTTTGACAGTTGGCATAGAGTTGTGTATTTTGTATGCTTATCAAGTTTGAAAAATAATCTATTTCTTAGTTTTATAGTTTCTTTTGTTTGTTATTATGGACTCCTGCTGTTTCAGATGACATGTTTTTAGGCTGATCGTAACGATTTTTAGCAGCATATCATCTGCGGGACAGAATGTAAGTTGTTGTTGGTTTAATTTCGTACTCCTGTTATAAGTTTATGTGCTTCATTAATGTTTCTTTTTTCGCAAGTGTGTGAATAAAAGTAAAATTGCTGTAAAATAGCACAAACACAATCAAGTAAAATGGACTTAATAGGTGGCAAAATGGGCAGGTCTGGTAATGGGTCAAAAGTGGTACAGGGAAAGATGGGTAAATTTTGAAATGAAAAACAGCTTAGATAGGTGATCATGTATTAATATATTGGACATATATTACCCTATATACTTAAAGTAGAAAGTTGGTGGCAAAGGCCACCGACAACCTACCTCAAAATAATAATTTTGTCCTTTAATATCTTTAATGGTAAATTGGTAATCCTAAAAGAGTATGCCAAATTTTAACGATATATTTTGTCTCTTGAAACTTGCAACACATTACTTCCTATATAATTTAAAGGAAGTGTTTGACTATTTTGTAGTTTGAAAAAAACAATATTGACTTATTTCCTAATATACAGAAGTAATTTCTGGTGAACCCATTCAATTATTAGTCATGGTTTCCATGGACAAAATAGAAAGAAGTTTATGTGACATCCTAAAAGGAAACTTATTATATTTGTGGGACAGAGTATGTTAAAGAAACATGAAAGACGCTAATGGGGCATCCAAAAGAAGTTTGGCCCACCACTGTGGAGGCATAACTGCTGTTTTAAATCTAGATTTGATGTGTTTATTTTAAAATTCTGTGTTAATTGATCTTAGAAATGCAAGTTGGATATGCCGAGTCACCCAACACCAAGGATTCACTTGGAAAAACCAACACTTAGATCGTTTCACCTGGAACATTTAAGGCAACCAAAAGAGTGGGAATATGTGCATGAGCTGGTATGTTTCACTTTTTTTCTTTAAATCAACTGAAATCGTGGTATAAACTTATTAGCGACCCACTGCTTTGGATTTATTTGAGGGCCCACAATGGACAATCACAGCCAAAATGTGTAAAAGGGGTATGGTTACATTTAGTTCACGCGTCAAAAGGACCAGGCTTTGTTGAATGAGTGTATAAAGTTGAAGAAAGTTGATAATTGTGATATAAAGATACAACTCGCTTATATCATTTTGTGATCCGTTGTTATTCCTTCTCACATCAAGTTAATGGGGCCTACAATTATACCTTCACTCTTCTCATATAAATAATTTCCATACAACTTATTGGACAAAAGGTAAATAGAAAATATTTTCTTTATACCATATTTCTTTAGTAATTTTTATTCCCCAATGAATGTGAAAGCTTTTCCGGTGCAGGTTGTTATCTCGATCTTGAAGTTTAGTGCATGCAGCTTCTTTATTTTGTTTATTGTTGATTATTTAGAGTCAAAGTAATCACATATGGATAATTTGGCCAGAATACATTATCATCGATGTAAATAGCGAGGTATGTACACCATTTGTATTTGCATATATTTGCAGTTGTGGTATTAACTGGAGTGTCTTCTATGTGTTCGACCTATACGCTATTCGCTATGGCGACCATAGCGGCAACTATTGACAACTATAGTAATCATGTTACATTAATTTGATATTGAATTTAAAATCTTGAACATGTTATGGCCCCGAATAATTACATCGAGTTCATTAACGATCTTACATCATTGGTCAAGAACAAGTTTATCTCAATGGGCCGTATTGATGATGCAGTGACCAGAATCTTACGCGTCAAATTTACCATGGGCCTGTTTGAGAACCCTCTTGCCGATTACAGTATGGTTAACGAGGTTGGAAGCCAGGTCAGTGAATTATTATGCATTTCTGTTCCAACTTCCAAACCATGTACGTATATAAGTGGTTCGTTATTTATATTAAATTCTTTTGCTTTACGCGTTTGAGAAATATAGGCACACAGAGAAATAGCAAGGGAGGCAGTGAGGTCATTAGTGTTGCTGAAATCATGTTTGTTAATTGTTTTATAAGAGACTAGGAGTTGATATTTTATGTTATCCGTAAGCCAATATTGAAATCCAATGTGATTGTGCATATCAAAATATATCGTGTTTGTGTGTTTCAAAGGTTGGTGACGGTGGTAGTGTTAAAGCCTTGGAGAATTCATGATAGTTTTTTAGTTTTTGGTACATGTTAAGTGTTATAATAAAGAACGTACATAACATTAATAAAGTTCTAATAATCTGTTATAATAAATTAAAGTTTTTTTTTTTTTTTTTTTTTTGTCGTGGGCCATTCAGTGAAGCAAGTTTCTGCCTCCGGTTCTTGCCCAAAGTCTCTGACCCTACTCGCAACCCTAACTACAACTTTCAATTCAAAACAATTATAAAACAAGTTTCTTCGCAACCCTAATGACTACAACTTTCAATTCTAAACAATTATAAAACAAGTTTCTGACATAGTTTGATTAATATAAAATAAATTTTCCTACCCGCGAAGTTCGCGGGTGATAACCTAGTGGAATATATATTTGTAATCTCTTTGTAGTCATAGACTTAAGAAACATATTAGTAACATGACACATATTGGACCCTGAGTGTGAGGAATAAACATATCAAACGGCCAACTTTGTTTAATTTTTAACCAAGAAATTACAAAGATAATTGTCTTGTATGACAAGAGACGCAAAAGACGTATGTACTACTGTGTAGTAAATATAAAATTTGTTTCTCTTATTTTCGTATTCAATTTAAATACTGGAGAATAAATCACTAAACATTATATGAGATTGGCAATCATCCATAACTCATGTTCAACGTGGTGTGGGAAACAACATGATAACTAATGTCTTGGCAATAACATTCACGAGCTCAATGATTTTCCAGATGACGTATATCCATGTGTTATTGGGATAGTGGCGTGTTTCCAGACGTTATAAAATGTGGTTACATATATTGAATCCTATGTGAGTAAAAAATTGTTGTATCTCAATGTCCAATATACAACATGACATATGATGACATATAGGGCTGCAAACGAATCAAACGAACACGAACAAGACCTTGTTCGTGTTCGTTTGTTAAGAAATATATGTGTTCGTGAACCGTTCAAGAACACTTATCGAACGAGATTTTATGTTCGTGTTTGTTTATTAAGGAAATGAATTTGTTCGTGTTCGTTTGTGTTTGTTTGTTAATTTTAGGCAACGAACGTTGACGAACACAAATGAGCACAAACTAATGTTCATGAACACAAATGGAAACAAACGAACACAAACAATCGTTCATGAACAGAATATATAATACACCAACACTTATTAGATATTTAATTTGTCGGAAATTTGAAGTATTTAAATAAATATAAACACTAAAAACACTAATGAAGTATTGAACACAAACGAACACGTTACCGAACGTTCACAAACATAAACGAACGAACACGACCTCTGTTCATGTTTGTTCATTTAATTAAACAAACGAAATTTCTTGTTCGTGTTCGTTTGTTTAGTAAACAAATGAACACAAACGAACTTTCCGTCGAACGGTTCACAAACTGTTCGCCGAACGTTTGGTTCGTTTGCAGCCATTGGCGAAGCTTTGAAGGGGCCGGGAGGGGCGCCCGACCCCCCGAACTTTTCGCTCAGTAGTGTTATATATGTAGGTTTCGTTTGGAAATTTTTTGGTATATACGTTTTCGACCCCCCGATTCTATAGAAATTTTGGGTATATACGTTTTCCGACCCCCCTGTCGAAAACGTCAAGCTTCGCCACTGTTTGCAGCCCTAATGACATAACATCACATACATATAGTGATTTAAAACTGCTTACGTAATAAAATTTAGGGGTTTTCTAATCACACTCTGATCTAAGGCTATGCGGTATGGTGATGGTCCTTTCTTCGATGATGATCCGTCACGTAGGCGTCACATCATAATCCCTTGGTGGATGCCCCTCCAAGGTAGAATCACTGGAAATGGAGGATGATCCTACCCCACCATATTAACTTTTTTTTTAAATTTATCTACTTTTTAAAAAAAAAATCAAACATTACATAAATTAGAAAAAATAAATTCATTAATATTAAAAAACCAAACATTACATAAGTTAAAAAAAACATAAACTTAAAAAATAAAATTCCTAAGAACTTAAATATAAAAAAAACTAACATATTCTAAAAAAAGTATTAAAAACTACTAGTCTTCATCCGGCATGTGGTCGTTAGGTTCGCTTTGTACGTTGTTCCAAATGTACTCCACCAAGTCCGCTTGTAGGTTTTGATGTGTGTACTCGTTACGTAGAGAGAATCCGTTTAAATCTTGTTGTTCCAAACTAACTGGAACAAAATTCTCGTTAGACGCGTTTTCATCGTACTCACAAATCGTTTTACCTTCGTCTTCGATGATCATGTTATGCAGCAAGATACAAGCGTACATAATGTGTCGCAACCTCTTTGGTGTAGCAGAACGTGCTGGATGTTCAATGATATACCTTTTTTTTGTAGCACCCCAAAACACCGTTCAATATCTTTTCTCGCACCCTCTTGAAACTTCGCACATTTCTTTCTATTATCGTATGTCGGGTGCGGAATAGTTTTAACGATTGTAGAGTACGTTAGGAATATTTCATCCGCAAGGTAGTAACCCCGCCTGCATGCCACCCTCGAAACCGTAAAACTGGTGTCTGGACCTGTTCTTGCCACTACATCGTCAAATATATGTGACTGGTAGATGATGTTAAGGTCATTAAGTGAACCAAGTAGACAAAAAAAAAACATGCCAGATCCAGAGATCCTGTGACGCAACAGCCTCTAGAACTATAGTTGGATGACCATGACCTCCCCGAGTATACTGACCTTGCCAAGCAGTAGGGTAGTTCTGCCACAGCCAGTGCATGCAATCAATGCTCCCGAGCATTCTTGGAAAACCATGTCTTTGTTCGCGTGCTTGATATAATTTTTGAACGTCGTTTGCGTTTGGTTTCCGCAAGTATTTCTTGCTATATAATTTCACGACCCATTCGCAAAACCTGTGCACACATTCACGTGCGGCTCTTTCGGACATCCTTAAATACTCGTCCAACGAATCGGGTGCGTACCCATATGCCAGTTGGCGAATGGCCGACGTACATTTTTGTAAAGTAGTGAATCCCCTTTGGCCCATAGCGTCGTATCGCAGTGTGAAAAACGGATCAGACTAGGCCAGGTCGTCTGCGATACGTAAAAAATTCGACGACTCATTCGGAACCGACGTCGAAACATCTCGTCCGTGTACACAGGTTCGTCGGCAAAATAATCGGCCACTAATTTATCATGGGCATCTATATATTAAAAACGAAAAATAAATTAAATTCATTATTGAATTTAAATAAACATACTCTAAAAAAATTAAAATACCTTCTTTGTCTCGGTTTAAGGCGGCTCTCCTAGTATGTCGTTGTGATGACGTTTCAGACTCTTCATCCTCATCCATAAACATCTGAGCCGCGTACATAATGACGTTTGCAAAAAATGCTTCGTTCTCACCCGAAGATGACGAATACCAAATTGAAAAAGAAGAAGATGATGAAGAAGATGAAGACATGACTAATTTTTATAAAAGTATAGAAGTTGAGAGAGAGATGGGGTTGAAGTGGGTAAAAAATGATGTAAAAGGGTTGTATTTATAAAAAAATTAATGAATTTGGAGTTTTTTTTTTTTAAATAGTTGTTACTTTTTAATTTAGGCATTTAATTTTTTTTTACAACGGTCAAAAGCCAAATGGTCCCAACTTTTGTCCTTTTCTGGCCCGGCTCAAACGTCTCCTTGGAGACGGATAGGACGACGACAGGGGGGGGGTGTTGGGGGCGGCGCCGGAACAAGGCCGACCCCTATACCGTGTAGCCTGATTTCTTTTCACACCCTATCTAGTAAATGGCCAATAATATTTACTTTCTCTCTTCTTAAACAAAAATAGTCAATGCTTTTAATCAAGTGCATACCAAAAAATAATCAAGAAGGTGAAAATTTTTACCATTCAACAACCTAATTCTAAATGTTTTGTTGCTTTAAAAAAAAAATATAAATATATACTTTCCAGCAACCTTATTTTAAATTATAAAGATAGACACATCCATTTACAGTTTTCGTCAACGTTTAAACTTTACGCTTTTACCTCTTGCACAATTTTTTTCTTTCTTTTTTGTGGTTTTGTTTTTTTACTTACAACCTTTAATTTTCAGCATTGACTCTTACAACCTCCTAACTTTCTAAATACTTTTTAATCAACTTTGACGTCTTTATTTTTATTTACATGTCGCTATAAACTTAAGTTGATTAGCATTCACACTGACAACCATTTTACTTTGTAAATACTTTTCTAATCGAGTTTCCCACTTGATGTAAGACATGTGTCGACATACTTTTGTATCGGATCAAAAATCGGGACGCCCCGCCGCGAAGCGCGGGTGTAACACCCTAGTTAATATTAATATGAATCTCTAATTTATATAATATAAATTTGCAACATGTTTAGGCATTAGTTGTTGTAATTTGTGCTTATTGGGTTGTATGTGCTTTGTGGTGTTATTTTGTAACATAAGTATGCAACTAGGAGTTGTACATCTTGCTTAAATAATGCTTTATGCTTTAGTTGTTTGTATGGTTAGTCTAGGTGATTGTACATTGATATTTACATAATATAAATTTACAACAAGTTGAATTTTGCGACTTAACACGGCACAATGTGTGTGTGTGGTTCAACGATTTTACGTTTTGCTATACGCTTCGTTCTAAATTTTGCGAGTTAACATGGGGTGACGTACGTGTGTGGTTCAGTGTGTTTACGTCGTCTATTTTTTCCTGTTTAATAAGTTCGTCACAACGCGCGAGTCCTAAATCGAGTAAGTTATTATTTTCTATGTTTTATATGTCGGTCTAATTTTTCCACGTTAAGACGCCGCAACTTCAATGTTGGTGGTTGTTGGCTATAGTGTGGCATTGGTGCTATTTGTTACGGTTTTACGCCCCCGCCGCAACACGGGGAGCTTAATACGATAGGTTATTTGTATAGATACAAGTCATGTAACGTGGTAATTATGATACCATTAATTGTATTGAGCTTATTTGGTGAATTACTTATTTGTTTATTAACCGACAAAAACATCTTTAACACATTGTAAATGTGAATCTGATCAACAACATCTCCATTTTCGTTGGCCGCGACGCAACGCGCGCGGATGAATCTTCTAGTTATTTTTAATTTGCATCGGACGAACGAAGAGTCAAAGATATTTTTTTTATTCACATGATTTCATTATGCAAACGGACAAAGACTAAAGACATGAATTTTATGGTAAGTATTTGATTCTAATTTTTTTTTGGGTCCTAATATTAACACATGGGAAAACTTATTTACACATGATGTATACGGGCCGTATACTGTTATACGGCCCGTATAGAATAAAACAACTTGACAAAGTCTGTGCCAGCAGACTTTGTCAGTTGTTTTTATTCTATACGGGCCGTATAACAGTATACGGCCCGTATACACCATGTGTAAATAAGTTTGCCTGGTCGTATACAATGTATACGAACGTGTATACGGGCCGTATAACAGTATACGGCCCGTATGGAACGAAATTTTGATTTTTAAAATATTTTAGAGTGGTGAGGTGCTCAAAATAAAACATCAACAAGTAATAAAGATTGAAGAACAAGAAAACGTGTCGTAGGACTGTAATAAAACGGAAGCTATCAACGCGGGATTACGGGCATGGTGTTATTCTTTATTTAATATTTATAGAATAAAAGGAAGGGTGAGGCATTTGATGAGAGTTGTAAGGAGTCTGAATAAAACGGAAGCTATCAACGCGGGATTACGGACATGCGTTTAATTCCCAACATATTTGTTTTGTCACGTACATTTCGTAAGAAACTTTTCGTGCACTGAACCTTCACCTCTAATCATTTCCTGGTCAAATCACACACTATAAAGTTTAAACTTATCGTGTGTTGTAGTTTGGAAAGTTGACCGAATAGAGATCTGAATAACAAACTGTGGAGAACTTGTTTGCGTTATCCACCAACAATCCGTTCATTATCTGTTGTTATTTAAAACAATAGCAATTAACGTTCGGTTGAGATAACGGACATCCAACTTTCAAAATTCAAATCAAACTAACACGAAGTATCTCGAAGGTATCATATTCTTGGTTCAATACCATGTGAAAAAAGATTCTTGCCAGCAGACTTTTGTTGGTTTGTTTCCAGGTAGGGTTTAGAATGTTTGAAGGAATGTCGGTTTTTCAGTATTCGGATTTTGTTGGTTCAATACCAACTGCTCGAAATCCCTTTCGTTTCATGGATTTCCCTTTGGTTGAAACTTTTCATCACCGGTTTCTACAGCACAAGCACATACACAGGGGAGAATATTCTCGAAATTGAAGGAAAAGAAAAAATGGTTGTTGATGTTTTTTCTCTATCAGGATTTTGTTGAGTCGTCGGGAAAACTTTTCCTCAGGGGAGGGTGAGTAGTATGAGTCTGAGTCCATTGTGGTTCGTGAATGTTGGAAGAACCCGACACGTCTTCTGCTGCCTGAAACGAATATATGTTTATGCGAACATCCTTATTTTGTCACGTACATGCGTTTAATTCCCAACATCCTTATTGTATCAGACTCTCTCCCCTCCTGATGCAATTTTCACAGTGGTACCAATGTCCTGCTACTACAATCCTTCCAACGATCCTTGTCTTGAAAGACAAGAATACAACGTTCATGTATCACAAGGAATGACCGATCTAAGGCAGAGAACCTGATTTAGATACACAAATTCATCACCGGTTTCTACAGCTGATTTAAATACACAAATTAGTTTCTTGACAGTATGGTTTCTCGACAAATGAAGTATTGTCTGTCCTTGCTGCCTCTTCGGTTGATAAAAGACATAGGATGATTTCTCTATTACAGCACTCTTCTGAAAGACAAGAATACAACGTTCAAGTATCACAAGGAATGACCGAGTTTGGAAAACGGACGGAATCCACGAAGAAACTGTTGGAATTTGTGGATTTCGGTTGGTTCAGAAACTTAACAAGAGAAGCAACTAAAAAAAGGAAAGAAAGACCTTATTTTACCATTTTTACCATATGTATACGGGCCGTATACCGTTTATACGGCCGTATACGCTCGGTAAAAAACAAATTTACCGATCGTATACAATGTATACGATGATTGTATACGGGCCGTATATTCTGATACGGCTCGTATACTATGGTAAAAAATGGTAAAAAAATGGTGTATTCTCTTTAATCTCTTAGAACGATCCTTGTATTGAGAACCTGATTCTGGTTTAAACAATGGAATTTGTGATTCAACAGAAATAACTGAAAATAACTCGCCATTCTCTTGCACCTGTATACGTTGCAAGGTATAGAATGTTTGTAGTATTCTTGGTTCAATACAAACTCTTCTGAAAGACAAGATAATGGTTTCTCAACAAATGAAGATGAAGATGAAGAAACGAGAGTTTGTTTTGAGAAATTTACAAGGTAAACCTGAATTTTTAGATTTTTAGACACTTACTTGAACATGAGTCTGAGTCCATCGTGGTTCGTGAATGCTTCGATTTCAACAAATCTTTCAAGGTCTTAAGTGATGGACAACTGGTTAAAAGATGTAGAAGAGTTTGTGTAGAGATCTTTAATGTGAGATTCTTCAAACACATTCTTTCAAACATTCTGATAGAGAAAATAAGCACATTCTACAACTGGTTAAAAGATGTAGAAGAGTTTGTGTAGAGATCTTTAATGTGAGATTCTTCAAGTTTGCACATTTTGAGAAAATACCAATGTGGTCATTTTCAAGTGTGAGATTAGCCAAACGAGGATGAAAGATACTCAAACCATCTGATCCCGTTGTTGCAAACTCCTTTAATGTGAGATTCTTCAAGTTTGCACATTTTGAGAAAATACCAATGTGTTTGTCAGCTTCGTAAATACACAACTTAACAAGATAAGCAACTAAAAAGTTAACATTCAGATTCAGATTCAGAAAGCAGATGTTTAGTAGTGTTTGAGACAATTGATTTCTCTTGCGGTTACCAGGCCTATCATCTCCGTCTACGTTTGGTTTCTTCGTTTATTGGATCGTTCTAATAGATTAAAGAGGTTTTTACCATTTTTTACCATATGTATACGAGTCGTATACGGTTTATACGGCCGTATACCATTGGTAAAAAATATTTTTACCGATCGTATACAATGTATACGATGGTTGTATACGGGCCGTATATTATTATACGGCTCGTATACTATGGGTAAAAAATGGTAAAAAAAGGGTGATTCTCTTTAATCTATCAGAACGATCCTTGTCGTGATGATTCGAAACATTCACGAACCACAATGGACTCAGACTCATACTACTAGCAGTAGAACCCGACACGTCTTCTGTGATGATTCGAAACATTCCGAATAACTAGCAGAAAAACCCGTATACGGTGATTGTTTATCCATACTATTCTTCATAGCCATATTCCCACTCACAATTTGTTGATACATATCGTCCGTTCAACTTGAGTATTTTTTCTAACTTTATGCTTGCATCCACCACAGTGAATATTAACTTTGTGTGAAAGAGTTTGGAAACCGGACGAAATCTATGAAGAAACTTTTGGAATTTGTGGATTTCGGTTGGTTCAGAAACTTAACAAGAGAAGCAACTAAAAAAATACAATTGATTTCTCTTCCGGTTACCAGGCCTATCATCTCCGTCTACGTTTGGTTTCCTCAACGAAGAACAATCAGCCATTATCAGCCCTTTTTTCCTTTGGTTTCTGGTTGATTTTTGAGGGTGAGGGTTTTGAATTGATTCCTGCGCTCAAGTTTCAACTACTGGAGTGAAAATTGGTAAAAAATGGTTTATTCTCTTTAATCTATTAGAACGATCCTTGTAACCATCAACCGTTCAAGTTGATATAGGAGAGTACTGAACAACCGAGATAACAGCTCCGGTATTTTTCACCAACCCATCTTTGGTAGTGTTTGTTTGAGAACCTGATTCAGATACACAACGGTCTCTTTGCTTCGTCTACTAGAACTATTTGTGTATGCATTCTTTTGGTAGTTAACAACGCTAATTAGAAAAAAATCTGAAAAAATTAATCATATCGATTGCAATAACAGGATGGATGTGACACACATAGATAGATAAAATGTCACAGTTGTCAAGACTGTTTGTCGGGTTTCCAATGCTCACACAGGGTGATAAACAACGCTGATACACGTAACATCTAGTTATATTCAGATTTAAACAATGCCCGCCTCAATCTTCAATACTTCAGTAAAATACCACTAGTAGAAGAACCTGACACGTCTTCATGTAACAGAGAATGTTTTAGAAATTGAAGGAAAATGAAAAGATTTGTTGAAATCGAATTTGACAACTATGACAGCTTATTAAAAGTATCGTGTGTTGTAGTTTGGAAAGATGACCGAACAGAGATCTGAATAACAAACTGTGGAGAACTTGTTTGTGGCAGGTTCTTCTACTAGTTACTCGGAATCGATAAATAACCAACACGAAGATCTCTGCGATCGCTAAGGTTTTCATCAACGGACTGATCGGTAACGTTACTCTACCTGTGCTCCGATTTAAGCGGCATGTTCCGATCAACGTTTATCGACATTGTTAAAGGTGATGAAGAGTTTTAGAAACCCTAGAATGATTGTGTTTTTACGGGAATAAAACGTGATACTTGAAAAAAGCCAATATATACGGCCCGTATATAGTTATACGGCCCGTATACATGTCCTAACATCAAAAACCCACAAAAATAAATCAATTGAGCCGTATACGTTTTACAAATCGTATACACATGTATACGACTCGTATAACTGTATACGGGCCGTATATAATAAAACCAAAAAAAACATTCTCTGCGCATTTTCCTATTCAAAAACATTCTATACGAGCCGTATAATTGTATACGGCCCGTATACAATAGGGGATGTGAAAATAAGATATAGGGTATGTGGGAATAAGGCACCCCTTTTTTTTATTCACATGATTTCATTAGTAGCTTAATATTAATAATTTATGTTTACTTGAATGGTTTTTTTTTTATAGTAAGCTTGTTTTTTTAAATGTTTTTTTAATGCAAGTTAATTTTTTTACTGTAAGTTTGTTTTTTTAATGTTTATTATGCAAGTTAATAATTTATGTGATATGGGTTTTTTTAAGGTAAATATCTAGTTTTTATAACACAGAAAGGATGACTAGTACGTCAAGATTTTCCACCGATGAGGTATAGTATTTTGTTTTATTCTTATATAAACAAGATTCGGTTAATTGGTTTATTTATCTACTTTTTTAACATAATCTACTTATCGCTTTAAGGTGTTTAGATCTTGTGAAGATCTAACGACTTTGGTGCAAAACGTGGCACGTTCTCTTGGTTTCGTTATTGTTACTATACGATCAAGGACAAGCCCTATGGGCTATATTTCTAACATTGTACTTGGTTGTGAGCGGGGTGGTGTATCTCGAAGAAAGATCTAGGTAAAGATATTGGAACCAGAAAAATTAATTGTCCTTTGAATTGGTGGGAAAGTATTCAAAGAAGAATGATGTTTGGAAGTTAAAAGTCGTACGTGATGAACAATATCACCCACCCGCATTAATCGTTTAGTGCAAGATTTGACACGGTTAAATGTAAAACCTCGTGATATTCTGTCAACGTTGAAGAAGCAAAATGAGAATAACGTGTCTGCTCTAAAGACAATATACAATGCTCGTTACAGGTTTTGTAAGACCGAGCAAGCAGGTAGAACCCCGATGCAAAATCTTATGTACACTTTGCAAAGTAAAGGGTATGTTTTTGAGTATCGTGTACACGACATTACTAATGAGTTGGAAGAATTATTCTTCGTTCATCCAACATCATTAACTATATGGCAGGCAAATATAATTTGCATTTTCTTGAAATTGTTGGTGTTACTTCTACCAATAAAACATTTTCTATTGCATTCGCGTTCATGAACAAAGAAAAGGCAAATAACTATACTTGGGCATTAACTCGTCTGAAATTGACTATTAATGATTCTTTTTGCCCTCGGGTTATTGTCACGAATAGAGACCTGGCTTTAACGACTCGAGTTCCTCATAGACACAGCTTTTCAAATTTTGGCGGGTTAAATTTTGAAGGCATAAAACAAGAACCAGCAAGACATAGTTCATTCTTAATGGACATAAAGGAGGAGCCATTAGAGCAAGACATAGTTCATTCATACATGTGGGACATGAATGAGGAGCCAGTGGACAACATCCCATATTCAAGCTTTCAATCATTTTATATGCATCCATTAACGGAAGATATTCCTAAAATCTTTCACCCTTATTTCACACATATAGAAGATGTTATAGGAGATGGAAATTGTGGGTTTTGAGCAATAGCTGCTTGTCTTGGGTATGGTGAAGACCAGTGGCTCTACATTAAAGAACAATTGTTACACGAGTTATTAGATGCATACATTGGCTACGAAACGGTTTTAACTAGTGGAATCAATGAAGTACATCTTTCATTGTTATTCTCACAATCACCTGCATCACGACGGCATTGGATGGTTATGGCTGAGACTGGTATCTTGATTGCCAACAAATTTGGTGTGGTCCTCAATTGCTTAAGCAATCAAGGTTGTATAACTTGCTTTCCTATTTGGGAAGGCCCGGAACATTTCCAGCACCATAAGACGATAACAATTACACATGTATACGGTAACCATTATGTGATGGTACAGTTAGAAGGCGAGTACCCTATGCCTCACATTTCCGCGTATTGAATTCGTCACAGAGCCCCATCTACAGTTGGATGGCAAAATATGTATACGCAACGTCTACAACTTTATGAACAACTCAATCCTTGTAATCGCGATAACGCTTTTATACATATTGAGGATAGTTAATTTTTTACCTTATATTTTTATGTTATCAATGATATTTATATAAAATATCATTTTGTTTGTGTTAATGTTATGGATATATATTCTTTTTTAAATTTATTGTATAAAAATTTATAGAAAAAATGAGGAGTAAAAATAAATATAACAACATATTCTAAATGAATATTAACGTTAACATGAAAAAAAAAATCTGAAATTGTTAAAAAAAATAGATTATAGTATTGGTAAATAATTATAATTAGGTATAAGTATTTTAATCCCATAGGTAATAATCTTAATATGATAATAAGTAAACGGAATGAACAGTGGTTTTTGTCTGGTTTGTTCTAATTGGCTTATTTGGACGGTAATCCCCCCTTGAGACATGTGTTCTCCATCTTTCCACCTTACCCCTTCTTTAAAAGCTTCAGAAGAGAGAGAAAGGGAAAATGGAGAGAGAAGAAAGGGGTGGTGACCGGAGAATCACCGCCGTCACACCACCATGACGGTCACCATCTCCGGTGTTTCTGTTTTCTTTGGGGTTTTTTCCTCTGTAGAGAGAGAAGAAAGGGGTGGTGACCGGAGAAAGACGAGAGAGGGCCGGTGACCGGAGTGTCACCACCGTCTCACCACACGCCGGTTGCCATCTGGTGTCTCTGTTTTGTGTGGGTTTTTACCTATATACGACTGCTGGGCTCTTTTTATATAGCACCACCTCTTTTCCTCTCTCTACAAATCTCCATTTCTCTCTCTAGACGGCCTGGAAATGAACAGAGTTTGCGTTTGTGGTTTGACCCGATTGACCTATTTGGGCGGTCATCCCTCTTGATATGCGTGTCCTCCAGCTTTACATCGTACGCCTCTTTAAGAAGAGAGAGGGGCGGTGATCGGAGGGTCACCACCGGCTGTGTCCAGCCGTTTTGGCGGCAACCAGTTTCAACGTAAAACCCTAGCCGGCGTTTTAGGCGACGACGGCTAGAGGTCTTGCGAGGTTTCAGCCTTTCGCCTACCCAACGATGATGGTGGCTTGCTACTTGGTATGGCAACTCCGGTTGCAACCGTAGCGCCACTGTGCGGGTTCAACGACGATGATGATCTTTTTTTGATCTGAGTCAATTAGCGTTGATGATTTCGTTTTTTTTTTTTTTTTTTGTATTATTGTTGAAATGATTATGTTGGTGGTGGTTAGGTTGTGAGTGCTTAGATGGTGAACTTTGCTGCTGGTGTTAGTAAGGAGTCATTTTTTTATATTGAATGAGTTGTTTCGGTTCCATTCTGAGGCTATTAAGCCAACATGTAAATTTCATTTGAACTTAATGTTTGATATGATCGTTATTGTTTTTTGTGGATTTGTAGGTACTCTGTGTGGTGACATTGTTGTTTTGATTTAGGGTTGGTACATTAGCTAAAATGTTTGCAAAGTAGATTCTGAGATTATCATGGCTTTTTTGTTGATTTGTAGATGCTATGTGTGGTGATTATGTTATTTTTTTTTATTAGGGTTTGTAGGTTTACTAAAGTGTTTACAAAGTAGATTGTGAGATTTGCATATTGCATTATCATGGTTTTTTATTATTTTGTTGAAAATTTTGTTGTTTTGATATAGGATTTATAAATTTATTTTGGTTTTTTGTTGCTTTGTGCCTGTGGTGATGTTAATTTTAGTTAGTGTTTGTAGGTTTAGTAAAATGTTTGGAAATTGGATTGTGATATTTGAGTAGTGAATGTTTTGTGGAATATTTGTAGGTTGACATTTAAGTGAGCAAGATTCACTATGTAAACAGGTCTGCAACTATGCTTCCTATAAATATTGAGGATGCTGCTAGAAGTGAAGTTGAAACTGAGATGGCTTTGGAGGTATAATGTTTATATTTTTACTTTGGATATGAAGATGATTATTTACAAATGTTTTTAATTTGTTTCTGACCAAAGTTTGCGGCATTGATTAAATCTAAACCATGGAAGCAATGATGTTACATTGCAGGTCTCAACTTGTGGTTAGGTCCATGAGTCGATGAAGCAGGTCCATCACAATGTTTATACATGGAAGTAATGTTTTTAATTTGTTTCTGACCCCTTTTTAGTACACAATTGGCGCTCGCATAACGCGTTCGATAAAGTAAGTCCATGTGTTGCCTGGCTTAAACAAAATGTATAAACGTATAAAGTTGGTCCATGTGACATGCATTAATACATTTTGTTATTAAGCTTTATCCAAATTTTCATATTATTCTGTCACTGATTGGTTGTGTATTTAATTTAGTATCTTTCGTTGCAGCTTTGAATAACAAGATTTAGTGTTTCATTTTTCCCATATTTGTCATTGAAGTCCACTTGAATTGCATGCAAGTTTGTTTTGCTGTTTATTTTTTCTATTCTTTTATAGTTTTTTATTTGGCAGGTTTTTAGTTTTATTATGTATGTTGTTAAAAAACTATTCATAAGACAGTTAGGTGGAGATTCAGTTAGAACCAGGTAAAAAAGGCCCCTTCAATGAGTAAAAACATTTAAGCTTGCGAAATTACAATGCTCCTTACACTTCACCACCAAGTAAAAAAGGCCCCTTCAATGAGTAAAAACGGCGCGGAAACGCGCGATTCACTAAGCATTTACCGTGTCCGTATTTTTTCAAGTTTACGAGTACCTATACCACCACGATGCGCAAGGTTTTCACTTACCATTACGAACCGAATTGATACCAATCGCCCTTGGCGCAACGCGCCAGTTTGAAACTACTAGTTATACTAATAATAGAGTTGGAGTTATAGGTAAGTGTGTCAAAAGCAACACCCTAAAATCTAATTCATATAGCGAATGAGCTTGTGGTGGAGTAGTAAGGGAGAGACTTATGTTTCCAAGAGATCCAAGTTCAATTCCTGCTTCTCCCCGTTAGTTTTCAGCGGCACTTGGTGATGATGGGAGACTAGGCGAGTAGGCGGCAATCACTAGTTCGATCCTTGAACTGAATGAGTTTTATCTCACCGCACTGTCGTGCCTTTGGGCGAGTGTTCACGGGTTCTGCTCTAGGTGAGGGTTTTCCCCAGTTCAAAGACGAATGTATCTCGATATGGTGAATTTCATCAGTAACCCATTTAAAGAATTCGTTCACCGTT
Source organism: Helianthus tuberosus (assembly GCA_030545235.1). NCBI lineage: Eukaryota > Viridiplantae > Streptophyta > Magnoliopsida > Asterales > Asteraceae > Helianthus > Helianthus tuberosus. Next base: position 73,444,878 of record CM060363.1, on the reverse strand, counting down.
AAAAAAAATCTAATTCATATAATCAATCTTTTCTTTCCTTATGTTGATCAATCTATGACGTAAGCGTTACAATATAAACATAAACAATAAATAAAAGAAATTTACTACTTTTCATTGTACTTCTAGAAGAAATTGAAAAGCAAAATGCTCCACTTTTTTTTTTTTAACGGCAAAATGCTCCACCTAAAGACAAGAGAACAAACAAGAGGAATCAAAGATGAATGTGGACATATTCATGAGTATAGATGCATAATGAAACTTTTGTCATTTCGAAATTAGTCAACATAATGGTAATTAACCAAGAGTCAAATAAATAGCGACACACCAATTATATATACAATGCAAGCGACACACCACCACTTGCTCTATAACTACTCACTAGTCGTTGGTTGCTACACACTTGTTGTATGCTTAAAGCCCTTGGCCGTTGCACTCTTTTTAACAAACATCGACCACCCGGAAACCGTCGTAGAAACAAAATGGCAGAGAAGAGTAAGATTCTGATCATTGGAGGAACCGGTTACATCGGAAAATTCATCGTTGAGGCGAGCGCCAAATATGGTCATCCTACTTTCCTCCTAGTCAGGGAATCAACACTCTCCGATCCTTCAAAATCCGCTCTCATCGATTCGTTTAAGAAATCTGGCGTTCATTTCTTAACTGTGAGTGATAATTACTAATAACTGTTGTGTTTTTCTCTAACGAGTAACTAGTTGCGTCAGGTGTTATGGTTTTTAGACTAAACTTCCATTTTGCTCTCTGCGTTTGGTCACTTTAACGGTTCTGCTCCAAACCTTTAAAAATAGTCATTTTCCTCCAATAGTTTGCTATGGTTTTTACATTTTGCTCCCCGTCTGTAACTCCATCCAAATTGTCTGTTTTTCTATTTTGCTCCCCGCAGGGAGCAAAATGGAAAAATCATAACAAACTATTGGAGGAAAATGACTATTTTTAAAAGTTTAGGGGCAAAACCGTTAAAGTGACCAAAACACAGGGAGCAAAACGGAAGTTTACTCTGGTTTTTATATGACCCTAAGATTTTTTTTCGCATATGGCGTTCATTTTGTCACTGTGAGTGATATTTAATAACTGTTATGTTTTTCTCTAACAAGTAACTAGTTGCGTTAGGTGTTATGGTTTTTATATGATCCTAAGATTTTTTTTTTTTTTTTTTTTTTGCTTTATTTCACCCGTATTAACAATTCTTAAATTTTTATTACTAACTATTTAATATTTTCTTGAGTAAGTACAAAGATGATTCCTATAGTTGAATAAAATTATGAATAACCGGTTCCAAAAGTACACGGACTGGTTTTTTTTATAGATAGTTCTTATTGTTTGCATTTTGTAACGAATTTAGTCCCCAACTTTTGCCAAAAGTACATGGATAGTCGTTATGGTTTGTACCTTGTAACGTATTTAGTCCCTAACTTAGACTTGCTAAAACCTTTAGATTTGTTAGCTGAGGACTTAATGTGTTACAAAATGCAAACCACGGGGACCATACGTGTACTTTTGAAAAGCTAGAGACAATGTCCAAAATTTTGGATAACCATAGAGACCATTCATGTATTTTACTCTATTTTCTTTAGTTTACTCTATTTTCTTTATTTAACCAGTATAATACACTATTAACTATTTAATAATCAGTCTAGCTATATAAGTTTTCCCTATTTATTGTTTTGTATATTAATTTATTTTTATGTTATTTTTCCTTTTCTCTAGTAGGGAAGTTCTAGCACAATTCTTTGTATATCATTGTTAATTAAGATTTTTTGTTTGTGGATTTAAATGTATATTGATTATGTATGTGTGTTTTTGGCTACAGGGTGACTTGTATGATCATGAGAGTCTTGTTAAGGCGATAAAGCAGGTAGATGTTGTGATCTCGACGGTAGGTCACCTACAACTTGGTGATCAAGGTAATATTATTGCCGCGATCAAAGAAGCTGGCAACGTCAAGGTATTGTTAATCTATTCCCACCTGCCTAGGTATTGGCGGGTCCTATGAGTTTTCCGATGACAAGGTCTAATGATTATAAAAAAACAGCTCAGGAGGCTTTTTTCATGTTAATGTATATTTCAGAAATTCTACCCGTCAGAGTTTGGAAATGATGTGGACCGTACACACGCCGTGGAGCCGGCCAAAACAGCTTTTGCAACCAAGGCTGGGATTCGTCGTGCCATTGAAGCTGAAAATATCCCTCATACCTACGTTTCTTCCAATTGTTTCGCCGGTTATTTCCTTCCAACATTGGCGCAACCAGGCGTCACTGCTCCACCGAGGGATAAGGTTGTGATCTTAGGTGATGGAAACGCAAAAGGTATGAAAAAAAAATTGATTTCAAAGTATTTGAGCATTATGGCGATGTTGTACCATTTCCCTAATTGGGTTGACTAAACGTATTCCACCCTTAAAATGTCAAATAAAGGGAATTTTTTGTATCTCAGTGTGAAAAGATAAAATATTAGGGGGCGTTTGGTTCGCAGGAATTCAATGGAATTTAAAGGAATTGGAATCTGAATTCCATATCTTAAAATGTTTGGTTCACTTAATTTTATGGAATTGGAATCTAAATTCCAATCTTCATGTGTTTGGTTGACAATGGAAATGCACATGAAGATTGGAATTTAGATTCCAATTCCATCAAATTCTGTAAACCAAGCATCTTAAGATATGGAATTTAGATTCCAATTCCTTTAAATTCCATAGAATTCCTACGAACCAAACGGCCCCTTAGAGATTTGACACCTTACAGAATATTAGAGGGGGTGGGGTACGTTTAGCACTTATCGTTCTAATCATCTAGTTGTATCATCGCAGCTGTTTACAATGATGAACATGACATTGGAACATACACCATTAAAACTGTGGATGATCCAAGAACACTCAACAAGATCGTGTACATCAAGCCTCCTGCTAACATCTACTCGTTCAATGAACTCATATCGTTGTGGGAGAAAAAGATCGGAAAAACATTGGAGAAGGTTTATCTTACTGAAGATCAAGTTTTGAAGAACATACAAGGTAATAATAATTAGTTTGTTCAATACAGACCAGTTGACATTGGTACCTATATATATATTCACTTGTGAAGTAATTTATTTATTTGTTGATTATTTATGATGTAGAATCTCCGGTTCCATTGAATGTGGTGTTATCAATCTCTCATTCGATCCTTGTGAAGGGAGATCAAACAAACTTTGAGATCAAGCCATCATTTGGGGTGGAAGCTTCTGCACTTTATCCTGATGTGAAATACACCACGGTTGACGAGTATCTCAACCGTTTCGTGTGACCGTGGATGGCGTTCCGTTTCGTTTCGTGTCAACTATATATGTGTGTTTGTATTGGGTTGGTTTTGGTTTCTACTTTTCAGAACTTACCATATGGTGGTGAATAATAAAGAGCGCGTGGTTTTGATTGTTTCTTGCAAGTGCTAAAATTAAAATGTCAAATTCATATGTTGATGAATAAATGAATAAATCTATAACTACTTATAAGCCACCTAGTCTATTTATATTATTTATTTTTAACAAAAATGGAAGTTTGGTAAAAAGAATAAAGAGTAAACTTCCGTTTTGCTCCCTGTGGTTTGGTCAGTTTAACGGTTTTGCCCCAAACCTTTCAAAATAGCCATTTTGCTCCCTGATCTATGACGTCATTCTCCAGTTTGCTCCTCAGCTCTAACTCAGTTAAATTATCTGTTATCTAAAAGGGTATTTTGGTAACTTCAAGTATAAAAGTAGGGGTATTTTAGTAAAACTACAAATAAAAGATTATATTATATATAATATATAACATCATCATCATCTTCATCATCAAAACTCCTGATCTCTTGTTTCTCTTTACCCTCTCTCTTATCTCTCTCTACACTCTCTCATCCTTCCATCTCTAACCACCACCGCCACCATCACCACCACCTTCGGCCTTCAACCTACCCACCAATAAAACAAATATACACTATCTTCTTTCTCTGATATGCTCCGTAAATCAGTCTCACCATCAACCTACCCACCAATAACCACTAACCACCACCTGCTGACACCACCCACAACCACCATCACCTGCCGACCACCATCACAACCGTCTAACAGAGATATATCAATCGATTCAATATTCTGTCATCAAAAAAACCCTTGCCTTTAAAAATTAAAGATCTAACAGAGATATATCAATCGATTCAATATTCTGTCATCAAAAAAGCAAACCAAAAACACACATACTTCAAATCTAAACAAAATTCACAAAAAAAAATCAGATAATCCAACAAATTAAGCTCGTAATCACCAGATCTAGAACCGATTTCAGAAAATAAAAACTCTATGCATCTCTCATACAACAGACATACAGATCCAAACTTTTTACCACTGCCACCACCATCACCATTATCATCGACCGCCACCTCCTCCCTCCGTCACCACTTCCACCACCATCACCATTATCATCGACCGCCACCTCCTCCTCCCTCAGTCACCACCACCATCAACCTTCACTTCCAACACCCCCCACACAACCCCCATCGTCATCATCAACGTGGTTCGTGTGGAAACCCTAGCCGCCGCCCCTTACCCCTTTTCACCAACACTACTTCGATCTGTTCTGTAATCATCAATTCCAGTGGTGGTGTCTCATGGCGGCGGCGGTGGTGGACATTACAGAAGTTAGAGAGAGAGGGAGACACGATATGTGAACGTATCGCTTGATATGTGCGACCTGTTGACTGATTCGTTGATTGATTTGGAGCCTGAGTTTGGTCGAAATTGTTCCTTTTGAAACCCTAGCATAAGAATTAGGTGGAATTGGTTTGGGGGAATGGGTTAGGGGGGTGTGGAGCGATGGTTGGTGAGTGGTGGTGGCGGTGCCGGAGGTGGATGGTGGTGGTGCGGTGACGGTGGTGTGAGGGTGTGGTGCGGTGACGGCGGTGTGAGGGTTTTGGCAGATTAGAAGATTCAAACCTGTGTTTGAGAGAGATGAAATGAAATATTTGAATGATTTTCTGGTTTATATAAATATATACATATAAATTAATAAATAATTAATTATAGGAAAAGACTAAAATGCCCCTCAGGTGTTTTGCACGTGACATAAGTTAACAGCACAAATGGATGAGGTTAAGGGGCGGGGAGCAAACTGGAGAATGACGTCATAGATCAGGGAGCAAAATGGCTATTTTGAAAGGTTTGGGGCAAAACCGTTAAACTGACCAAACCACAGGGAGCAAAACGGAAGTTTACTCAAGAATAAATTTGTAGAGCTACCATGTGTGTAGCCCACAAGAATTGTGGACCCAAAGCTACCCACTAACAATTGGCATATGCCTATGGTAGATTTTCAACAACAAAACCAACAGTCGGCTGCCGACACGGTAATAGTTGTGGGCTTTCATTGGGCAAAATGGGCGGCAGGGATAATAGTGTCAGGCAGCACAACAACAAAACCAAGTATCGGCCGCCGACACGGTAATAGTTGTGGCTTTCATTGGGCTAAATGGGCGCGTAGGGATAATAGTGCCAGGCAGCTGCCTGGCACTCCCCTATTGGCCCAACAAATTTACGATTTTATCCCTCTTTAAATTTACGATTTTGCCATCAGTTAAAACTTATGTTTTCGCCCTCGCTTAAAAATAAATTTACGCTTATGCTCCCAGCTAAATATTTCAATTTTGCCCCCGGTTAAAAATTACGATTTTGCCACGTTTCAATTTACAGTTTTGCTATTAGTTTTTTTCCCTTAAAAATACGATTTTCCCATCAGTTCAAGGTTATGTTTTTACCCCCACTTAAAAATAAATTTACGTTTTCGCTCCCAGCTAAAAATTTCAATTTTGCCCTCGGTTCAAAATTACGATTTCGCCCCGTATAAATTTATAGTTTTGCCATTAGTTTTTTTTTCTCACAGCCAAGTTACGATTTTACCCTCAACTTAAATTTACATTTCCCCATCGTTTTTGTTTGTTTTCCTGGTGACATTACAAGTTTGCCCCCAGTGTAAACTTACAGCCGTGCCGGCAACTTCCTGGCACTCCCCCGTTGGTCCATTTAGTTTACAGTTTATCCCCGAATTAAAGTTATGATTTGGCCCTCAGTTAAAAATTACGTTTTTCCCATCGTTTTAGTTTTTTTTTTTTTACCAAAACTATAAAGGTATTTTGTTTTAATTGGTTTATGATGTGCACGAAGTCGTCTAATTAAACTAACTAATTTAAACCCTAAACTAGACTCTCTAAGTTTTAAATTTATAAACTAAGACTCTCTAAAACCTAGACCACACAACCGGCAAGTGTACCGGTCAATGTAGTATAGCCTAAGTAAGTTCGAGTATCGAACCCACAAGACTCTAAGGATTACGCTAAGACTCTATTTAGACTATGACTGACACGACTTAACTTACTGTTTATTGATTGGGGGGGGGGGGTTCTAAAAAGCCTAAGTAATGCAAATAACGATTAAACTAGATTAGCTAGATTAACTAAACACGAACTCGGACGAAGACTTTGACCAGTGGCGATGAAGACTACCTAGGCTAGACGCAAGCTTAACTTGGAATGGATTTCTATTCGAAGGTAATGTGGTATGGAACCGGGATCTTTGGATACTAAACCTATTAAGACACCAACTAAGCCCCTCAACCCTTCTCGAGGCGATTCTTGTGGCACTACCTAGGCTGTTACGATTACCGGTTGTTAGATTTCCTTACAGTCCTCTAACTTTTTGAAAAGTGCCTTAATGTGACAATCTACCTTACAGCGCGAAAGTCTAAGGCAACTATGGGTTTCAACTTGGTTTAATAGACAAGAGAATGGTTAGGGAACTAGGCCGATTTCTTACAAAACCTAAACCTAGCTATATACCAAACCAAGACCTATTAACAACCTCGAGCCTTACAGCGACAAGATTAGTAGAACACTTGATTTTATAAGATTACCAAATATTACTTCTAAGGTTACTTACTAGATTTTCGTCTTAAAGGATTAGAGATTTATTACGTCACCTAAATCTAGAACCCTAGCACAACCCTATTATGTGATAAAGACCGTCACCAAGGATTATACGAAGCAATAAACAGCGATCAAACAATATCAAGCACGCATATACACCAAGTTAAAATTCGATAATCGTTTACAATTCAAGAAAACCCAAGAACCACATTAAAACCGAATAAAAATCCAAACTTTATTAAACTATTGTCATTAGCCTAGGTAGTTTAAAGAATTAGCCAAGAATCATGGTCTTAAAAACAAATAAACAAAATCTAAAATCTGAATTCATCGAATTAAAATAAGAAAAATAGAAAACAAAAGAACCCGGTAAGCAAAAACCGTAATATTCCTTGCTCTATAAGCTTCCACTTCAACTCCAATGATTCAAAAGCTTTGTTCCTTGCAAAAGAAGCTTCACGTTCGTCCATAGCTTCCGATCGTCCGTTATGCGTCTGATGATATATATATATATTTTTCGTCCAAGTATCAATTCTTTGCAACTGATGTTCATTATATATTCCTACAATTTGCGTCCAACTCCTACTACAACTATATTGGCTGCCCACTATTTCTTTTCTTTTAAAGCCACCTAATTGGGCCTTCCAAACCAATCTGAATTTCATAATATTTATGCATACAACAACAACAACAACAACCATACCCAGTATATCCCACAGATAGCAGAGCTATTTATAGGGTCTGGGGAGGGTGGGATGTAGACAGACCTTGCCTCTATCCATAGGGATAGAGAGGCTGCTTCCAGAGAGACCCTCGGCTCGAAAGCGAACAGCAAACCAACATACCAAGTCAAAGAATACAGAAATAAGAGGTCGCCCATACTAAGAAAGTGATAAGAGTGGGACAATAATATTTATGCATGTACGTCCAAAATTGATATATATATATATTTCCTTTAATATATAACTAGGTGTAGCACCCGTGTTACCACACGGGTAGGTTTAGTAATGATCGAAATCAAATACTAAAAAACAGATTATAATACATCATTTAAATTGTTTGTGTTTAGATACATATCTTTATAAACCGTTTGACTGGCCTTTGCTAACATAAGTATGTCAAATTAAACCACGAAGCGAAAAACTGGCCTTTGCTAATGAAGCCTTGATACTCTCTGGCACAACCTTAACAACAAAGCGAAAAACCTCTGGTCCATTCATTTGGATATATGAAATAGATGTGTGTGTAGGCAAAAATGCTAGCGAATCACCATCGAAACCCGATGCTAAATTTGTTTCAATATGCTTCATACCAGCATTCAAGTGCCTGCGGATAGAAGTGCATAATGCGATCTGACCCATAGTATACTGGTTTGAACCTCCTCTAACTTGTTAAAGTTGCTATAGGAGCTTTACTTTGGACAAGTGTTGGTTCACCATTCACACTGCATGTTTAGATTTTTTAAATTTTCATGAGGCATATAATGTGAAAGAACAAATGGTGCCCTTATATTAAGATTTTTGTAAGCCCAAAAAAAAACCATACTGTCAATTAGTATTGATTGGTTCCTGTCCTACTTTAAACAGTTGCCAATCAAAGCATCCTAGTCTGATAGCTAACCAACCACAAAGATAAAGGTTAAATTCTTTGTTCATCCTCTAATATCAATCCTATAGAAAAATCCATATAATAAAATATCAACAAAGGAACAAATTTTGCACACCATGCAACAAAGAAGATGCCATATTCTGTACAGAATAGTATTACACAAGGATACCTTCTAGATATGAACTGCAATGAAGTGAGGAGCCATTTTTCTCATTCGCATAACGATTTTCTGACCAAGATTTTGTATTGGCTTGGTAAACCGTAAAGCATGATAATTGACCCGACAACGCATCCTTTGTAGCTCTTCATAAAGATCATTAGCAAGCCTATAATCGAACTTCGTTAACTGAAGAACCTGCATGATTATAGACATCACAAAAAAAGGAATAATAAAAATTAATACAAATCATAAAGATTATAAAAATCATAAACAGAATATACAACCATATATGCATGTATAGCACCACAAAGTATCTCTAACGGGTCAAATGGATTAAATCTAAAAATTTGGATAAAATGGAAACACATCAAACGGTCAAACGTATGTAAACACATCAAACAGTAGTTTCAAAACACATCAAACAGTAGTTTCAAAACACTGTTTAACCTAACAGTCGTTTCAAAACACTGTTTAAACCAACAGTGGTTTCAAACAACCGTTTTAACCCAACAGTGGTTTCAACCACTGTTTTCTTCACAAAACACTGTTTTAACAAAACACTGTTTTAACAAAACACTGTTTTAACAAAACACTGTTTTAACAAAACAGTGGTTTCAAACATCTGTTTTCATCCAACTGTTGACCAAAGTCAACAGATGTATGAACCACTGTTTTACGTTCTAACATCTGTTCACAACAAACAGAGGTTTCAAGGGCCTATTTCATCCTCAAAACCATAATCATAATCACAACCACAATTTTATCCTCAAAACCTAAGGCCTATTTATTCAAACAAACAATAATATAATCACCTGATCTTTTCTTCTATCTGGCTTTCTTTAACAGGAGACTCGTCTCCTTTGTTATTGTTTTGATTTGAGACACCTTGTGATGAATTTATTGAACCGTTTTCCCCACAAACACGAGTTGTTTTTTTGATATTCTTCTTACGGTCTTTCAATAATTGATGTTCCTTCATCACAGAGAATGATAAAGTCATCAGTATTAACATCCAAAACCAATAATTGAAACACCCGATTTTTTTCAACTCTCCTTTATTAGAGTTTATATTAATTATGATGATGTAATAATGAGATAAGAATTATCATTGACAAAGAAGAAGTGGTATATTCAGAGAGACAGACATACAGGAAGTAGAAAGAAGCCAATGTCCTAGAGAACGGGCAGGGGCGATGAAGATAGTGGACTCCTTGAGCTGCCAGCCCATGAATGTACTGAACAAATTTAATACCTTATGAAAACAAAACAAAACAAAACAACCAAATCGCAGTAGCATATATAGAAATGCTAAAATGAAAAGGAAAGAGACCTGGCAAATTAAACCGGTGAGAATATACTTCGTTCGCGAGAAGATTGAATTCAGTTGTGGTTTTTGCACAAATTCTTTCCCATAGCTTTTGAAAAAGAGATGGGGAACAGCAACAACAACATTATTATTATTATTATTATTATTATTATTATTATTTTCTTTGATAATAAGAATAATAATATTATGGATGAATGGAGGGATGGATACCTTTGAAGCCTCGTGACCGATATAAAGCGACATCGTTTGATCACATTGGCAATGCCATACCACGCCACCAACCAAACATCGCCATAAAACTATACTTTGATTTGGGGATATACATGCAGTTAACATGTATATCCTCCGATGAAGTTGTAACTATGAAATCCACAACAGAAAAAAATGTATTAGTTACATCGAGTTTGTAATGGCCTGGCATTAAATAAGAAAAAAAATTAAAAAAAAACTGATTTTTCCAATGAAAAATTCAAGAAATTAATAATGGATATATATTGTTGCGTTAAAATCATGTAATGATTACCTGCATAACTTTCTCCTGTAATGAACAGATCCCTCTGCTGATATTGAGGAAACTTCAAGAACCATTTATGCAAGAACACAAGATTGTCCCTAGCTTTAAATTTCAAAAAGCAAAGATAAATTAAAAAAAAAGCAAAAAGAATAAAAAGAAGAAGAATAATAAGAACCCTTTTTTTTCTGCATATCTATAGATAGCAAGAAAATGAATAGAACAACTTTTTAATGTTCTTTTGAAGGTATAAACATTATAAAGAGCACATTTTTATGGTCCTAAAAAATGGCTACTTCTTTTCATCAAAACCTTTTTGAGGCATAAAGATTAAAGAACATAACTAAACTAATAGTTCTATAGAAAGTAGAAGCAACTGAAATACCTGTTATAGCATCAGTTACAACCTCATAAGCAGATGAGTTTGATGAATCATAAGAGAACCCTACTCCTACTGGTGTCTCTAAATACAACATATTTGCCTCTGAAATTTTCCAAAAAAAAAAACATGTAGTTCTATCAAATTCATTAATAATCTTGAAAAGGGTATCATGAATTTCATAAATATAGTTGCTTTACCTGTATTCCAGCTATACTCATTTCTTATCAACCCCTGACCATTTGGTCTAAAAGGCCCATTTTCAGAAAATGCTCCTACACCAAGTGATGAATATCCAGGGCCTACAATATAATTGAGAACTAATTTGCTTAAAAATGTAAACTTTATAAAAAGTAAACATATTTTTCATAAAAATCTAAGCTTTTTTCATGAAACATTGACAATTTCCGTTAACTTCTTGTTAAAGCCTATTGCAGAAAAGAGTATTTTGGCGTTGCAGTTACACATATAATAACCATCTAATACATGTCTCAACCCATCATCGGAATCGCATAAGAGATAAACATGTTTACACCAAAAGAACTTACTATTTCAAGCTTTTAAAGTTCCATTGTAGATGTAACATTTACATATATATAGAAAGCTGAATAAACAAACTGTAAATGACGATTTCAGAAAACCATTAAATACAAATCTAACCTTGATGCGTGCATAATTAATAACTCAGATATTAAAGAGCTGCACATGTCCTAACCTGAGCACCACCCTCAAGAAAACCTGATTAATGGTACAAATCGAGCCAAACACAAGTAATTAAAACGATTCATGGGCAGGTATCGCTTTGTGAAGAAAACAGTGGATGAAACCACTATTGGGTTAAAACTAACAGTGGTTTCAACCATTGTTTTAACCTAATAAACCCAACAGTGGTTTTAACCACTGTTCTCTCCACAAAACACTGTTTTAACCTAATAAACCCAATAAAATATTACCCAACAGTGGTTTCAACCACTGTTTTCTCCAATCCCAATTTGATTACAACAGTGGTTTCAACAACTGTATTCTTCATAAAACACTGTTTTACCCAACAGTGGTTTCAAACCACAGTTTTTAACCCAACAGTTGTTTCAAACCACAGTTTTAACCCAACAGTGGTTTCAACCACTATTTTCTCCACAAAGCACTGTTTTAACCCAACAGTGGTTTCAACAAACATGAACTAATAAGATCACTTAATGATGCATATAAACACCTGCATGATCCGGGCCCTAAGGTCAAGTAAAGACTCTTGGGGACGAAAATGGCATTTTACTCATTCAGAAAAGTCACTTACTTTCATTAGAGAGATATTTAGCTGAGATCTAACCAAGAACTTGGTTGTTTTGTTCGAGTAAGTGCCTTATTGAACCACTTAATGCTGCATCAATCAGTAGAAAAATCCACACAATTATTAGAGTAAATAAAAAAGAAAAAGAGCCCCTTTTTTCTATAAAAGTATGCAATTTTGATATTTAATCTTCATGTAAACTTGATGTTACTAAATTATCTCTAAATCCCTTTTATTTAATCATGTAACAGTTCAGATAATTACCTTCAAAAGTCATGTCGTCAATCTGAGTCCGATTACTCATGGTAACAGGAAACGGAGCCACATTAAGTGTTGGAACTGATGATATACTTTGTGAGGATGATTCCACCAAATTATCCTGAAAACACACGACGATCAGAATACTAATATTTTTACCAAATAAACGTAATTATATGGAAGAAAGAGTCATAATTCGGGTGCTTCATGAAGCTAATCACATTTTGGATATTAATTACGGGTGGGTCAGCAACATTAATTGACCCGCGAACACTTTTTTAGGAGGTCGTATGACTTTTGAAGGTAGATTTTGGAAATAATGTCGAACGGGTTATACATGTTAAAGGTCAAAGTCTGTCTTTAATGCTCAACCAGCCCATCTACTACTATTATATCACATACAATCAAAACCCCTTTATAATAATGAGAGGTGGAAATATAATTTTTTTGACATCATATAACTTATGCACTTGTAGCAGTATATATGAAATACCTTTGCTGGTACACGAATGAAATAAGTATCTCCTTCGACGACTCCTGCAGTCAAGATTTAGTTTGAAAAAAAAGGTTAAAAATAAGATAAAGTGTGTCAATATATAAACCATATAAGATTTAGCATAATATAAAGAGATAAGCATAAAGCATAGAAGAACATGTAAAGTGTAATTGAATGATCACATGTCATCTAAAACCATCTTACTCTATGGTAATAAATCAAGAGGGTTGTTCAGCTTAGGCTTCGGTGCCTCTTCTTCTTCAACCAAGGTGACACCATCACCGACCAAGAAAGTGTGTGATGCTAGATAGCTGTTCAAAGCATCGAAACCTCTCTTCAAGCCAGCAATAGAGCTCTCTTCAGCCTTTAAAACATAGACTCAAATATATCATTTAAAGGACATATAAAAAATACCAAAAACATAAAGGATAGAGAGGGAAAAAAAGCAACTAACACGTTTAATATAGCTGCCAAATCGCAATCTTGGATATAACCATCCTCTGATATGTGCATCAATCTCAAATGAAGAGAAGTCAATCCATTGCTCGATTTGATAAACCTGAACAAATTGGCAAAAAGGTTTTGTTTTCACACTCACGGTGTGGCTCCACCCCTGAACACAACCTACCTAAAAGCAACAAAACGAACAAATTCAAAATAGACTTACATACTTAAATTAAAAAAAATCAATAAATAAATAAACCACGGTATCTCTAACCTTGCCAAAGGGCCCAAAGAGTAACTTCAAGTAGTTTTCATCAGCAGTAGACGGCAAGTTTATGATAAATGCTATTTTTATCTGGAAATTAGAAAAAAAATCATCAATGTACATCAGATAATTCAGAAGAATCATGCATGATAAATTACTGAAAATAATAAACACCTTAGCAAGTTCCTCTGTATCAACTCCAGCATCCTCTTCAGCCCACTTAACAGATGGATGCAAAGTACCACCAAGAACAAAATTTGGCTTAGCACCAACCTTAAGTGCGCGTGCTGCAGCCTGATTATAAAAGTGTAATACTGTTAATTTGTTATCAGCAATTTTGAACTATTTAAATAAACAGGGGACTTACAGCATGAGACGAAAACTTCACAAAACCGAAACCACGGTTCTTGAACTTTTTGCTAATTGTCTCACTACCACTTGGCTGTGCAAGATCAATGGAAACAACATCTGGAAAAACCTATAACCACCAAGAATAAGTTGGTGACGTGGCATTATAATAAGTAGAACTGTAGAAGTTTAGTTGATAACTAAAAAACAAAAACAATATATATTACCTGGCGCACAACGTTACTAAAATCATCAGCGCTCCACCCTAAACAAAGAAAATAGCTAAGATAAGGGGAACTAAAGACTTTAATCATTAACGTTTACGGTATTATGACGAGATTAAAACAAACCTTTGTTAAGGTTCCCCCAAAAAAGTGTATCGTGTCCAGCTGATGGGAGAACACCAATCTTTTTCCCTTCTAGCTGAAACATAAGGCTATAGCATTAGAAAAAATTGTAACAATGTGATAGATACAAGTTGGTTTTACAAATTAGCGGTAATGTGATAGTCAAGAAGTTTATAAGCTACAGTCAACACGTATACAATATAAATCAAGATAAACAACTGAAATTATTTCCCCTTATTCCTTTAAACAATGTTAATTGACTTCTGAAACTACCTCCTCAAAACGTTGTGCTTCATTTGCAGATGCAGCCTCATTGACTACAGCAGGAGGTGGAGGTCCAATAAATAGTTCATCATCTTCACCAATTTCAGCTTCCCTACATTTGAATTAAGCTAACATTAAACAGGTGTCTTCAAAAAAGTAATCAACAAAAAAACATGTATATTTAAGATATCATATTAAATAAAAGATGTTACCATACCTTAACTCAGCCTCTGCTTCGGTTAACTTAGTTGCTGCAGCAAGCAATTCAGCAGATGGCATGGCAGGTCCAATAACCCTGAAAACTCATACATATTTTATTAATCCCAACAACGTAAAAATAAACCTCTTTAAATCTATTATTAAATGTGTTTATTACCTCTTCTTAGGAGATGGCATGTCATCTTGTGCGTATGTAGGATTAGAGCCACCATCATCAAGTTTACGTTCCTCATTTGGTTGTTCAGTATGTAAATTATTAGGTGGTTCATGATTATCATTAACACTCGGACCTTGAGATTTAGATTTAGATATAACAGACCCGACGACCTCTAAAGTGGGAGGAACACCAGAAGGCAACAAAAAGATGGAGTAAAACTCTCTCTCAAAATCAATCATATAGAACAGATAGAATGCAACACTCACTCACACTCAAGTATTTGGAATAGTAGAAGTAATACTCTCGCTCAAAATCAATTATATAGAACTGTTGAATGAATACTCTCAGTCTCACACCCACTCATAATCTACTAACTCACAATCTTCCTGCATCTCTTCACAAAGGTAGCAGGCCATTCAAACAATGCCATTATACTCGCCAATGGAAGCTCAAACCTGGAACAATCACTACTAACACAAACACAGTCAATTATAACGATATTCGTGTCACACCCCGACCGCGTATAACATGCAACCGCGGCGGAAACGTCAGGGAGTGTTGTAACAGAATTAATTGTTTCATAACCATGGCATTCAAAGTTGTATTTTATTTATAAACATAAGAGTTACATTGTCTTAAACAGGAAATAAAGAGTTCATAACATAATTAAACTAAGTCTATCTTCATTTTATGTCTCTAAGGCACAGGTCCGCCCTAGTGTCACGATCATCATCCTACGGAAAAGCTCCTGAAAACACATGTGAAAATAGGTACGTCAGCATAAAAATGCCTGTGAGATACATAGGTTTTGTGAAAATAGGATTCATGACTTATAAGTTTAGGAAAAATTGTTTAATAACAGTCAGTCATGAACCTTGTAAGTTGTTTTGTTTTGTAAATCAATAAAAAGCAATGATGTGTATAAACAAGAGAATAATGTAAGGTTAAATGAATAACCAAGTAAAAATGAGTTTGTATAAGATAAGTTGTTTTGTAAATCAATGTCTTGTGAAAATAAGTTGTTTATGTAAAATGTAATATGTCAAATATTGAAATGATTTAAGTAACGCTACGACATGTAATGTTATACAAACACTTATATATAGGAAGTACCAGCGGCGTATCCACCATGCTTGTATTATATTACACTCGCCTCGTTACTCGAATCATTTACCCAAAAATATCATGTATGGTAAGTGAAATATATCAACTAAACCATATGTAAAATGCACAAAAACAAGGTATTGAAGTAAAACATGGTTTAAATCAAAGTTATGTTTTGTGGAACAAATGCATGCTATACTGTTACAAACATTTATGCGGTATTGTGAAAATGCATACATCCAAGCCTTGAGACTGTGGCGATAAACCCTTAAACAAATTAAAGGTTTATCTAAGTTATGTATATCGAATTCGGTCATTCCTTCCAATCCAAACAAACCCAGGATTTCAGGAACGGGGGTTGTCAATTCCTATGGTACCACTACCTACTAACGAACGACGTAGCTAATGTTAATGAATGTATTGTTCCATTGTAAACAACCCAAATGTCATAACAAAATGTAAGCATGTGATGAAAACAACTGTACTAAGTATGCACACAATGGGCATACATAGCATGAAATGTAATGTAAACCAATGTACTAAGTATGCACATAATGGGCACACATAGCATAAAATGTAATGTAAACCAATGTACTAAGTATGCACACAATGGGCACACATAGCATAAAATGTAATGTAAACCAATGTACTAAATATGCACACAATGGGCACACATAGCATAAAATGTAATGTAAACCAATGTACTAAGTATGCACACAATGGGCATACATAGCATGAAATGTAATGAAATGAAATCATGTACTATAATGTACTAACGAACATAATAAGTATATGATGTGAAAACAGGAAAGCATGAAAGTAACAAGTAGGCACATGTGTTTCACCCCAAAACAGTTTGGAAAACAGTAAAAGAGGGGTCTATGTACTCACTTGAGATTGCTCAGAAGTCCTAAGATAACCACCAAGCAATGCTAGAGATCACGGAATCAAACGGCACCTAATATAGGTAACTATGTTAATAAACCGGACCTAATATCGGAAGATCGGATAGAGTGAGGGTTCGTAAACCAAACGAGTATGGGAACTCGTGTAATATGGTTTAACAAAGCCCACATACTAAAACGAAACTTAACCTAAGTGTTTGTGACCCATTACGACCCGTTTAGGTAGCTTATGCTACTTTAACGCGTCGTTCGCGTAAAACGCGTTCGGAACGCCTAACTAGTCCTATGACAAGTAAAATATGCCTTAACATGTCTAATATGGTTGTCAAATCAGTTTAGATGTCAAAAGTTATGTTACATATGTTTAAAACGAATTTTGGCATTAAAGGGGTATTTTGGTAATTTACCTAAGGCATATAAACTACCTATCATACAACTACTTAAACGTCGTGACCATAAGGTATAACCTCGGAAGGTTATTCCCTATATACTATGGTCACCTAATGTATTTGGTCGGATCCTAATGATCGACCAAATGTGTCGGGTTCGAAGGTATAAGCGATTTATTAGATCGCTTACCCTTACGACCCTAGACAACGTGGTAATCAGTAGGCATAGTCACAAGGGACTATAACCATCGTGATTACAATCACGTTGCGAAGTTCAAACGAACTTCGCATTGACCATAAACTGGTCAATGCAGAAATTCAAACAAAGTTTGACTTTCGGACTCGAAAAACAATAAAAGAACGAAGGAACACTTACGAAGGGTCCCCGAATGCTAATCTAGATCAAAATAGCTTGGGTATGAAACAAAGGTTTCAACTTAGAGCACAATTGATCAGATTCTTGTGAGGAATGAGTGAAAATGTGATGGGTATTTATAGATTTCGGTCCACCGTTAGGATCGTTTCTTGGAGAAGAGGGAATGATCTAGCCCGTACACTTGTCGAAATGTTGTGGTAACTAAAAATGGCCCCTAATGAGCTGAAAGGGCAAGTGTGAGTGTGTGGTTGTGAGTTAATCAGCTGAAATCTGCTGACTAATCAGTCTTATCTGATCTGGTTAGGCAGTCGCGTAGCGCGACTGGTTAAGCCCTTAGGGCTCGCGCTACGCCACCACCCCCTGTTTCAGAAATGTTTCAAAAATGACAGTTTTAGTCCCTGCACGTGTTTAAGGCCTTTTTCGATGCGTTTGAACCCCGTTAACCTCATTTCAAGGCTCTAAAATGAAGTTAAAGTATAGGGAACTCAAAACATGCTCAAAAATATCACGGATGTCGGTTCATTTGGTCGTACGATCGCGAAGTTCGGTTAATTACGACGGAATGCGCATAAGCGCGAAAAACGATCCAAATGACGCGACGAATGGATTTTTCTCAAGCCAAACACTAAAATAAAATATTATAGTGCTTACATAAATTTTTGGATGTCCGGATGTATTCAGAACGTAAGTTATGCGCGAAAGTGCAAACT
The DNA here is from genome assembly GCA_030545235.1 of Helianthus tuberosus. Classification (NCBI taxonomy): domain Eukaryota; kingdom Viridiplantae; phylum Streptophyta; class Magnoliopsida; order Asterales; family Asteraceae; genus Helianthus; species Helianthus tuberosus. Next base: position 73,426,382 of record CM060363.1, on the reverse strand, counting down.
TATGCACTTTTTGACACTTTTAGTCCCTGAATGACCCAAAAGTTTATTTTAGCACACCGAACCCCTCAAAGCGTATTTCTAAGCTATGTGAAGGATATTTATGGTATGTTTAACTTATGGTCATGTTCCAGAATGTCTGTTACAGTTTAAATTGGCATACTTTTGCAGTTTGTCAAGTTTAGTCCCTGTAAACGAATTAACTTGTTTTTGCCATACCAAAGCCTTCAAAACTTATTTCTAAGTTATGTAAGGGTTGTTTAAGGTATGTTAAGTATATGTTGATGTTCCAGAGTATTTGTCGCATTAAACTGACTACGTTTACGCACCAGTTTGCGTATAACTCTCCAGAAAGCGATGTAGAGTTTGAAATTGGATAAAAGTCAAAACATGAAAAATGTAAAACATAACCAAACAAACATTGGGATCAAATAACATTGTTTTATTGACAATTGAACTATTCATAATGATTACAAGCACAGATGTTACAGTCTCCCCTACTTGTGGAAATTTCGTCCCGAAATTTATTTAGAGGAAACTCGTGGGAAAAGATGCGGATATTTCGCCTTCATTTGATCTTCGCGTTCCCAAGTAAACTCGGGTCCACGTTTAGCTTCCCAGCGAACTTTGACCAAAGGAATGCGCTTGCGTTTGAGCCACTTGACTTCACGTTCCATGATTTCCACAGGTTTCTCAACAAATTTCAGTGTTTTGCCAACACGAATTTCGTCAAGCGGTATGTGGAGGTTCTCATCAGCTAAACACCTCTTGAGATTGGACACGTGAAAAGTAGGATGAACATTTCCAAGTTCAGGAGGTAACTCAAGTCTGTAGGCTACCTTTCCGATTCTTTCGACGATCTTGAATGGTCCAACGTATCTAGGTGCAAGTTTTCCTTTCTTTCCAAATCTGATCACACCTTTCCAAGGTGAGACCTTAAGTAATACTCGATCACCGACTTGAAATTCCAAGGGTTTGCGTTTTGGATCCGCGTAACTCTTTTGACGGCTTCTAGCTGTCTGAAGGTTATCACGAACTTTCTTGATCTTGTCAGTTGTCTCTAAAATGAGGGCAGGTCCAGTAAGTTGAGCCTCGCCGATCTCATTCCAGCAGACTGGTGAACGACATTTTCGACCATAGAGAGCCTCGAAAGGAGCCATTTTGATGCTGGTGTGATAACTGTTGTTGTAGGAGAATTCAATTAACGGAAGATGTGAATCCCAACTACCACCAAAGTCAATCACACAAGCTCTAAGCATATCCTCCAGAGTCTGGATTGTTCTTTCAGATTGACCATCCGTTTGCGGATGATAAGCTGTGCTCAGATTAAGTTGGGTCCCCATAGCAGATTGCATGGTTCTCCAAAAATGAGAAGTGAAACGAGCATCTCTGTCAGAAATGATGTTCAAAGGAACACCATGTCGAGCTACAATTTCATCCACATAGATTTTTGCAAGTCTGTCAGCAGGAAAATCCTCACGAATTGGTAAGAAATGTGCTGACTTTGTAAGACGATCAACGACTACCCAGATGGCATCATGACCTTTCTTTGTGCGTGGAAGTTTGGTAACAAGATCCATAGTAATGTTTTCCCATTTCCAAACTGGGATCTCTGGTTGCACCAATAAACCAGAAGGACGCTGATGTTCAGCCTTAACCTTAAGACAAGTAAGGCATTTTGATACGTATAAGGCAATGTCTTTCTTCATACCAGGCCACCAATAGTGAATACGAAGATCCTTATACATCTTATCTGAGCCCGGATGAATAGAATAACGAGACTTATGGGCTTCATCCATAAGCAAGGTACGAAGATCATCCTGGCTTGGGACCCACAAACGGTCCATGAAGTAATACGATCCATTGTCCTTCAGTTCCAGATCAGGTGTTATGTGATAGGGAAATTCCTTATCCATCAAACCTTGTGAAACACAAGATTGTTGAGCCTGAGAAATGCGTGCTTGGATATCGGATCGAGCTTGTATAACAGATTGAAGATGTACACAATGAAGCTTAGTACATTCCTTACGACTCAATGCATCAGCTACGACATTCGCCTTACCAGGATGGTAGCGAATTTCGCAGTCATAGTCGTTTAAAAGCTCAACCCAACGTTGTTGCCTCATGTTGAGTTCTTTCTGGTTGAAGATATGCTGAAGACTTTTGTGGTCCGTGAAAACCACACATTTTGTACCGTACAAATAGTGTCTCCAGATCTTAAGAGCGAAGACAACTGCACCCAACTCAAGATCATGAGTGGTGTAGTTCTTCTCATGTATCTTCAACTGCCTCGATGCATATGCTATGACTTTGTTCCTTTGCATCAGGACACAGCCAAGACCCAATTTAGATGCATCGCAATAAACGACGAAATCATCATTGCCCTCAGGCAAAGTCAGAACAGGCGTGTCGCAAAGTTTCTGCTTCAAGTGTTGAAAAGCTTCCTCTTGTTTGAATCCCCATTCAAAGGGTTTGTTCTTCTGAGTTAGAGCAGTTAGAGGAACTGCAATCTTTGAGAAGTTCTCAATGAAGCGGCGGTAATAACCCGCTAGACCAAGAAAAGAACGAACCTCAGTGGGAGTAGTAGGCGTATCCCAATCCTTAATCGCACTGATCTTGGAGGGATCTACATGAATACCTTGTTCGTTGATGATATGTCCTAAGAATTGAACTTCTTTAAGCCAGAATTCACACTTGGAGAATTTGGCGAAAAGTTGCTCTTTCTTTAGGAGTTACAGAGTAAGACGAAGATGTTGTTCATGATCAGCTCGCGTCTTAGAATAAATCAAGATGTCATCAATAAAAACAATGACGAACTGATCCAAATAAGGTTTGCAGGCCCTATTCATTAAGTCCATGAAAACAGCAGGAGCATTAGTCAATCCGAATGGCATGACTGTGAACTCGTAATGCCCATACCGAGTGCGGAACGCCGTCTTGGGAATATCTTCTTCATGCACACGAAGTTGATGATATCCGGAACGTAGATCAATCTTCGAAAAATAAGAAGCGCCCTGTAACTGATCAAAGAGATCATCTATGCGAGGTAGGGGATATCGATTCTTGATGGTAAGCTTGTTAAGCTCACGATAATCGATACACATCCTAAAGGATCCATCCTTCTTCTTGACAAAAAGAACGGGAGCACCCCAGGGTGAAAAGCTAGGACGGATAAAACCTTTGTCAGAGAGCTCCTGAAGCTGCTTAGACAACTCTTGCATCTCAGATGGTGCAAGACGATATGGAGCTCTGGCAATGGGATTTGCACCAGGTACGAGATCAATGCGGAACTCGACTTGGCGTGCTGGGGGTAGACCAGGTAACTCTTCAGGGAATACTTCAGAATAATCCCGAACGACAGGAATATCTGAAATAGACTTACCCTTGCCTTTATCTGCTGTAACATGTGCTAAAAAAGCCACATAGTTCTTCCGCAAATACTTCCGAGCTTTAAAACAAGACATGAGCTTGAGACCACCAGACGGTTTCTCACCTTGAACCTGTAGGATCTCGCCTGTCGAAAGCGGCACACGAACAATCTTCTCAGAACAAACTATCTCTACGCGATGCTTAGATAACCAATCTATACCCACTATAACGTCGAAGCTTCCAAGTTGCATTGGCGTGAGGTCAATAGGAAAAAGATGGTCGTTAAGGTTTAACTGGCAGTTGCGTAGAACAGAATCAAGAACAATGGGTTCACCACTAGCAACTTCTACTGTCAAGGGTTTTCCTAGTTTCGTTCTAGACACGCGAAGCATTGGCTCAAAAGACAATGACACAAAACTCTTGTCGGCACCCGAATAAAAAAGAACAGATGCAGGCTGATTATTAATAAAGAACGTACCGTTCACCACATTATCGTCCGCCTGCGCCTCTTGGGCATCCAAAAATAGTTATCTCGTCGAAACTTAGTGTTACACAAGTATTTACACACTTGTGTGTTGGCTAAAATCATTCTTGTTTATGAAAGATCCGTCTTTAAAAGTATGTTTTCCCTTGACACGTGGTCCTTTGAAAATACCTCTTGTAGATCCGTAGATCTACTAGTTTTAAACACTATTTTACAAGCAAAATCACTTTTACACAAGTTCATGATTCGTGTGTGGTAGAGTTTCATCCTTTAACCCTTGTTACTTCCAAAACAACCTTATGTCATGATCCATGATCATGACCAACCCGGGTTAATTGATGATCCGAGCTACCACAACATAGACCGGGTCCAAATAATCACACAAATCAATTACTACAAGTTTTACACAACATATGAGCTTTTAACCAACATTTTTAGTGTTTTAAGTAGACTTTTGTGTGTCATCTTGTATGTTAACGAGTTTTAACCGTTACGAATCATATTAACCACTTTAAAATAGTTCAAGAAGGTGATTCAAGCAACTTACTACTAGCTCGAGGCTAGGGAAGAATCTAAGCGAAAAACGCGTGGATAAAAGCAATGTAGTGAGGTCCTTCGCCTTCCGAATGCACCAAGGTTCCTTATACGCGATCCTTAACACTTGAATGATCTTGGAATGTGAAGATCAAAAACCGAAAATGGTGGATGGGGGTGGGGTGTGTTCGGCCGAGAGCTCTAGGAGAGGGAGAGAGAGCTTGAGTGTTGAGTTGTGAGATGGAGGTTATGTTGTGCTAATGGTCTAACTTATAGGCAATTAGTGTGAGTATTAACCAAAGGTTCATATGTATTCAAGATATTAAGCACAAGAGATTATAATAATCAAATAAAGTACAAGGGTGTCCCCTAGGGGACGATTTCGGTTCAGGGGGGGGGGTCCCTAGTTCATTTCCAACCAATAGTTAAGTATATAGTTAGGTTAACCTAGTTAAGTTTAGGGATTAACCCGGTTACTAGTGTGTAGTGTGTTACAACGGGTGTTAGGGTATTCAGGGACCCTAACAGGCTCAGAAAAAGATAAACAATGAAAATGACAATATTTTCATGTTCCGGGTAAAGTCCGGTTGTTCGGTTGGATAGTAATCCGTTAAAGTGTTAACAAAGCTTTAAAGTGTCGTTAATACCCTTTTTAGTGACACAACTTATTTCTGACACTTTGGAAAGTGTCTAGCAATATTTTTCTCATGTTTTGGCACTTTATTAGTTAGCTAAAAGCTGAATTATTATGTAAAGTGCTGAATTTTTGTGCTTAGAGCACCTTTTAGGCACATCCAGGCATTGAAACTTATTCCTAGAGACGCAGTTCTACAACCCTTGTATCCCTACACTCACCACTAGTGTAGCAAAAATATTTTTGGCTCATACAGGCCTTAGAGGCAGTGTCTGCCTGATGCTGGCTCTATCAGCATGTTCAATAGGTTATCCGTTAAAGTGCTACTGTGCTTTTTGTGCATCATGTTTGTCACTAAGGTTCAGCATGTAAATAATGTAGTGACAGCAAGTAAAGTATGATGCAAGTAAGTACATGTATCAGTATTCAAGTAGCATTTTATTCACAAGTTCAAGCAAGCACAGTAATTAAGCCGTAGTTAATTATTAATTAAGTCGTACGGATACCTGGTTTAGTGAGGGTTGTCACATCTTGTGTAACTTATTCTTCCGAATCTGCGACTCAGTCAATGTCGCTGATAACTCGATAGCCTGACGGAGTGTGGCAGGGTTACTACCAGTAATGATGTCTTGCACTGAGTCAGGTAGGCCGTCGATGTATCTTTCGATAGCCTTGTCGAGTGGAGTAACCATTGTTGGGCATAGCAGACTCAACTCCTCGAACCTATCAGTATATGCCCTGTGCTCGCCACTATCTTGCTTCAAGTCATCAAACTCTTTCTCCAACGCTCGCTGTTCATGGCGAGGACAGAATTCCCTCATCATAAGGGCCCTAAGTTCAGCCCAAGTTTGTGCTAAAGCAACTTCTGCACCACGATCTCTCATAACCCCGTTCCACCATGTGAGAGCCCTCTTCTGAAACACGCTCGAAGAAAACTCGACCTTGCGATTATCCGGACACTGCACGTGGCGGAAAGTATTCTCAATGCTCTCAAACCATTGAAGAAGCCCAGTCGCTCCTTCAGAACCACTAAACTTGAGTGGTTTAGCCGAGTTAAAATCCTTGTATTTGCATGGAGCATTGTTATTGTTGTTGGCTTGGTGCCATTGAGCAAAGAGATTTGGGAATTGGGCAGCCATCTGCTGCGCAATAATTTCTGCCAGTTCGGCAGTCGCTATCTGGTTCTCGCGTCGAGGAGGCATTCTAAAAGAGGAAAACATGAAAGGAAACGAGTGAGATGATTGGATGAAGAGAATGAGATGAAACAAAATTAACAAAAGAAAAGATGGTGGTCATTTGTCCGCATTACCAAGCAAACAAACGACACACAGTGACTAATCAAAGTAAATGGATCAAAAATAATGTATCGCGAAGACATGCTCGCCTATAAGTGAACACTCATCCCAAGAATTCCCAGGTAAGCACAACTGGTCTCGCGTCTGATGAGATATATACGAAGTGCTTGCCTAGACAGAAAACCCAGAATACAGGCATTCACTCTTCCAGTTTGCACGTGTTCACACTATTTAGAACCCAAAACTTTGACGAGATTTTGAAAGTTTGAAGGCACAAGGCCAAAAACCAAACTGGAAGGGTTCAAAACCATATAATAGAGGGTTCAAAACCTTGTAATAAATCATCAAAAACAGATGATTGTTTTTCAAAAATCGTTTCGGAAAAATTTGGTTTTTGTTTTGATAATCACCTAAGGATAGGTGATGTACATGTTTTAAGATCTAAACACAAGATAACTTGTGTTAGGGTCCTAGAAAGGTTATAGTCTAGGTCAAAGAATTTCTAATAACCTAATTCCCTATAACCATTGGCTCTGATACCAACTCTTCTGTCACACCCCAACCGCGTATAACATGCAACCGCGGCGGAAACGTCAGGGAGTGTTGTAACAGAATTAATTGTTTCATAACCATGGCATTCAAAGTTGTATTTTATTTATAAACATAAGAGTTACATTGTCTTAAACAGGAAATAAAGAGTTCATAACATAATTAAACTAAGTCTATCTTCATTTTATGTCTCTAAGGCACAGGTCCGCCCTAGTGTCACGATCATCATCCTACGGAAAAGCTCCTGAAAACACATGTGAAAATAGGTACGTCAGCATAAAAATGTCTGTGAGATACATAGGTTTTGTGAAAATAGGATTCATGACTTATAAGTTTAGGAAAAATTGTTTAATAACAGTCAGTCATGAACCTTGTAAGTTGTTTTGTTTTGTAAATCAATAAAAAGCAATGATGTGTATAAACAAGAGAATAATGTAAGGTTAAATGAATAACCAAGTAAAAATGAGTTTGTATAAGATAAGTTGTTTTGTAAATCAATGTCTTGTGAAAATAAGTTGTTTATGTAAAATGTAATATGTCAAATATTGAAATGATTTAAGTAACGCTACGACATGTAATGTTATACAAACACTTATATATAGGAAGTACCAGCGGCGTATCCACCATGCTTGTATTATATTACACTCGCCTCGTTACTCGAATCATTTACCCAAAAATATCATGTATGGTAAGTGAAATATATCAACTAAACCATATGTAAAATGCACAAAAACAAGGTATTGAAGTAAAACATGGTTTAAATCAAAGTTATGTTTTGTGGAACAAATGCATGCTATACTGTTACAAACATTTATGCGGTATTGTGAAAATGCATACATCCAAGCCTTGAGACTGTGGCGATAAACCCTTAAACAAATTAAAGGTTTATCTAAGTTATGTATATCGAATTCGGTCATTCCTTCCAATCCAAACAAACCCAGGATTTCAGTAACGGGAGTTGTCAATTCCTATGGTACCACTACCTACTAACGAACGGCGTAGCTAATGTTAATGAATGTATTGTTCCATTGTAAACAACCCAAATGTCATAACAAAATGTAAGCATGTGATGAAAACAACTGTACTAAGTATGCACACAATGGGCATACATAGCATGAAATGTAATGTAAACCAATGTACTAAGTATGCACATAATGGGCACACATAGCATAAAATGTAATGTAAACCAATGTACTAAGTATGCACACAATGGGCACACATAGCATAAAATGTAATGTAAACCAATGTACTAAATATGCACACAATGGGCACACATAGCATAAAATGTAATGTAAACCAATGTACTAAGTATGCACACAATGGGCATACATAGCATGAAATGTAATGAAATGAAATCATGTACTATAATGTACTAACGAACATAATAAGTATATGATGTGAAAACAGGAAAGCATGAAAGTAACAAGTAGGCACATGTGTTTCACCCCAAAACAGTTTGGAAAACAGTAAAAGAGGGGTCTATGTACTCACTTGAGATTGCTCAGAAGTCCTAAGATAACCACCAAGCAATGCTAGAGATCACGGAATCAAACGGCACCTAATATAGGTAACTATGTTAATAAACCGGACCTAATATCGGAAGATCGGATAGAGTGAGGGTTCGTAAACCAAACGAGTATGGGAACTCGTGTAATATGGTTTAACAAAGCCCACATACTAAAACGAAACTTAACCTAAGTGTTTGTGACCCATTACGACCCGTTTAGGTAGCTTATGCTACTTTAACGCGTCGTTCGCGTAAAACGCGTTCGGAACGCCTAACTAGTCCTATGACAAGTAAAATATGCCTTAACATGTCTAATATGGTTGTCAAATCAGTTTAGATGTCAAAAGTTATGTTACATATGTTTAAAACGAATTTTGGCATCAAAGGGGTATTTTGGTAATTTACCTAAGGCATATAAACTACCTATCATACAACTACTTAAACGTCATGACCATAAGGTATAACCTCGGAAGGTTATTCCCTATATACTATGGTCACCTAATGTATTTGGTCGGATCCTAATGATCGACCAAATGTGTCGGGTTCGAAGGTATAAGCGATTTATTAGATCGCTTACCCTTACGACCCTAGACAACGTGGTAATCAGTAGGCATAGTCACAAGGGACTATAACCATCGTGATTACAATCACGTTGCGAAGTTCAAACGAACTTCGCATTGACCATAAACTGGTCAATGCAGAAACTCAAACAAAGTTTGACTTTCGGACTCGAAAAGCAATAAAAGAACGAAGGAACACTTACGAAGGGTCCCCGAATGCTAATCTAGATCAAAATAGCTCAGGTATGAAACAAAGGTTTCAACTTAGAGCACAATTGATCAGATTCTTGTGAGGAATGAGTGAAAATGTGATGGGTATTTATAGATTTCGGTCCACCGTTAGGATCGTTTCTTGGAGAAGAGGGAATGATCTAGCCCGTACACTTGTCGAAATGTTGTGGTAACTAAAAATGGCCCCTAATGAGCTGAAAGGGCAAGTGTGAGTGTGTGGTTGTGAGTTAATCAGCTGAAATCTGTTGACTAATCAGTCTTATCTGATCTGGTTAGGCAGTCGCGTAGCGCGACTGGTAAGGCCCTTAGGGCTCGCGCTACGCCACCACCCCCCTGTTTCAGAAATGTTTCAAAAATGACAGTTTTAGTCCCTGCACGTGTTTAAGGCCTTTTTCGATGCGTTTGAACCCCGTTAACCTCATTTCAAGGCTCTAAAATGAAGTTAAAGTATAGGGAACTCAAAACATGCTCAAAAATATCACGGATGTCGGTTCGTTTGGTCGTACGATCGCGATGTTCGGTTAATTACGACGGAATGCGCATAAGCGCGAAAAACGATCCAAATGACGCGACGAATGGATTTTTCTCAAGCCAAACACTAAAATAAAATATTATAGTGCTTACATAAATTTTTGGATGTCCGGATGTATTCAGAACGTAAGTTATGCGCGAAAGTGCAAACTTATGCACTTTTTGACACTTTTAGTCCCTGAATGACCCAAAAGTTTATTTTAGCACACCGAACCCCTCAAAGCGTATTTCTAAGATATGTGAAGGATATTTATGGTATGTTTAACTTATGGTCATGTTCCGGAATGTCTGTTACAGTTTAAATTAGCATACTTTTGCAGTTTGTCAAGTTTAGTCCCTGTAAGCGAATTAACTTGTTTTTGCCATACCAAAGCCTTCAAAACTTATTTCTAAGTTATGTAAGGGTTGTTTAAGGTATGTTAAGTATATGTTGATGTTCCAGAGTATTTGTCGCATTAAACTGACTACGTTTACGCACCAGTTTGCGTATAATTCTCCAGAAAGCGATGTAGAGTTTGAAATTGGATAAAAGTCAAAACATGAAAAATGTAAAACATAACCAAACAAACATTGGGATCAAATAACATTGTTTTATTGACAATTGAACTGTTCATAATGATTACAAGCACAAATGTTACAATTCGATTAACAAATAAATAGAAACAAAGCAAATTCACAGGCACATTAACTAACAGCCTAGACAATCAACTGGCTTACTAAAATTAGCTTCATATATGGTGAGATTTCGACACTATAGCTTATCATCGATGTTTTGGAAACCAAAAAGTCATCAATTATGAACTCCAATAACAAACTCTTACATCAGTTCTTAGCCTAAAAGGCTTGATGCTTGTAGGCTTCGGTTTTTTGCATTTCATAACACTAGGACCAGCACTTTGAACTCCGCTTGCATCTTATTCCGACAAACATTATACAAAAGCGTAGGGTAAAACAGGATCCGAGCACCGGCACCTACCAACGATCTCTTAGCATCCAACGTAACAACATACCTACTAACACGAGAATCAACAATCTGTCGATCACTTTTCACATCCAAATCCTCGATCTTCATGTCACAGATCGCAACCAAACTTCGAACAAAATCAAAACTGTAACCCTAACAATCGACACGATCGCTTTAACTAAACACCGAGACGTAATTGCAAGGTTTAAGAGACGAAAATAGAACCGATACGCAACATGATCACTGATTAGTGGTTGAAAACCCTAGAAATAATGAATTGAGCTTTTAATTGCAATATTGTACCGAATTGAGGATGAAATTGATCGGTTTGAAGTGGAAATTGTGAGGATTTAGTGGTGATTTTGGTGGATTTGAACAGATTGTGTGCAGAAATAAGTGAGATTCTGACTGGTAGATACTGATTTTGGGAAAAAGGTAGAGAAGAAATGAGGGCTAATCGAAGTTGAAGAGAGAGAGAGGTGTGAACATGAATCTGAATTTTGAAAATGAAGCAGGGCTATATTTGAGAGAGAGAGAAGGATTAAAATTATGATTTGAATTTTGAAATTCCCTCCTTAAAAAATCCTATTATATACAATATGAACATCAGTGGTTTGCGAAAAAGTGAATGTGGGCCACCTTTTCTATGAAATGAACATCAGTGGTTTGCTTTGTATATGTGGGCAGACATTTGAAAAAGTGAATGTGGGCCACCTTTTTTTATGAAATCAGTGGTTTGAATATAGATTACAAAATACAAAAAGGAATTATGACATCAGCATTGACACTTGGCATAGCTTAGGAGTTGACACTAAGGCAGATTTACATCAGCCCATAATCTCTTATTATAGATAGTATAGATAATAATAATAATATAGCAGCTTCTTTCATCTAACGGGTATTTTAGCAGCCCAAACGTCACTCGGCCCAGCACCAATAAATTAGATGGACTCAAATAATAAACCTATATAGTGATGTGGGCCTAGCCTTTTCTCTCGATCTAAGTATATATATTTCGTGGCAGCCCTCTAACTTATAAAATAGAGATAGTTGCCTCAACCCACTCACAGAAAATAGCGACAATTTTACTTCGGTCACTGGCACCCCACTCTGCCCAACTGGCTGGTCATTTCCATATTACTCGTTTTTGCTCCATTTGCACCAAAACCTGGCCCAACACAAAATCTTTCTATACTAATAAACAAAAATCCTTTTTGGACACGTGTCATTCTCTGGTAATTTCTCACATTTATTTTTTTATTCATCTCTTTTATTAAATAACTAGGTTATAACCCCGTGTATTACACGAGATAAGTAAATAAAAAATCAAATAGTTAATAACGAAGATTTAGTAATTAGAAAACGATATTTTTAAGACGTGTTTCTGATATCCAAACTAAATTTTGTGTCATGTATGATCAAAACGTGTGATGTTTGTCAAGTTTACAAATATGAAAGCATTTGAACCATCGATTAGAAGACCACCTTTATCATCGACTTTCTCACGAGTTTTAATAGTCATGTGAGCATACATGTAATAACCCAAGTTTTATTTAAATAATAATGGTTTTAATTTATTAGTTCTAAAGAAAATGTTGAAATGTCCATATTAGACATATAGCAATTAGCCAAATAGATAAACTTATAGCTACAAAATAATATTTAAATTTAAATTAATCAGATAAGTATAAATTATCGGTAATTATTAAATAATATAACTTTAAAATTTAATATTTTATGAAATTTTATATGTAATTTCTTAAATGTTTGAAACATATATTAAACTTAATAATTTAAATTAAATAATAATTATCTACAATTAATGATGGTCTAAAATAATGACAAGTGTCCTTTTATTGGTTTCTTTTATTATATAGTATAGATATATAATAATAATAATAATAATAATAATAATAATAATAATAATAATAATAATAATAATAATATTAAACATCAATTTAACTAAATCTATTTATCTCTTTTGTTTTCATAATCTGAAATTGATTTCTTTTTTAACTCTAAAGTTTCAATATTTGGCGATTTAAGTCAAAAATTTCAATCTTTGGCATTTTAACCTCTTTGATTAATTTGATTTTTCACTTCTATTCAAAAGTTTTCATCTTTTGCAGTTTAACCCCTTTAAATTTTTTTTACTTTCAACCCAAAGCTTTTCATCTTTCGCAATTTAATCTCAACACTTTTTTTACTTTTAACTTTAATCTCTTATATACTTTTCATCTTTCATAAGTTATACGTTTAACGTGTCATTCTAAATTTCCGAGTTAACACGTCGCAACGTGCGTGTGAGGTTCAACGTTTTTTCATCTATATTTTTCCTGTTTGACATGTCCGTCGCAGCGCATCTATTTTTCCCGTTTGATAGGTCTGTCGCAACGTGCAATTAATTATTTTTTTATCGGTTTTACACATAGGCTCGTGGTCATGTGAGAAACATTTGTCTTTCATCTAACATGATATATAACTAATGAATCCCCCGCCGCATTGCGGCGGGTGGTAATTCTAGTAATGTAATAGAACACTAAAACTAGATAGTAACAAATAAAACTTATACAAAAAATATACAATATACACGGGACAAATATGTGTATTTTACCCCACATCAAATATCCCCACACTTAACCTTTTTTCGTCCCCGAAAAAGAATTATGCAAAACGGAATCATAGACGCAATAATTATTCGGGAACAAAAGCTTAGTTACTTATTAAAAATCGAAACTTGTGTTAGCCGCGATTGCAAGTATACTTGATCCTCTTAAACCCAAACCCGGTTCCAAGCCCTTATCATGCAATTTAGTGCAATTATGGTCAATCCACCTAGGGTCTCACGCTAAGAATCGCAAGTCCACCTAATCCCCCCTCAAGCTTATAGGACAAAAGGAACAACCATTGGGCTATTTCCTAACCGCCTTATACCAAGATCAAGAGAGTTTAGAATCAAATCTATTCTTCTTTTTTTTTTTCCTTTTCTTTCCATTTTTTTCATCACTTTTTCATTTTTTTTTTTCTTTTTTTTTTCGAGCGTAGACGTTGCTTTCCATAACCCAGAGGCATTCCGGCTGTAGAGTCGCTATCCCCAACTCGGATTACTTAGGCTTCGGTACTTTTTATTTTCTTTGCAAGGTCGATTTCACACACTCTCGCGGTAATCCGGTTGTAAAGTCACTATCCTCAACCCAGACTACATAGAAGTGCGCTACTTTCATTTAGTTTCCAGCTCTCTCTTTTTTTTCAACTTTACACATCCTAGAGGTATTCTGGTTGTAGAGTCGCTATCCCCAACCAAGATTACATAGGCATGCGCTACTTCCCTTTTTCAATGAGATAATGAGAAGAAACTCTAACGATCTTAATTTATAACGGCATCCCTTATACTATTTTTGGCGGTTTCAATTTCTCCACTCTCCCTAGATGAGAACCCACTAGTAGACCGACAATTAGGTAATTTTAAGATCAAAGGAACCTAGAACCGAATCGAGCCTACCCGCACATCCCAAACTAGACACAAGCTCAATTATATTTATCTCATATTATTATTATTTGACCCCGAACAAAAATCCGACTTTTCTATCATTTTTCGTATTTATTTTGCAAACTTCTTATTTCAAAAGACATTTTCTAATTTTTTTAATTTTTTTTGGATTTTTGAAAAAATTTTATTTTTTTGTATTTTTTGACTTTTTATGACTCTACTAACTATACTAACGACACTAAACGATAGTTTCCCATCCCCACACTTAAACTCTACATTGCCCTCAATGTAGGATGGAAACCGACTCAAAAACTAAAACTAAATAAGAAATAAAAAAATATGGGCAAATCGGAAAGGACTTAGCTGGTAATATAACGCGTAAGCTCCAAAGTCTTTCGTCCAATCCAGCTCGATCGTATAGCATTTCACTTCTTCTTCAATTTTAAAATAATACAACATAACATAATTGAGTTCGTTTCCTTACAGTTGTTAGATTTCCTTACAGTCCTCTAACTTTTACCGGTTGTTAGATTTCCTTACAGTCCTCTAACTTTTTGAAAAGTGCCTTAATGTGACAATCTACCTTACAGCTCGAAAGTCTAAGGCAACTATGGGTTTCAACTTTGTTTAATAGACAAGAGAATGGTTAGGGAACTAGACCGATTTCTTACAAAACCTAAACCTAGCTATATACCAAACCAAGACCTATTAACAACCTCGAGCCTTACAGCGACAAGATTAGTAGAACACTTGATTTTATAAGATTACCGAATATTACTTCTAAGGTTACTTACTCGATTTTCGCCTTAAAGAATTAGAGATTTATTACGTGATATAGACACTCACCTAAATCTAGAACCCTAGCACAACCCTATTATGTGATAAAGACCGTCACCAAGGATTATACGAAGCAATAAACAGCGATCAAACAATATCAAGCACGCATATACACCAAGTTAAAATTCGATAATCGTTTACAATTCAAGAAAACCCAAGAACCACATTAAAACCGAATAAAAATCCAAACTTTATTAAACTATTGTCATTAGCTTAGGTAGTTTAAAGAATTAGCCAAGAATCATGGTCTTAAAAACAAATAAACAAAGTCTAAAATCTGAATTCATCGAATTAAAATAAGAAAAATAGAAACAAAAGAACCCGGTAAGCAAAAACCGTAATATCCCTTGCTCTCTAAGCTTCCACTCCAACTCCAATGATTCAAAAGCTTTGTTCCTTGCAAAAGAAGCTTCACGTTCGTCCACAGCTTCCGATCGTCCGTTATGCGTCCGATGATATATATATTTTTCGTCCAAGTATCAATTCTTTGCAACTGATGTTCATTATATATTCCCACAATTTGCGTCTTAACTCCTACTACAACTATATTGGCTGCCCACTATTTCTTTTCTTTTAAAGCAACCTAATTGGGCCTTCCAAACCAATCTGAATTTCATAATATTTATGCATGTACGTCCAAAATTGATATATTTATTTCCTTTAATATATAATAATAACTAGGTTATAACCCCGTGTATTACACGGGTTGAATAAATAAATTTTATATACTAAATAATAAAACAATATATCTTTAAAAACCTCATTTATTGCACGATTTTAATAAATGTAATTTTATATATTAAATAATAAAAGTTATATCTATAAGAACCATATGTATTATACTGGTTGAATAAATGTAGTTTTATATACAAAATAAAAAAAAGTTATATCTTTAAAGTCATGTGTATTACACGGATTGAATAAATGTAATATTGTTTACTAAATAATAAAAAAAGTTATATCTTTAATTGTATGGTTAATATTTTGAATAATATTTATATATACATGAACATTAATCCAACTAAGTTATCACTTCATTCAAAACAATCATCAGTTAAGAATTATTAAGTGAATGTTCGATTATAATTAAAAATAATTAGTATTTATATATACACGAACATTAATCCAACTAACTTATCACTTCACTCAAAAATCAAAATAATCACCGTATGCTTAAGAATTATTAAGTGAATATTCAATTTATGATAGTTATTATTTACTTTTTAATGTTCAGTTAACTAATTTTGAGTGAATGTTCGATTTATTTTTAAAAAAATATTGATTTGTGCGGTCAAAAATGATTTTTTACGTGAAGTAAGAGACCACGATGTGATGGAACGATTTCAAGCTATGAAAAAAAGAAGAGGACAAATCTATTATGTATTTGTTTTACTTTATTTATTTACTGTAGTTTTTTTTAATATTGTGCGATTGCACGGTGAAAAAAAAATTTGGGATACCCCTGAGTTAATATTCTAGTTTCGCCACTGCTCAAAATAATCACCATATACTTATGAATTATTAAGTGAAAATTTAATTTATGATGGTTATTATTTACCTTTTAATGTACAGTTAACTAATTTTGAGTGAATGTTTGATTTATTTTAAAAAAAAAATATTGATCACGTAAATAATATATAGAAGTTCAATTGGTATACATTATGGTGATTAAAATATTGGAAAAAAGAATCATACGTTAATCCTAGATGTAATTAATGGATGGAAGTGTATGGTTTGATAAAAGATAGATTCAAATTTTAAGAATTTGAATGCATAAATAATATTAAACACGGGTATATTTAAATTTTAATTTTGTATTTAAAATAGTATATTTTAATTAAATATAAAAATAATTATACATGGTCTAATATGATGACAAGTGTCCTCAAATTGGTTTTCAGCTCGTGTAAAACACATGGGTTTTAAAAATTTAACTTTTATTATTTACTATACAAAGTTACATTTATATAACCCGTGTAATACACGAATTTTTTAAAGATATAATTTTTTTATCATTTGCTATGTAAAATTAGATTTATTCAACACGTGTAATACACAGGGTTTTTAAGGATATATATTTTTTTTATTATTTAGTAGATTTTTCAATCCGACTATACACGGGTTTTTTAAAGATACAACGTTTTTAGTATTTAATATACAAAATTACATTTATTTAATCTGTGTAACACACGTGATTTTTAAAGATATAACTCTTTTTAGATCTATTCAACACGTGTAATATACGGGGTTTTTAAGGATGTAATTTTTTTATTATTTGGTAGATTTATTCAACCCGATTATACACGGGTTTTTTAAAGATACGACGTTTTTAGTATTTAGAATACAAAATTACAAATTATTTAATCTGTGTAATACACATGGTTTTTAAAGATATAACTTTTTTTATTATTTGATATATAAAATTACATTTATTTAACCCGTATAATATGTGAGTTTCATAAAGATATAACTTTTTATTATTTAATATATAAAATTACATTTATTTAACCCGTGTAATACACGGGATACGTTAATCCTAGATGTAATTAATGGATGGAAGTGTATGGTTTGATAAAAGATAGATTCAAATTTTAAGAATTTGAATGCATAAATATTATTAAACACGGGTATATTTAAATTTTAATTTTGTATTTAAAATAGTATATTTTAATTAAATATAAAAATAATTATACATGGTCTAATATGATGACAAGTGTCCTCAAATTGGTTTCTTTTATTATATAGTATATATAATAATATAGCAGCTTCTTTCATCTAACGGGTATTTTTTTAGCAGCCCAAACGTCACTCGGCCCAGCACCAATAAATTAGATGGACTCAAATAATAAACCTATATAGTGATGTGGGCCTAGCCTTTTCTCTCGATCTAAGTATATATATTTCGTGGCAGCCCTCTAACTTATAAAATAGAGATAGTTGCCTCAATCCACTCACAGAAAATAGCGACAATTTTACTTCGATCACTGGCACCCCACTCTGCCCAACTGGCTGGTCATTTCAATATTACTCGTTTTTGCTCCATTTGCACCAAAACCTGGCCCAACACAAAATAATGTAATAGAACACTAAAACCAGATAAAAACAAATAAAACTTATACAAAAAATATACAATCTACACGGGACAAATATGTGTATTTTACCCCACATCAGTTTACTCGATTTAATTTTTTTTCGTGTCAAGGAGTTGCCTGACGCTAGCTCATTAGTCCTGAAAAATTACGGTATTGCCCTGAGCCCAAAATTACGGTCTTATCATCGTTTTTGTTTTTTTTTTCCTAGCAAAATTATAGTAGTCTTTTTTATAATTGGTTGAGAATTATTCGGCTATCGCCCCGTAACGCGGGCGAGGCATCTACTAGTATCTCACATTTCATTCTACATTATCTATATATGCATCGAAAATGACAACTATAAAGTATACCTAACAACAAGAGTACGACATGGTTTCTATCTACAATAAACTTCACTATAAATAGTAACAAAATAACTATTTTTTTAAGTAAAATTAAAAAGGCAAACACCTCAAAACGAGCAGTATAAATCTGAGAAAACCTTACTTGTAGGAATCGAACGCAGGTCCTTAAGCTTTATCTGATCCTTAAAATGTCACTAGGCTGTAATGCCATATAAGATAATTTATTATTATAATACACTTATGTCCCTTTGCTTTATTTATTTTTTGGTTTAATATATAAATTTATATATGTATGGTATATGAATATAAAATGAAATATAAATCATAATCTGTTGTCAAATGGGTCGAGTGACGATAATAGCTGGAAGATAAACTGGTCCGGTTGGGTTCCGCTGAAATGTAAAATTATGGCGTGGAGAGCTACCCTTAATCGCTTGCCCACGAAGATGGAATTGTTCAAACGGGGTGTCTATCTGCAAGATAAAGTCTGCGCCTTGTGTAATGCGGTTGACGAGACGACGCTCCACATCTTCACTGGCTGTTTCTACACAGCGGAGATTTGGACCAGAGTTCAGACATGGTGTAAAATCGCTCCTTTGCTGGTGTTCGAGGTTTCCGATATTCTGAAAACAGCAGAAACGCAGCAGTTTTCCAGCCAAGCCTCTTACATTCTGAAAGGGATCTTTATTACTACTATGTGGGCGATTTGGAACGAGAGGAATAAGCGAAACTTTGAAAGAAAAAGCCGAAGACCGATTGAAGTTGTGGAGATTATTAAGACTACTTCATATTTTTGGATCCGGAATAGATCCAAGATGAAAGACATAGATTGGAATGTTTGGTGTATTTCTCCTTTAGACTATCGTTTGTAATGTCGGTTTTTTGCCCTTGGGTCCTCGCTTTGAGGGCTCTTTGTGGCGTTTTTTGAATGAAATTTACCTTTCAAAAAAAAAAAAAAATATAAATCATAATCATAGATATACAATGTAGACATGAACAACAACAACCATACCCCTTCGGGTCATCAAACTACCTCCATCTCCTATTGAAATTGTGCTATCAGGATCGCCATTAAGATCTATGACCAAAATTGGGCTTTTGGTTAAACTGTTAGTTCCGGTTTTAATGGCTTATTTGTTAAACAGATGTGTAAAGTACGGTAATACTTGTTCCGTTATAGAACACACCTTGGTCGTACTGTTAGTTCCGGTTTTAATGGCTTATTTGTTAAACAGATGTGTAAAGTATGGCAATACATGTTCCGTTATAGAACACACCAAATTTATGTTTAAAAGAAAGTATTTTGTTTTAAAAAATAAATAAATAGAAAGAGTTAATTGCCATTTTAGTCTCTGTGGTTTGGCCCATTTTGCCAGTATAGTCCAAAGGTTTCATTTTTAACATCTGGATCCAAAAAGGTTTCATCGTTGCCATTTTGGTCCAACTGACTTAACTCCATCCATATATGTTAAAGCTGCAAAGGGCATTTTTGTCATTTCAGTTTTCCTTTTATTAACCCTTTTTTCTTATTTCTTTTCCCTCTCATTTGGCGCCATTTTCACCCTGTATATAACCAGATCGACAGAAACCCTAAAATCCTAATTAACTTGAGCAAAGCAAACCATCTCTCCTACCTACCTTCAATCTTCAACAATGGTGCAATGTCCATGTGGTGCCCATACTGTAATTCGAACTTCGTGGACCTCTTTGAACCCCGGGAGACGTTTTTATTGTTGCAATAGACATGTATTTGGGTTTCTTTCATCATCTTCATAATCACCTGTGATTTGTTCATGTTTTTGTCATTTTTTGTTAACAGGGGGAAGGGGCTGTGGATTCGTTGCTTGGGCTGAGGCTGAGTTGTGTCAAAGATGTGCAGGAATCATAAGAGGGCAGTTGAACTCCATCCGCAGGCTTGAAGAAGAGAACAGGAGATTGAAGTGGCTATTGTGTGTTACTTGGGGTTTATTGATGTTGTATTATGTGTGTAGTTAAATGATGCGTATTTAGGTTATTTCGAGTGTTTGTAGTTCATGAATATGGGATGAATGTTGTAAGATTTTTGGTTTAGTTAATGGAACTATGTTAATGGTGTTATATGAATGATATTTGAATGATTCTTGAAAGTATGAATGATATAAGATTGTTGATGGTTTAGTTCATGAATATGGTATGAATGTTGTAAGATTGTTGATGGTGTTAATGGTATGAATGATGTAAATTTGTCGATAGATTGTATCGTACAAAGCGGCCATTACAAACCTGCATTATATTGAACTATGTTAATGGTATGAATGATGTAAATTTGCCGATAGATTGTATCGTACAAAGCGGCCATTATATTGAAGTAAACTGCCAAAATACAAACTGGCCATTAAAAGAAACTGACCCATTACAAACCTGCATTATATTGAAGTAAACTGCAGCCATTACAAACCTGAACTAAACTGCCAAAATACAAACTGACCCATTACTGAACTAAACTGCAGTTGACGATTACATACCAAAAGACTAACTGACCCATTACCATAACAGATTACAAGTACCAAAAGACCTAAACTGTTTTACCAAAATACATAACCATAACCCATGACAAGTACCAAAATACATAACCATTAATTGTTTTACCAAAATACATATCAAAGACCTAAACTGCAAGTACAAAAAGACCTAAACTGCACCGCTTTGACTTGCACCAACATTTTCACTTGGACCTGCACCACTTTGACTTGCACCAACCTGACTTGCACCATCTTGACTTGCATCTACATCTTGTTTTTTCTGTCTTTTCTTGCATGTCCTCTTATTGTGGCCTCTTGCCTTGCAAATCTCACAGGTTACAGTGTTTCCCTTTCTGGTCAACTTTCCCGCATCTGGAATGGATGATTCAGTATTCTGTGTTTGGGTCTGTGTTTGACTTAATTCCTCTGCTGACTTCTTCCTCTTTTTCTTTGGTCTGCCTATCTGGTTATGATGTTTAGGAGGTAACAAAGTGGTGGGGCATCTCGACTTTGGCCATTCATCCATACCATTGATTGGTTCAATGGTACACTCATAAACCAGCTTCCATGTTTCATACCAGTATGCTTGATCAACCCACCTTTCTGGTATGGGTTCCCCACCTCCATGTAGACCCTGATTCCAGATTGCAGCCACTGCGTGCTTGCAAGGCATACCAGTAAGGTCCCATTTCCTGCATGAGCATATCCTTTCACCAAGATTAACAACCCTTTGATCTAAGCCATGACTGACCTGATACTTTGTTCCTCCAGTCCAAATGCAAGTGTACTGTGAGGCTTCAGACTTGATTGCATCAAAGATCTTAGTAGCAGCAGGTGTTAAAGGACCATTACACTTGGTACTTAGCTTTTTGACAACCACAATCTTTTTCATTAGGTATTCCCTAATGAATTCAAGACAAGTGATGATAGGTTTGTCCCTACCATACACCAGTTGCCTATTGAAGACCTCACACAAATTATTCAGGAGTATATCACACTTTGCCCTACCTGTACATGCATAACTATGTTATTAATGTGTACACTACAATAAAGAAGTTTATGTTATATATGTCATACCACTGAAATGAGATCTAGACCAATGCCTTGGAGGAATTTCCACTGCATGTTTTATTAAGTAACCTTTTGATTTGTTCCTTATACTAAAGGTTTGACCAAGAAAAAAAGGACAACCATCAGTTTTTTGGGTTTTTTTATGCTTCCTCCTATGAGCCCTCATTCTCTTTTGCATCTTTATGTCATTCTCATCATCACTCAAACTATCAAATTCATCTAAGTCAATCTCAACATCCATGTTCACATCATCTCCAATATCTAAGTCTGCCCCATCATCACTTAAATCAAAATCTACTGCAACCCTAAAATCATCCATATCAACATCATACTCCTCAACAATGTTATCAACATCCATAATGTAGTCTGAGTCTTCATCAGATACATAATCTACTTTGGCCTTTCCTTTAGAAACCTCATCTACTTTGGCCTTTCCTTTAGAAACCTCATCTACTATGGCCTTTCCTTTAGAAACCTCATCTATATCACTACTATCATCCTGCTCATAATCACCTGCCTTAGGTTCAAAATTGCTATCATCTAATCCATCACTACCACTATTTTCTGATCCATCACTACTTAAAATCTCTTCAACAATGTGCTCCCCATCAGCTGCACTATTTTTTGATCCATCATCAACATTTTCATTGATATCATGCTCTGCATTGTTTCTTAACTGCAAACCTTCATAATCAGGTCTAATATGTTCTACAAACACATCTATCAGTTTAGTAGTTCTAGATAGCTTTAAAAGATCAAGAATATAGCCATCATTTAACAGTGGTCTTAGCCCTAAATCCCGATCCTCTCTTGGCAATCTATACATAAATCTCATATCATCCTCCTCTCTATACCCAATATCCACCATCATATCCTTCAGTACAATGACTGAAAAGTAATCTGAGTTAACATTGCCAACATAAGAAACCTTACCCTTCGCATATGTCATCCCAGGATACTCTGTAAATTCACCTCCATGGTGTATTTCGATTGAAAAGTTTTCAGGGTAGTTTACTGCATAAATGAACATATAAACTTCAAATAAGGGATCAATCCACTTTAAAAAGGCAAAATTTAAACAACATTGTTGAGTATTAGACAGAACTTACCATATGCCTCTTCTGGATTGAATACTTCATTAGGATCACGAACACACCAAGGCTCATTCATCGTTCAGAAACCACCGCACAATGCTCGTTCACAGCTCAGTCGCCTTTGATCGATAGTCTTCGTTTCGTTGTTAGGGTTTTAAAATTGTGGGAATTGTGTGTGTTTGTGATCGATGTAATGAAGCAGGTATGTCATTTAAAGAGCTTATAAAGGCTTTAATTAAAAGAAAAAGAAATAAGAAAAAAAAGGGTTAATAAAAATAAAACTGAAATGACAAAAATGCCCTTGGCAGCTTTAACATATATGGATGGAGTTAAGTCAGTTGGACCAAAATGGCAACGATGAAACCTTTTTGGATCCAGATGTTAAAAATGAAACCTTTGGACTATACTGGCAAAATGGGCCAAACCACAGGGACTAAAATGGCAATTAACTCAAATAGAAACTTAGGTAGTATACATTTCACATAATGAAATGGAATCTAGATGGATTGGAATGTAAAATTCATTTCTTATGGTGTTCGTTTTAACAAAAGAATGAATTGGAATTGAACGATTACACAAGAAACGAAATCTATATTCCAATTTCATCCAGATTTCATTACATTCTGTAAAACGAACACACCTAAATTCCAAACAAATTGTAATTCCAATTCCAGTAATGTTACATTCCACGAAACACACCTAAATTCTAACATTCATAAGTGACTATCATCCGTATTTGGTTCCTCACAATGGATTAAGCTTGTATAGATTTATGTTTTAAAACATATAGATTTGTTACCATTTGCTCATTCTGCGATTCGGTTTCGGGAAAAATTAAGTCACTATTAGGGATGAGCAAATTGTACCAAATCCTAAAACCGGAACCGGTACTGAGTTTCCCGTGCCGAATGATTTTCATTACCCACTTTTTAGCGTTTTCGGGATCAGTACTTTTGGTACACATACCGATTTTCGCCTTTACATACCGTACCGGTACCGATACCCAATTTTAGCGATTTTCGGGATCAATACTTTTGGTACACGTACCGATTTCATCCCTAATCAGTATTCGATTTGTGTTTTTTTCTAATTTGCATGTTCCATATGTTTTGTTTTTGATAACTTATTTACCTTTTCTCCATTTTTGGTGTGTGTTCTGTTTTTTATATTTTTTTATTTTCTAAAATCATAAAAATGTGTAGTCATTGGTGTCTTCTTTTTCTTCCAAAAAGTTGAGACAGCTAACCGGACCAATATGTAGCAATTGGTTTTCGGTTGACCCGTTTAGGTCAGTCAGTTAACTGAATTGGGTCATGACTGAAAACACAATAGACCAAATTTATGATCCTAATTCACTTAATTCGGATCATGTTTGAAGTTAATTCATTTTTGGCTTAGTGGGTTATATTGTCAGTTATTCATTTTTGGCTTAGTGTGTTATATTGTCAGTTATTCAAATTGGGTTGTTATTTCCACTGTGGTTATTATTGGGCTGAAACAACCTTAAAGCCCATGCATTAACCCATTCTTGGACTCAAATAATTCGAAGACCTTTTTAAGAATCAATAATAAATAAGTCGTAAATAATTGTTGGACCGCAACAATTCCTTCCTTAAGCCCGTACGTTTCATTGAATATAATGGAATTTAAATTGAAATTTGCGTAGAAATTAAAATTTGATTTGAAATTTAAGTGTGTTCGATTCACATAATGAAATGGAATCTTGATGAAAATGGAATATAGATTTCTTCCTTAGGTTGTTCAATTACAATTTTTTTAAAACCAACAAAATAAGAAATTTCATCAACATTCCATTCCATGAAACAAACATACAGCTCCATGATGCACCATCAAATACTGATTAATGTAGCCAGAACCATTCATGGTTTTATCCTTTGTTGGTTTGTGTATTAACTTAATGTTCGATGAACCATTCGTGAACCATTCAACGAAGGCATAAAATAAAAATTGTTCCATTTTTCTTAAAAACAGACATGAACAAAAATGATCGTTTATCTAGTTAAACGAACAAACATGAACACATGTCTCATTCATTCGTTCACATTCATTTATGTTCGTTTACATATTCCTTAAAATTTACACATTAGTTATTAGTGTTACCCATGACCTGGTGGTCTAGTGGTATGGTATTTGCCCTACAAAATAGTGGTGTGGGTTCACATCCTTACAAATGAAAGGTCATGTGGTATTTATTTGTAAAAAATATTGTTAAACAACGTTAATAGTAATACTAATCGGCCCATCATGTATCGACCCGTCACCCCTATCAAATTAATTAGAACCAAGCCTTAGATGACTAAACGAACAATAACATCTTCATTTTCTTCATTCATTTATGTTTATTGTATCTACGTTCACTAAGCTAATTTTAGTCTGATTGTAAGAGTTTGCATGAGTCTATGACACCTGTAAAAAATTATATAGCATCCGACATCAGTATTTTATGTCATACAAATCTGACATTCAAGTAATATCGATTAATTAAATAAATCCAAAGAGTGATCCTACTAAAATTCGACAAAGCAAATTGGTGGATGATATAGCACCATGCTTAAAGACTTTTATATTATGTTGTGTATAAATTTTGTAATTAAATATCTATATAAAAATAATTAAAATATATTATGTTGTGTATAAATTTTGTAATTAAATATCTATATAAAAATAATTAAAATGTTTATAAATTCATTATTATCTAAAAAACAAGCCAAACCCGTGTCGAGCTCGAGTTTGAAAATCTACCCGACTCGTTTACACCCCTATGACGAACTTGAGGAGAGGGGAGCCAAAAATGTGGTGATATAATATAGGACTGAGAAGACTCCATGTAATTGCGTAAAAATCACCTCAACATTTGAGAACATTCATTCAATATATATGACACAAATTAAGACGTACCAATATACCTTACTTGAAACGAAGTGATACATATATATTGATAACTACAAGTGAACAAACTCAAATTTATCCTACATATTCAAACTTACCATATTTATTCAAAGTTAATGCTAATATTAACGATCAAATTCATCTAGCAATAAACTAGGGATGACCATGATACCCGTTCGATACCGAACCGGTACCGGTACCGAAAAATAGGAAAAATTGGTACATGTACCAGTATTTACCAGTGTTTTACCCGTAAATACGGTAAAGAAAACGGAGAAAATGGGTATCGGTACCTAATATAGCCAGTAGGGTTCGATACCAGTACGGTACCGATACCCAGTACCAAATGCTCATCCCTACTACAAACCACACCACACGAACACGAATTATAGGCAACTTGCTCAAAATTTTCAAGTTCAGAGTTTTGAAGTATATGTTTACAGAGAAGAAAATTACTGTGTTCAACAGTAAACTTCAACGAGTAAATCCAATGCAAAACTCAAGCATTTGCCGCGATGAAGCACCAGATCATACACATTTTTGGTCCAACAACTGAAAGCAGGTAACTATGGACATATATCATTTCCCATCCCTAACCGACAGAGCAAATTGGTGGATGATAATATAGCACAATGATTAAAAACATTTAAAAGAAAAACAAGCCAAAATAAATGTGTGAACGAAGTAGTAGTAACACACATTCATCGTCATGTTTGTACACGAATTGAATCTATCATATTATAATCTAAATCTATTACCGTTTTCAAATATTTCAAACGTTCTGAATTCATTATCTTTTTTTTGTTTCTTCAATATCATCATTTGGAACAAGAAGATTAAGAACCCCTTCCCCCTCTCAAACCGCTTCAATCTGCACGTGAGCCACTGCTGCTCCCAGCTGAAGATTTCTTACCACCGTATTTCTGTTGCACCAAAAAACAATTGTAAAAGAAATCTTGTACAAGGGTCAACAAAGATAACCAACAGATGTCACTAGAGGTGCCTAGATGGGTCGAAAATATTTCGTTTTGTCATATGAGTTGATATGGGTCAAAAATATTCCGTTTTAACAAAACAAGTATTGACGAGTCTACCCATATCAACCCATCTAGGCACCTCTAGTCCTCTAGACTCGTCAATTGTTTCGTTTTCATTTTAAAAACAATTGAATAGAACTTTTCAACCTGCGGGACCATATGACTCGTTTTCATTTTATCCCAGTGTATGCAATTTGACACATTGGGAGTTACCGCGAATGAACCCATTTTCGAAGCAATTGAGTTACAATTGCTACAAGCCTACATTTAGTTGTTAGTGTAAAGGCGCCTTTATTTTTTGGATGACTTAAAAAGGGAGAAAAAGAAAAAAAGAAATGATAAAAGTGCCACAATTACCTGTTTTCCGATATTGAAAGGGACATATTTGTATTTGATCATGTGCATGATCTGGCGTTTCATTGTGAGGGTAAATAGCACAAACCAGTAACAAAGTAGTATAGGCCAAAAGACGGGGACATCAAACATAGAGAAGAAAGTCATCAAGAATGATATGATGAAAGCCTTTGTGATAGCGTACCTGGAAGCATAACAGCCAAAAATGAAGATAACAGTACATCTTTTAATGAAAAAAAATAAGGATTAAAATTTATCAATGTATCTCTAATGTCTAAATAAAGCAATATAAACGATAGCTATGCTGAGAGCACAAAACAAACATGTATAAACTATAAAGTAAGAAGAAAGTTCATGTTGAAAGCAAATATTTAACCGGTTGCTTAGTTATCACTCAAGTGATAAAGATTTGATAATGTGTGAATGCAGGATGCCTACAGAGTTAAATTACATAAAATGGCATTTCTAACCATAGCCAGCAATATTAAACATTAGAATAACTAAGTAAGCATCTTGCCACTAGATGAACAGACAACCATAGCATATTTCAACGAAGGTATAGGAATCAACTACCAGTCTAGCACAAAAAAAAGTAAAATGGTAAGGACAGAGAAACAACTACCAGAACTTGAACTCAGGCAGCCGTCGGATGAAAGGCTTGAACTCATCTGAGCCTTTAGTAGGTAGCAGGGGGCCATCAGAAGGTTCCAGTTCAGGGTCAACCAGTGGTGACAGAAACCCAATCAACAAGTTCAGTATGTAGATTCCCAGACCATAGGTGATAATGTAGAACCCTTGCACATAATAAACCCTCACTGCATATAGAACCAGTAAAACTGCAGTGGCAATCCACCTATAAACCGCATGTGGAGTAGTTTTATCCAAGTAAAACTGAAAACGCATGGAAAACTGTCTCCATTGATCCAAAGTAGCAGCTGATGCACTATTACTACCTCCAACACCCTCCATTGAAATTTAGCCTCAGAATCCTACAGATCCAAAATGCAATATCAATCAAATGAATCAAACCTGTAAGAAAACTTTCGAATTATGCTAAAATGCAGTTTATACCTGTTCTCGTTGCTGATTTTTCCTTCTTACCGACACTTCCTAATCTTCACTCTAGTTTAAATCCTAAACCTACAGCAAAATGTAACAGTAAGTTATCATAACCAACTCTAATGATGTTGAAATGCAGTTGACTCTCATCATGCATCTACAGAACAACACGATGAACATTTTATAGTGCTATTTATAAACAATCCTCCGGTCGAGACTTCGAGTTCAAATAGGAATATCTTCAACAAATTTCTTACACAGCATTGCAACTAATCCAAAATCAACCTACACAATCTACCTTCAGGTAACCTAATTGCGCTCATCAGAACAACAAATTTCAATAATCAGACATATATCACAATACACATCGAAAACCTAGGTTTTACACTTTACAAACAAACGCCTTCAATAAAGCAAGTAGTTGAAATGCAGTTGACTATCATCGTGCATCAACAGAACAACATGATGAACATTTTCTACTACTATCCGTAACAAATCTTTCGTTCGAGTTCAAATTCGAATCTCCTCAACAATTTCTCACAAAACATTACAACTAATCCAAATCGACCTACGTATTCTCGCTTCAAATGACCTAATCGCGTTCATTACAACAGCAAATTTCAATAAAAACATGAATTCAACTTCTAAAAAGCAGATCTGAAGTGTTTCACCGATATTTAGAGACCGCAACCTCTAATTACACACAGATAACACAATACGCATCGAAAACCTAGGGTTTGTACACGAAGGCGTTGAATAAAGCAAGTAGTTGAAAATGAAAACGGATTATTGATGCCGGAGAAGAATAAGAAGCAGAAGTTACCTCCGACGACGGTGAAAGAGGCGGATAGAGTGGCCGGAGAAGAAGTCGGTGGGATGAGAAAACGGGATCTGCGTGTTTGCCTAGAGAAATACGGAATCGCCGATTTATCGCAATATAAGTCGTATCGTCCGGGCGCTTACGTCATAAAAACGAATATGCTTTACGAAGCTTAACGACTTAATTGTATTGTATTAAACCCCCGTTGTTGTGATGGAGGCGTATTGTGTGAAGTAGCATCAATGGTACAATGTCGTTAGAGACTATCAACACTGGAAAAGCATCTAAAACAAAAAAAAATGAAAAAAAAAACAAAATCGAACAAAAACTACGTTAAACCATACACACCAACTGTGTCGTGTTAATGCGAAAGTATTAGACCGAAACGTAAACATTTAAGCTCCCTCGTGTTGCGTCGGTGGCGTATAACCATGCAATATAACATCACCGTCAGTGACCATCAACACTGAAGTTGTAGGATGTTAATGCGAAGAAAGTAGACCGAAAAGTAAAACATATAAAGGATAGGTAAGTCGATCTATGACCTGCGCATTGCGATGAACCGGTCAAACAGGAAAAATGGACGTAAAAACGTTGAACCACACACGCATATTGCGCCGTGTTAACTCGAAAATTTTTAAACAAAGCGTAAAACATATAAAAGAATAACTAAGTCGATCTATGACCCTTGCGTTACGACGAACTTGTCAAACGAGAAAAATAAACGTAATAACGTTTAACCACACACGGACGTTGCGTTGTGTTAACTCGCAAAATTTAGAACGAAAGTAAAACGAAACGTAAAACCGTTGAACCAAACACGCATGTTTCGTCGTGTTAACACACAAAATTTAGAATGAAACGTTTAACCACACACTTAGGGTGCGACCGTGTTAACTCACAACAAATAGAACAAAACATAAAACAAAAATTTACAAAAGATGAAAGTATAAATGACCAAAGTTGATAGTAAAAAAGTTGTGAAGTTAAATTACAAAAGATGAAAAATGTTTTGAGTTAAAAATAAAGAAATAAAGTTTAAAAAACACTATAAACATGAGATAAAACACCATTATGTACTATGTACAATTGCATTAGAATTGGAATTTGAATAATATAGATTTGGAAATTAAACATTTCCATAGTCAGGGCCGGCTCTGGGCCTTGTAAACCCGTGCCTATGTCCGAGGCCCAAAATTTCAAAGGGCCCGAAAAGTCTTCATAAGCTTGTATATATTTATTAAATTATATATTTAGTATATTTATCCGTTTATTATACAAAAAAGTATTAGTGGTGTAGTGGCAAAAAACCATCTCAAAATAATGTAAAGGTCTCAAGTTCGAGTCTTTGCTCAATCATTAATTTTTTATTTTTGTAATTCATTTACCCTTAACCATAATTTTGGGACCAATTCTTTTTGTCGCCCGAGGCCTAAATTTTTTTAAGAGTTTTCGGGGACGGCTCTGTCCATACTATTTGGAATTTGTTGGTATTGTAATCAAAATTCCATTACAAATGTGTTGGTTTGACAAATGAATTAGAATTTATCACATCTAATCCCACCCGTCATCTTATCGTCTCAACCCGACCCAACCACCGATTTTGTGACCATTTTTTTTCTTTTTGGTTTTAAGCTTTTTTCAAAAGCTGATTCTTGTTTTTATTTTCTTTAGATAAATTAATGTGTTAAAGCGACAAAGTGATGTTTTGTTCATGAGATAAACTCTTTTAATAAGGTTACACAAAAGTCCCATCTGTAGTGAAAAAAAATGTTATAAGATGAGCAAATTTTATTTAAAAATTTATAAGTAAAATGGAGGTCTTGTTTAGCTTTTGTTTATTGTTTCTTTTTTCTTTTTTTAATATATTAGAATTTAGAAGTGAGTCTCACCATTTAGGGGAGCTAGTAGGATTCTTATTTTAAATTTTTTTCGTCACACCCTATAGGGGTGGTGGAGGATGGTGGTGAATAGAGGAACGACGTGGCTATGATGTGGAGGGTGGTGATGGTGATTAGGACCATCACCACACCATATAGCCTTATAATAAATTTTAACTTTTAGAATAACCATTGTAAATGCATTTGGTTTTTAAAACCTTTTTAAATGCACCAAAGATACAAAATTGTATTTGGCGAGTTGTTTATGCATCAAAATTTGTACCAAATGTCACAACGTTTTTTTTTTTTTTTAGTGTCTTCAAATTGAATTGAAATTACATTGTTACTCTCTTCAAATCATTTATATAGTAGTATAGATATAGATATGGTTGATTTTCTTTTTTAATGCGTTTTCTAAGACCAATTATCTTTTATTAAAAATGTTAATTATGTAAAAATCCCATCAGTTTTAATGCTAATAAAATGTGATCACATGGAAACTACAATCTTGACACTTTGTTCCTAAAGCTTAAGCAAATATGGAAACCGTGTGTGATTTTCTTTTTGATCAGCAATGTGTCCAAACAATTCAAATTACTTCACAAAATGATATAAATTTCCAAACAACTCAAATTACTTCACAAAACGATATAATTCAAATGGACTTTAAAGACGTTTATGTGAAAATTATTCGTGTTTTTATACAGATTGTAAGTTGTAACTGATAAGGGCAAATTGCTCAAATGGTCGACTCGTATATGGATGTGTGAGAATATGACAACAGAGTGAAGAAAACAAATCAATATATAACTTCAAAAAATAATCATGGTGTGATCTCTTTTAAAGCAGATTGTAATTCATAAGGGCAAATTGCTCAAATGGTTGACTCGTATATGAATGTACGAGAATATGACAAAGATGAAGAAACGGGTCAATAACATCAAAAAATACTCATCATAAAATCTCTTTTAAATAATTTGGTCTCTCTTTGAATTGTTGGTTTTTATTATTTATTTTAACTAAACCTAGAATGTTAGTTATGTTGATCAGAACTAATGATTTTGGTTATGGTCTTTTATTTCGGGTGCTACTTTCTACACCCCTAATTACTTTTTACACCCCCCTCTTCTCACATACTTACAGGTGGGGCCCGCGTGGGACCGGCAGTTTTCCTCTCACAAGGGGGGTATAATCAGGAGAGGGGGGGGGGGGGTGTTTAGAATCAGCCTTTATGTCATTTAAGTCTAGTTAATATAAGACTGATTTGACCGAACTTAATAATTCGGTTACAAATGTAGCTTAGGGGAGTGGGGGTGGTCCGTGATGGCCACCCCATCACGCGTGGAACAAACTAGCACACCGCCGCCGTCACATATTACAACGCGTGAACTATTCAACGCGTTGAAAATGAAAATGACCGTTTCCTTTTTTGACCGTTTGGCACAAATATGAACGTTGGGATTCAATTTTTTGAGGGTTTTTTTATATAAAATTCAAATCATTCCCCCACTCAATCAAAAAAATCAAAAAACTCTCCAATTCAACTCAAAAATTCTCCAATTCAACTCAAAAAATTTACAACAAACATGCGGGTTCGAAAAAAAGAGGTTCGGGTACGAAGAAAAATCCCGTAAGACCCAAGGTTCGAGCGAATCTTGGCGAGCCGACGCGCTTTAGGTTGCAAGACGAACCCGACCAAGTCCCACATTTTCAAACCCAACAATATTCACCCTTTCAAACACAACAATATCCACCCTTTCAATCTCAAACGTATCAAAACCAACCGTTCGTTCCACCGTTTCAACCTCACCAATTTCAACCCCCATCGTTTCCACACTTTCAAACCCAACCCCACCAACTCGAACCACTACTAGAAGATAACACCCTCATCCGTCAATTTGCAAATGCGTATCGTGAACCACAACCAAGTCTCGACGACGATGAAGATGATGATTACGTTCAAGAAGAAGAAGATAAAAAGAAGAAGAGGAAGAGGAAGAAGAAGACGAAGAAAATGATGACGTTCAAGAAATTGTCCCGTCAACCGTTCGAAAACATTGGACGAGCGAGGAGGAAGTAGCCTTGGTGAAGGCGTACTTACACATCTCCGAGAACAAGAAACATTCCAACGAGCAAAGAAATGATATGTTTTGGAGGCGGGTCATTAATCATTTTAGCCAACTTCTCGGTTCAAAGGAACGAAACATGGACCAAATGACGTCGAAATTGACGGATTTGAACGTGAAAATTAGTAAGTTCAACGGTTGTTTCATTCAAAAGGTATGTTTTTTTTATAAAGTTTAAATCTTTTTTAAAAAAAAATTGTTATTTAAAAAAAACAGAAACAGTTTATAAAAAAATACAGAAAACTGTTATTTTTTTAAACAGAAACTGTTTTATTTTTAAAAAACAGAAAACAGATTTTTAAAAAAATCAGAAAATTGTTATTTTTTTTAAAAAACAGAAACAATTTTTGTTAAAAAAAAACAGAAAACAGTAATTTTTTTATAAAAAAAAAAAAGAAAACAGATTTTTTTTTTTTAAAATACATAACTTTTTATATTTTTTGTAGAACCGAAATCCACAAAGTGGAGCGAGCGAGACGACAATCATGCAACAAGCCACCGAAGGGTATTGCCAACTCTACAAAAAGAGGAGTTTTCCACACGTGGCGGCATGGGAGGTTGCGAGGCGTCACCCGAAATGGGTCCCGGTTGATTTGGTTGACGTGGTTGGGCCTATGGCTCAAAAAAAAAAGAGGAGGTCCGAAAAGATCAAAGACCTCCGATTCGGGGAACTACACGACTTCCGCGTCGGATTACTTGCCCCAAATGAATTTAAACGACGACCCCCTTGACGAACCCGATCAACCCGTTGACGACCCCGTTGAAGAAGATACACCTACAAGGCCACGCTGCAAGAGAAGTGGTGAATCGTCAAGCAAAGGAAAGGAAGCGGTGGCGGAATCGATCTTCAGAATCGAAGAGGCGAAATTGGCGCAATACAACGAGGCCAAACAAAGAAAAGAAAAAAATATGTCCGTTGATGTGTGAAAATGTATATATTAAATTCGAACAAGTTTTAAAATGGAATCGCTAACTAAACCACACACAATCGGCAAGTGCACCGGTCGCAGTGTAGTGTAGATGGCAAGACCGGATATTAATCCGTGGACACTATATGCAAACTCTAGATAATGAATCGTTGTCGAATACAAAGTAAAATTTTAAGTTGATTTTAAGTGGATTTTGATGTTTAACTAATAACCTAATTAATTAAGAAAATGTGGCAAACAAGACAAGCAACGCAAAACAAACACGAACTCGTGAGCAAAGTGTAGAACTAATATGATGAGAAAAGACTACCTAGGTATCGAATCCCTAGAATCATGCAACTCTATCTTGACTATGGTAATGGCTAAATATCCTAATCAACCCGAATAAGCTCCCGCTAGAGATGATCAATCGAAAGATAGGGACGAAATGCGAAGTGCTAGAACGAACCGGCTCGACCTATCGATACCAAATCCCACGAATATCAAGTATATGAAAGTTAAACTACCCCCAAAACCCTCTATTCGTGAAGCAAACCCAACCTTGAAAACTGAAATTCTAGGAAACCCTAAGCGCGATGAAATAAACGAGCCTGAGCTATCGGTCACCCAATCTACCCAACAAGGATTAGCTAATAACCTAGCACACCTAAATCGTCTCTCGAGTCAAAAGATGAGGATGCAAGTTTTAGTTATTGATTTTAATGATTGATTGACTTGGTTTATATCTAAACTCAATATTCAAACCGAAAACCCTAAGATTAGCCAATTTAAATTAAATTCTAAGTCTAGGGGGAATTTCTTCGTGCCTAAACCGCTGAATTTATCAATCAATAATCAAGCACAACTCATAAAACATGCAATATCAATTTCAAGATAAAGTTATGTAAATCGCATAAAATAACCAAAACCGAGTCAAAATAGCGCAACAATCAACTAGTTCATCTCAACCTACGTAGTTTAGAAAATTTAGCTACTCATAATATCCATAAACAAAGCAAACTCGGTTCTAAAAATTAAACAAAACATGGTTCAATGCCAAAGATTAGAAAAATTAAGTGTGATACTGAACTCGCAATGCTCGAACCACGAACCGAATATTTCTTCTCTTTCTTGCGCCAACAAAAACAGTCGTACTCCTGTCTTCTCGAAAGAAAATAATAGGAATCAATTCCACCCCCAATTGCCGCCAAGTTGCTTCTAGCCGCCTATGCTTGTTAACTTTTTTCGAAATCTCTATTAAAGTTGCCTTCTGTCTCCTGCACGTCCACTCTTTTGTTCCCCTCGCCTTCACGTCCAATCTATACTATATAATAAAAGAAACCATTTTGAGGACACTTGTCATCATATTAGGCCATGTTTTATAGATAAGTATTATTTTAGTTTATTTTTTTCTAATTAATTATAGATAATCCTTCTACTAAATATTATT
Organism: Helianthus tuberosus; assembly: GCA_030545235.1. Lineage (NCBI taxonomy): Eukaryota > Viridiplantae > Streptophyta > Magnoliopsida > Asterales > Asteraceae > Helianthus > Helianthus tuberosus. Next base: position 73,390,754 of record CM060363.1, on the reverse strand, counting down.
TAGTTTAATTTCTTATGGATAATGATTATTTAGTTTAATCTCCTTCTCATTTATAATATTATTTATTTAACTAATAGAGTAAATTACGATTTTTGCCCCTGTGGTTATATCAATTTTACTCTTTTAGCCCGAAAAGAATTTTTAACATCTAAGCCCCCAACGTCTTTTTTCTAATCTTTTTGGCCCATAACGTCTTCTTTCTAACCATTTTGGCCCCTAACATTTAATGGATGGGGTTAGTAATAGGGGCCAAAAGGTTAGAAAAAAAGACGTTGGGGCTCAGATGTTAAAAAAATTCTTTTTTGGGCTAAAATGCTAAAAGTGATATAACCACAGGGGCCAAAATCGTAATTTACTCTAACTAATATTATTTATCAATTATACATTTACGGATTTTTAAATAATGGGTTAAATTTATTGAGATTTCGTTAACAAATTTTGCTGCAACAAAATAATCTATTTATATCAATCTAAATTTTTATCTATACTATACTATATAATAAAACATTAATGTGTGACACATGTCGTTCATTGTAGGTATTTATTTTTATGATTTTCTCGCCTCACTTCCAAACTTATCTTGTATTAATTAAATAAATAAATGAATAATGAACTAATATTAAATTTTGTCCTACTTTAAATTTCGAATACCATTCTTCTATTTTTCTAATAAAATATTATCCGAAATTGTAAATTGTTAATTTAGAACATTGTAAATAAAACAAATTATTTATCACGAAAACCAAACTTTGTATTAATATATTAAATATTTTTATTTTCACTATACAAAATTACATTTACTAACTTTTTTATTATTTGGTATATAAAATTACATTTATTTAACTCGTGTAATAAATGAAGTTTTTTAAAGATGTATTATTTTATTATTTGGTAAACAATATTACATTTATTCAACCCGTGTAATACATATGGTTTTAAAGATATAATTTTTTTTTATTTGGTATATAAAATTACATTAATTCAACCAGTACAATATGGTTCTTATATATATAACTTTATATTATTTAATATATAAAATTATATTTATTCAACCCGTGCAATAAAGAAAGTTTTTAAAGATATGTTGTTTTATTATTTAGTATATAAATTTATTTACTCAACCCGTGTAATACACGGGGTTATAACCTAGTTATGTGTATATAATACAATGCCTTAGGGTAGTGGTGCACAAATCGGGTTTTCTGAATACCCGGAACCGGGTTCGGGTACGACCGGGTTCTACAAAATCGGGTATTGACAATACCCGGGTCGGGTCCAGGTCAGGGTTTTATATAAAAAATGTATACCCTATATACCCGGGTTCGGGTAGGGTTTTCTAATACCCGAGTATTATAATACCCTATTTTCGGGTTCGGGTAGGGTCGGGTATGGATTGGGTTTGGTTCGGGTATGCATCGGGTTTTCATTTCTTTTGGATAAATCATAGAAATATAAAATGCAAAACCTTTTTATTTCATAAAACATTGAAATACATGACACCTAAATAATCATTGAACCGGATTGAATAAGATGATGAACATAGATAGCTTCGAATAACTTGATCATCTTCGTTTATTGTTCGTCATCAAAGACCTCATTTATAGGGTACTAGGTTATAACCCCGTGTATTACACAGGTTGAATAAATGTAATTTTATATATTAAATAATAAAAAGTTTTATGTTTATGAACCTCGTATATTGTACGGGTTAAATAAATGTAATTTTATATATCAAATAATAAAAAATAGTTATATCTTTAAAAACCATGTGTATTACACAGATTAAATAAATGTAATTTTGTATACTAAATACTAAAAACGTCATATTTTTAAAAAACCCGTGTATAATCGGGTTGAATAAATCTACCAAATAATAAAAATATTACATCCTTAAAACCCCGTATGTTACACGTGTTGAATATATCTAAAAAGAGTTATATCTTTAAAAACCATGTGTATTACACATATTAAATAAATGTAATTTTGTAGATTAAATACTAAGTCGTATCTTTAAAAAACCCGTGTATAGTCGCGGTTGAAAAATCTACCAAATAATAAAAAAAAAATCGTATCCTTAAAAACCCTGCGTATTACACGTGTTGAATAAATTTAATTTTACATAGCAAATGATAAAAAGTTATATCTTTAAAAACTTCGTGTGTTACACATGTTATATAAATGTAACTTTGTATAGTAAATAATAAAAAAAGTTATATTTTTAAAAACCCCGCGTGTTACACGGGTTGAATAAATATAATTTTGTATACCAATTAATAAAAAAGTTATATTTTTAATAAATTAGGATAACATTTAATATTAATTTATTATTTATATATTTAATATAAGATAAGTAGGAAAGAGAGATATTTGTTTTAAAAATACTAAATTAACAATTTAGATTTGAGGATAATATTTTATTAAAGCATGATAAGATTTAATATTAATTTATTATTTATGTATTTAGTTAATATAATATAAGTATAACGTTGAGGATGTATTCTATGAATGACACGTGTCCAAAACTTGGTTTCTTTTATTATAGTAGATAGATAGAGATACAATGTAAACCAAACAAATGATCATAATACACTTTCTAACGGCTATATAGCCGTTACCAAGGTACAAAACTCGAAAAAACACAAAAAAACGAAAAAACCTGAACAGGGTATTGGAAAACCCGGACCGGGTATTGAAAAAACCCGGTTCCAGGTTCGGGTTGAAACCGGGTACTCGTAAAACCAAAGTTGAAAACGGGTATAAAAAAACCCGGTTCCGGGTTCGGGTTTTATAACAGAAATGCATACCCAACCCCTACCCTATGGGTAGGGTCGGGTTTGGGTTCGGGGTATAAAAAACCCGGATTTTATAATAACCGGTTTTGGGTTTTATTTTCGGGTCCGGGTCCGGGTTTTTTGTGCACCACTACCTTAGGGTTTTTTTCCATGCATAACATTTTTAAAAGCCCAACACAAATCCAATTCCACCCAATCTGATGATGTTCGAAATTATGCATGGCTGGAGTTTGGCGGCCCAATATGGACTTCATGTCCATGTAAAATCACTAATGTTCCCCACTAATTATATACCATTATATATTATATACCATTACAATTTGAAGTGGCAAACATAGTGTATTTTTGAGTTTATTGCATTCCTCCTCTGTTCTTTTGAATCTTTTATATTTGCCCCAAAAGGTTGTTGACTTTTAAAATCTGATGAGAGTTCTAAACACTCATCAGAGCCACGTGTTCAGAGATTACACTTCATCAAATACATCATCTTAACACTCATCTGAAATTATGGTATTCCACGTGTTAAGGAGTTTCATTTGTGTTTAACATGTTTTCACCCCTAATTGCTAGGGTTTAGACTTAGGTTTCCCGCTTTATATTCAGTATCAATATCAATTTTTGCTCTTCATAGCTTTCAACGGTTGGAATGGAAAGGGCATCTTCTTCAGGTGATTTGCATTCGTATTTTCTGAAATTGCATGTTTTAATTATCATGAGTTTACAACTTTGTTAGATTTGTTATATGACTTGCTAATAAATGATTTTAATGTTGTGTACCATGAATATGTAAACAACTTCTGGGTTTTCAAGAAAGATAAACATTGTCAGTGGCGGTTTGTGGTCATCTAGGGTTCCTATCTGATTCCGGCGACAAACCCCACTCCCGCCGTGTTCGGTTTTGAATTGATATATTCGAGAGTTTAGGTAATTGGGGGATTTATTGAATTAGCTTTGACTATATCTTTGTTTGACCCTTGTCAAAATAAATTTGATATAGAAGATGCATCTGTGTCTCTTTAGTTACTGGTAGGTTTATTTAGGATTGATTGTTTTGCGAATGTATTTAACGTTTTTGTGGAGTTTTACATGAATTTTGAATGTTAGGTTAATGAATTTTGGCTATGAGAGTTTTTAAATGCATTTGTTTTGCTATGAGAGTTTTTAAATGCATTTGTTTGCATATATAATTGAGGCTTTATAAACTTCATGAATCTGCAGTCCCTTTTTTATTGCATTGTATAGTATTGTTGAGAACAATAAGTTTTCATGCATCTTGAAAATGCATTCTCTGTTTTCGAACAGAGCGAGTATTGTTTGATTGCTTGATCGCCATTCATTTCTTTCACTTTTTTAGTTTTGAGACATTGTGAGTTATTGTGGTTTAATGCTATAGTTTGGACTCATTTATTCACTTGTCTTAATGTGAGTGTGATGTGTGCTGTCTAGGTTCGTTTCACCTCTATGATTGAACAATATTTTGCCTCATTATGTCACTCACAATTAGGGGTGTGAATTTCTTACACGACCCGAAAACACGACAGGAAGCTAACATGAAATTCGTGGGTTTAGATTTAGTCTAAACGGGTTCGGGTCAGTTTGAGGTTGAATCCGCGAACCCGTTTAGCTAAACGGGTCGGGTTCGGGTCAACCTGGCCGGGTTGGCGGGTTGACCCGTTTAACCCCATTATATTAATATAATATTTTTTTACAATATGTTTTATGTTATAAATTAAATTGGGTATGTATTTTATACTATAATTATAACTTAGAAAAAGAAATTCACATAAAATTTTATAATTTAAATGTAATTGTATTACATACATTTGTGTTTTTTAAGTAAACTTTAAATTTATTATATTAATTTGTGTAAAAAATTTAGAAAATAAAAGTTTTCGGGTGGAACGGGTCGTGTTCGGGTCAACCCACAAATATTCGGGTCGGGTTCGAGTATGACACAATTTTCGGGTTCGGTTCGGGTTCGAGTTCGTATAAAATTTTCGGGTTCGGGTCGAGTTGAACCCTTCACCCCGCGAACACGACCCGTTTAGCACCCCTACTCACAATAATAAGCAATGGTCACTGGTGTTTTCTTTTATGTAGTCAAACTCTTTTTTATAGTTTACTGTATTTCCATTTTAAAGCCAATATGTAGCAAACGAAAAAAAGAAACAAAAGAAAATGAGAGTTTTAGTACACATGATCTTGGATAAATTTGGATAAATAAACACACAGGTAGTATTTAGCTATTTGTATATTGACCTCGTGGGGCTTATTGTATACACTTAATTCATTCCACTGTTTTGTAATTTATATAAATAATTAAGCATTTAACTGATACAAAATAAAGTCTTATGTTCTTCTATTCTAATATATATATATATATATGGTTATCTTTTGTTCGTATCAAAAGTGTTACGTTCGGCATTTGTTTTAGACCTTAACAGTAGTTTATTTTGTAAACAGCATAGATGTAGATTAGGGATGAGCAAATAATAACGGGTAGTTTTCGGGTACAGGTACCGTTTTGGGGATTTTCGGTACCGGTACCGAGCTCATCCCGAATGTAGACCATTAAGCTACCTTTTTTCCCATTGTTCTGATATATATTTATATGTTTAGCAACTATTATAATCAGTGAACGGTAATCATATGCAAGGATCATTGTCTTGTAAAGTGGTTGGTAATAAAGAAGTGAAGCTGGTCATCAAGAGGGTTCACTGTGTTGTCAAGGTACTTGTCTTTTTTTCACCTTACTCATACAAATATGCATTATGGTAGTGTGGTTCATTTTGGATTAAAAAGAAGGCACCGAGTTTTTATATCTAAGTCCAGGTTGTGAGGTTGTTTGATAAATTATTTTTACTTAAATACACAGTCTAAGAGAGATCAGCATTGCTCTGTTCACTTGGGTCAATTTCTACCTAATATGCACTTAAGGACCAGAAAGTTTATGTCCAGATTTTTTTGTCATGTTTTCCTATCTTTTCCAATCTTAGTTTAAAAGTTCATGACAATATTAAATTGCTAATACTACTAAGTTACTTTTTTTGTGAATTATAATAAATATGTCCAGGTCTAATACTATACATATGTGATTTTGCCCTATCTAGGGGGTACCTATTTTTCTTTAGGCTTTTTAGGATTCCTTCGTTATATGTTTACTTCGTTCGTATTACTGTTGTGATCCTTGCCTGAGCCAGTTTTCGGCCACGGCCAACTATACGTAGCTTTCTCTAGAGCAACTTCACTTCATGCTTTAAAAGTTCTTATAATTCCACAAAAAGACGCCCCTCAAACAAAAACAAAAAACATGGTTTTCTCTAACTTTCTATATGAAATACATTCCAACCAGGTACATGTACATATGTATGTAAGTGTGTATATATACCTATATATAAATATGTATGTATATGTGAATATAGATGAATATAAACAACTACAAATGCCTATAATTGTATATATACACATATTAATACATGAACACACACTTACATAACATTTGATACAATTGCTAACAGGAAACTGCTAATGGCTTGTAAAAGCATTTCAAGTATTACAGCTAGTGACGGCGCAGAACCGATCGAAATACGTGTAATCAGAAAATGGCTTTCATTTGCCTACAAAGAGGAGTACTGCTTCTTATTTGTTGACAGAGAGGTACAGTATTCGTTCCATCATTATATCAAAAAAAGTTCCCATCTAATGTTCCCTTGAAGAAGTTGAGGTTTTAAAAAGAAATTTGGTTACAGTAGATGTGTAATATATACATCTACACATTTTCCAACTTATCCCCCATTTTACCAGTAGCAATATGATTCAAAACTGAATACTTCAACCTATCTTCACAATAATATATATATATATATATATATGCTTATTATATATTCAGCTAACTATATATATAAAAGCATCATGAGATTTCTTTTACTTAATAAACACACACACACATATATATACACGTCTGTGTATGTGTATATATATATATATATATATATGTATGTATGTATCTATAGCTATTTGCTTATGTATACATACCCATAGATTCCTAACACTGACAGTTTAAACAGGGTACTGCAATTGAAGCTATCGGTAGCAAACGTGATAAAGCATTCCTGGATGCCAGGCTTGTGTTGCAATCATGTTACCGTGTGACAAATTATTTGTCTGCCAGAGCAAGGCAGAGCCATAATGTCGTACCACGTGCAGCTACCATCAAACATGGACGGGGAACTCAATTTACACCTATAGATGACTCTGCTTTCCCTACTAACTACTTCAACTTTCTCCCGTTTAACAGGCTGCGAGACCGTGAGGGTAATCATTTTCTGCTCACAGGTTCGTTCACCTACTTTTGTATCTCAGATATAAACACGTAATTTTTTGGACTGATAAGTGCCTTTCTTACTTTTTAAAAAACATCACATGTAATCAGTGTGACATTCATTGAATTCGGAGTAACGCTATTGGGAACCCAACTCCAATTTATGTTTTTGAATTTTACTTTGTCACAAAATTATCATATGATTAAACATCCTTACTGACAATTAACAAGCGACTTCATTAATAGCGCTCAAACTATGATAATTTTTCCATCTACTTAGCACGATTTGTAGTCCAAATGGAACGTTCACTATAACAATATTAATTACATCTTGTAAAATTTTAGCTACCATATGCTTATGCTTCTGATCGCTTTTATCTCTATAACTAACACTAAATGTCCATTGCAGACTACATTGGCAGGTTTGATACTATTACTTCTGATGGTCCAACAAAAACAAACAAGCGACTGATGAAGCTTTTAGTTGAAGACGACAGGTAGACTCACTTTATCACTAATAATTGTATCGTACTCGCACAAAGGCTGATATTTAATAACTCCTTTTCCAGTGAAAATTTCATCGAAGTTGCACTTTGGGAAGAGGTAGCCAACACGGTTAACAAAGAGGCTTTGATTTAAGAACCTTTCCCATGCATCGTTGCAATAACTTCACTTAAGGTGTCCGAATTTAATTATCTGCAACTGAAATCGACTGCCCCTACCCACATATATATCAACCCTGATATTGAGGAAGCATCATCATTAGCTACCAGGTAAGAAACTATTCAACCTTGGCATACATACACACACATACGACAGAGTGAGAGAGAGAGAGAGAGAGACAGGATGTGTGTGTACATATTTATACATAAATATTTATAGAAATACATCATACTGATACTCCTAACAGAATTTTGCAATGTCAAATATAAATCTTTACAGATTCAAAGATAGATACACAGCTATCTCTATTAATCAAAGGAACTTGGTGACCTTAAGACAATTGGCTGAAAAGGATCCTTCAACAAATATTGTAAGATATTACCAATATTTCATTACATATTGTATGTTAGATGATCACTAATTAGTTCATTTATTTATAGCATAAAATCTAACATCAATAATTCGGTACACTTTAACAATGCTTTAAATACAATTTCTTTGTGTTACTACAGGAAAGAAAATTCACATGTGTTGCTTCAATCATCAGCTTTACTTTACTAAAGGAAGGACATGGTACTACAAAGGCTGCGTACAATGCAACAAAAAGTTAACTCCAAAGTCAACTGCATTAGCATGCAAAAACCATCCCGATGCAGAACAACCAAAGTTACTGTAAGCACTCTCAATAAATACACGTAGTGTACATCAATATATTCAGTGTTACTAATACAATACCAAATTTACACCAACAGTTACTGCCTTTGCGCGACCATAGCAGATACAACAAGCACTGCTACTGTTACTCTCTTTGATGAAGCCATGAATTCACTCGTGCAAACCCGGTGTGAAGAGCTCATAATCCAGCAAGGCTACACTGATCCCTACATTATACCAGACAAAATTGAAGCATTTAAAGGTGTTACTAAAACATTTCACCTTCAGTTTAACAACCGGCCTCAGTCAGATTCCTCCCAGTACGTTGTCAACAATGTTTCCGATCATACTAATATTCCTGAGGAAGAAGAGAACGTCGTGACAACACTGAATGTGTCTGAAGGTAATACCACTAACACACTTTCATCTGCTTCATCATATACAATTGGTAATTCCTTGGTATTGTACTAGATCCACAGCAACATATGATGTCCACTCCAGTTTCAGAGGCTGCTACCATTTCCCTCATCACTCTAGAAGAAGAACAAAATAATGCTTTAACAATACCACCAGTCTCTGACGGTAATTACACTACCACACTTTCATTTACTTCATCATATATAGTTGTTAATTCTCCTGGTATTTTACTAGATCCACAGCAACAAACGATGTCCACACCAGTTTCAAAAGCAGCTACCATTTCCCCCATCACTCCACCAAATATGCATGTCCACAAAAGGCAACTTCTCAACTCACCAGGTATAATATAAATTTTATTATTAAAATTGTCATGTCCTTAGTAATACTCATGAATTCACTTTTGTTAAGTTTGCTAATGGCTAATTCCACATATATCAATAATAATCAGCATGTAAAATGGTCTTTTACATTACATTATTACATTTTTCATTAGATGTATGGATAGAGTACTTATATCATAAATGTTTTCTTTGATGACCTTTCTCAGACGAAGATAGCAAGAAGATGAAGACCGCCAATGCTCCAAAATCCAAGCAGGACTAATGTAAAACACACGTAACTAGCGCTAACCTTTTGTCCAGCATACACAACAATGGTCCACTTTCAAGACATGGTTTTTTGGGCTGCAATCTTAGTGAATCACCATCACTTCTTTTGCTGCTGAACCTTTCATTACCATCTATAAATGGTCCACTCCACTTCCGAAGTCATGCTTTTTGGGATGCAATCCATGTGAACCACTATCACTTCTTTGGCTTCACCACCTTTAGTTAGTTATCATGTATATAAATGTTAACTGACAGTACATATAAAAATAATCAAATGTATGCTGGCATAATCTTTGGTATGTAAACATCTCAATGTATGGGCGCCTTCAAAGGCTAATATATAATTATGCTTTATAATTTAGCAGTCTATATAGTCATCCGCAGCGAAGCGCAGGTACCTCTACTAGTTTTCTTTAAAGTATGATATAAATATTTAGGGTTAATATATCATACTTTTGTGATTAAACATGGCCCACTAGCATTTCTTCCAACTTGATGCTATAGAGATAAATGGGCTCGACCCAATCAAGGAAAATAGTGGTGATTTTAGTTCCGTCATTGGCGTTCTACTCTGTCCAAGTCCAACTGGCTGGTCATTTAATTATTACTCTTTTTCGCTCCATTTGCACCAGGACCTGGCAAAACACAAAATAATATAATAAATCACTAAAAACTAAATAAAAGTAATAAAACTATACAATAATTATACATTTTACATGGGACAAATATGTGTATTTTACCCCACATCATCCTTAAAAGTTGAACGCGAGCACGCGTACATGGGACACTTGAAAACGGTAGAAAGACAAAATGATTTAAAAATCTTGTGTGAACCGCACGCCCATCTCGACGAACCATTTAAGGCGGTTATAATTCAACAAAAGCGCGAGATTTACGAAAAGGTGGGGTTGGGAGATGCCACCCGTTTAATTTAAGTTTTTTTTCCAATGTTTAGTTGTTTTTTATTTTGCTATGTAATTTATTTTTTAATTTTAATGAAATTTATAATTTAGTGTTTTATTGTTAATTTCTAATTTAAAAAATAAAAAAAAGTTGTGAGTGATGGAATTTCATCACTAGTGATGACCACCGCTACTAAAAAAGGCTTGTGTGTGATAGAATAGTGGTTGATGACATGACGGAACTTGATTGGATGTTTGTGAGTGATGGAATTCTATCACTAGTGACCACCCCCACTCCCCTTATAAATAAAGAATTATTTGTAATGCTTAAAAAGAACTTTTGATATTATAACAAAATTTCTTTCATTTGGGTTTTTATAAACGTTGCTAAAACTTATCTTAGGGGCTGTTTGACAACTTCTAAATGAGTAAGTGTTGAATCAGTAAGAGGTTGTAAACCATTCAATGCTGAACCAGTAAGAGGTCTGAACCATTAAAAACCAGTATAATATTTAATCATTCAGAGGCAAATGTCTGACCAATTAAGATACAAGGTCATAACCATTCAAACTCATTATAATGCTTAATTATTCAGAGGCAAATGTCTGAACCATTCAGACATCTGCTCGCGAACAAACAGTCTCAACCATGAAGTGCTAAACTAGTAAAAGGACTAAACAATTAAAATCTCATCAAGAGCTGAAACAAACAACCACTCTTTTTCCCCCTTCCATCCCGCATTAGTAATAGATACATGTGAAATCAACAAAATTGGCAGGATTGAGCTCTCATTTTCCTTTGAATGGCAACGTTTACTCCTACTCTATTACACAAATAATCCTAAATCAATAATTAGCGTGTACTACAACTTTTTGTCTTTGTCTCTCTCTTCTTTTAAGACCATGTGTAATGGTAAACCTTGTGAAATGATCTTTTTTTATCATATAGTGTCCACGTCAGCATGGGTGTTTCACTAAGTAAAATAGTGTAGTGGTGAAGTATGTGAAATCAGTGGGTTAAATATATTATTTGAAATTGAAAAAAAAATGGGATTGGTAATGCACAATCTTCATCTCGTGGCCTAAACCATGAGGGCATGCCAAAAAAACCTAAACAACATGAAGAGGTGGCGGTGTTATACATGTGATTTGGTAGACCACGAGACCACTGTAGATGTTCTAAGATCTAAAATCTAAACAACTCTTAATCGATATAAAAGCAATAGCATACAATATCAAAAGCGATGGTTACATCTTTGCGTGTTTCATATTCAAAGATCAAGATTAAATGTAAGCAAGAGAATAAACGAGGTTGTAAACATTATTACAAAATACAAACACTTATTTGCATTAGTGATATTTTTACTAGTGAGATGATTAGGTGATCATACAAGATTAGTCACACGAGTTGGTGATCAAAATCAAGATTATTGATGCGTGTGAAGTGTCGTATAGTTTTTATTGTATATTTTAAGCCATTTAACACTTTTTAGCCAAGTTTTAAATTTATAAAACACGATATTTACTAACACTAAACACACATATGGGCAAGTGCACCCATCGTGAGCGTAGTATAGTGTTGGTAAGATACCGAGGTCGTTCAAGGACACAAGAGCTTTTAATACCGGTTTATCCTCAACGTCTAATCAAATCAAAAGTTTAGAAAAAGGTTTTAAACTAAAAAAAAGAAATAAAACTAACTAAAATACTGAAAAATAAAATAAAATAAAAACAGATAGACAAGATGAATCACTTGGATCCGACTCGTGTTTAGTGTAACCTTTGATTATTTCTGCACTTTTGCACTTTTTAAGAGATTATCTTAGTTATTGTAGTAGACCCCTCTTCTGAAGGTGACGTTACCCTCAACCCAGTAGTTTGAGTCAGCAAGGATACAATCCTAAAGGGTTGAATTATTGAAAGATAATTAATTAAGTTATTAATGCATATTGTGGTAGGCCCCTCTTCTGGATGTGAGTAAGTAGTCTGAGTCAGCAGGGATACAGTCCTAAGTAGCCGGGTTAAAGTTTTAATAGTAGTTTACATATGAGGGGATCAAGGAGTTCGGACCCCCGCCATCCAATACCAGTGGGTATTGAAGGAGGTTCTACTAAAGTTGACCCAGGTCCTTGCAGGATCTATACACTGAACAAGGCAAGACTCTTACCAAACCGTTCCCTTAACCCCCGACCAGGTAGCCAAGATATCTCCATACGTGGAGATATGAATGGTGAAAATCTTTTATTTTATATAGACAGTAAAATAATGACAAGACACCACGGACAAACGATAAGGAAGACTCACCTTCAACATAAGAAACTAGTTATTAAAGTCATTAATACAAAACCAAATAAAAAGTGCGAAAAGATTAAAAATAAAAAGTATTACACTAAACACTTGTCTTCACCAAGTGATGTAAGGGACTTAGGCAAACATGGCCTTTGATTGTCAAGAACTCTTACGATCAATCTTGGATCCCGAGACTACTCACACACTCTATGATGGATGATGGATGATGGATGATAGTGGTGGATGTGGGTTGTGATGGTGGTGGTGGATGGGTGAAGTGTGAGAGAGGTGGTTTATCAAGGGATGGTTTGCAAATGAGCCAAGCACCCCTATTTATAGCCTGCACAGAAGCCCGGACACGGCCCCGTTTCCACCCGTCTTCTCTTTCTTCATTAATTGCAGTTTGTCTGCATTAGTTGACCATGCCCCCGTGTCCGCTGGGCACCACCCCGTGTGCAGAATCTTATCTGTACTATCAAGATTTCCTTAGATTCTGCGAATCTTAGAGTTGACCACGGCCCCGTGTCCGCTGGGCACGCCCCCGTGGTGGGTGATAGAAGCTTCTACAGCTTTGTCTTTTCTTCAGACACTTGGGCACGCCCCCGTGCTCAGTGAGCACGGGGCGTGTTCAGCCTTCTGTTCTCTTGTTTTTGCTTGGGGAGATGCTGTCGAGGGGTCGGGCATGCCATGTTTATTCATTTTCTTGTATTTATGTTAGATTTAGCTGTCTTTTTGCTTCTTTTGTTCATTTGAGCTCATTTAATCATGAAAATACAAAAGGAAGACAAAAACACATTTTTTCCAACATTAGTACTAAAAAAGAGTTAGTTTTATGCCACATTTGATGTAATTTATATGTTGCATTTTGCGCACATCAATTATCAAGCCTTAGGGTACTCGGGGCACTCCCCTAAGAGGGGAGTCCCCTCTCTTACGCCAAACCAATCCTCGTGTGCCACGTCAACTCCCCTCTTAAACTCCCCTAACACCCCAATTTGATGGCGGCACTCCCCTATTAGGTGACATGGTTTTTTATTAAAAAAAAAAAAAAAAAAACAAAAACAAAAAGTTTTCATTGGTTGAAAAGGTGGCTGGCCCCACCTTCTCCCTCCTTCTTCTTCGGTGTCTTCCCACCGTTCCAGGTCCCCGAACATGGTCCCCGAATTGATGGCATCACCCTTACCGCTCGGCAACTTGGTCCCCGAAGGGAGTCACCGAGGGTGCCCCGAGTGCCCTTAGAGGTGATTACCACATTATTAATGAGACATTGTGACAATAATCATTGTTCCCTTAGTGAGAAATTTGTTGTGAGAAAAAACTTTCTTTGAAGATTAAGAAGTGACTTAACGTGAACTCGCTAAAATTCACATGAACCGCTATATCTCTTTTTTTTTTCTTAGGACATGGGGTGTACCCTAACATTTGGGTTATTAATGGTGACATGACATGTTAACCGACATTGCACACCACTCCCTCCTTATGTTAAGGAGCGTTAAAGGAGTTACTTGTTAACATGTTAACCGGATGTTAAGAGATTAAATTAATTGTTTTTTTTCTTTTTTAAACCAAAAAACCACTAAAAAAATAGGGTTAGATGGAGTTAACAGGATTAAACCATTTCCTTGGATTGAAGTAGAGTGAAATAAGGAAAAATGTGTGATGTGGCACTTAGGTGTAGTTAAGGAGCGTTAAAGTATACCCAAGGCCTTACACGCTTACCTTGTTTTAAATCGGGTTTTCGTCCTACCGTGTGTTACGCCAGAGAGTTATACTCTTGTGGTGGCACAACGACTGTCAAGTGGCAGTCGGCGATATGGTTTCCCGGGGAAACGCTCAAGCCAAACTCTGAAGCAGCGTGGGTCCGGTTAAGACAACATAGTCTGACCGGAGTGGGGCAACAGGACTCTCCAATTTAAGGAGTGTGATAGCCTAATATAAGAAAGAAAAAAAATATAAAAAAAGGTAAGTAAACATGGAATGTGCACATGACTCATCAAGTTTCTGAAATGCCAAAATCATTAAAACAAAATGGTCACGCACTACTAACACAAGGATATGAATGATGCCAAGTTCTCAAGGATTAATTTATGTTGATGAATAAAATTATAGTTTTTACAGTCTATAAGCAATTATAGAAGTAAACTAATAGTATCGGGTGTTACTAAAATAGAAATATCATGGAAGATATATTTTATATGATAATTAATTTTTTTAAATTATAATTAATAAGAGAGATCTAAAATTATATGATGATAATTAATAAAAGAGATCTAAAATATATATGTGAAATCAAATTAACTATAAAATTTGGATCTTATTAATTAATCATGTGTAGAATTATTTTGATGTTGATTAAATACTTACATAATTATATTTTAGAATTAGTTTGTAATAATCTCTTAGTTAATAGATGAGAACTCAAATTATCTCTTGCAAACTCTATAAGGACTTTTTAAGAGAAAAATACGTATACTGAGCGTTTTAGTTCTCAAGTGATTTTACACCTATATGAATCCAACCGAGAATTTGGAAAAAAAAAAACTCTCTTCAAAGCCGAGACGACAAATTTATGAACAACGAATACTATCAAAAACATTCATTATAGCCGGAGATGCATATAAACAACAGGCCATCTCTAGTCCATGGAAAGGCATAGCAAAGGCCTTTGAACTCTCTTTTTCCAGTTATATATAAATAATATAAGTTAGATACGAACAAAAGCGTGTGTTGATGCAACAAATAATAGACCAAGGATAGTAGCCGGGTTGGTTAGGCAAAAGGGTTGAAGGGTTCAACTTTGTCTAACGCAGGTCGTGGGGTCCCCCCACGTTTGCAAGACGTGGAGAGAGGTTCACTAGATTGGTTTTGTAGTTTGCTAAAGATCCTCCTCTGAAGTGTGTTCAGATTCGGATGTATGAGCAAAATGAATGTGTGTGTTGAATGTGAAAGAAAGTGACTTGCGTGAAGCAAGTACTCGAAGAGAATGACCAGAGATTTCAGGAATCAAAGTTGGCCTTAGAATGTCCTGCACACTTAATGAAGTGTCACTCTTATAGGGAGAGCCTTAGCTCAAAGAGGAATGTGTTGACTAGTGAACATGCTTGCAGTGGGGGTTTTGCCCTTTTTGGGGGTTGAAGCCTTTGACCTGCGGGTAAAAGAGTGTATTATGTGGATCTGTGTTACTTTTGCGGCTGGTGAGTTGGTGAAACAATCCAGAGATGTGACCTTTTACTGTTCCCGTATTGCTTTACCTCATCTCCCCAGGTTTTCAACCTTTGAACCGTTTAACCTTTTGAGCATTCATGTATTTAAGTCATCTTTATTTGGTCTTGGGCTACCCCCGTCATCAGCCCCCCAAGTCAGAGGTTTTTGGGAAATGAGCTCAAAGACTTCTGACTTTAATACATGTATTTTACTGCTTTAAGGCTTCAAGGGTGGGTTCAAAGCTTGAAGGGTTGGAAACGGTTGAGGTTTTTGAATTTAAAAAACTGACAACTGATTTGATTGATGTGTGGCAGTTCATAGGGCGGCGGTTTTTGCAGGGAGTAGACTAATAACTGTTACGCAATTATAACATTTATTTTGGGTTTTATTTTGATTTATAATTCAAGATAAACATTCAATCATTTCATTATCTCCTGAGTATCTTCTGCATTTCCTTTCCATCCTTAAGGTTAGTTCCAGTTTCCTCTATTTCCTTATTTTCTTCTTGTTTCTCTGTAAAATGGGTGCTCGTAAGGATTTGGAAAAATCCTTTTCTCGATTAACCCAAGAAGAGGTAGAACTGTTTTGTATGGAAAATGGTATTGGGAAGAAGTTTAAACCGACTGCTCCTGCTTGCGACGTTCCGATTCATAAATGTCCGGCTGGTTCGATTGCTCTTTATTGTCGTCATTTTGAGTTTTCGAACCTCCGTCATCCCTTTTCCCTCTTTGTTTTAAATCTGTTGGAGTATTACCGAGTCTCCTTTGGTCAAATTCATCCGAAGGGCATGGCTAGGGTTTTGCACTTCGAGGTTTTGTGCCGTGCCCTTGGTTATGATCCTTCATTGTTGCTTTTTCGTCGGTTTTTTCGTTTGGCCAAGAACGGTGATTGATTCACCTTTGAAACATCCAAGGTTGATGATTGCCTTATTTCTTCCATGGTTACCACTCTTGGTACTTGGAAGGATCGTTTTTTCTGGGTCTCTGATTCTATTGTCCCATTCAAAATGGTGTGGAGGCACCCGGATGCTGTTCTCAATGAACTGGAACCCTCTGAATCTGATTTGAATGGCACTTTTCTTAAAGCCATTCGGGAGTGCCCTTCAAGGGCTCGTCCCTTCCCTGAACATTTGCTAGTTCTGTTAGGGGTTAGTAAATTGTGGGAAAAGGCCAATCGAGATCCGGTTCTAATGAGGAATGGCACGGGTATGCATTTTTTCTTTTTTTTTTTTGCTCCTTTTGTGTTTTCTTAATTTATGTCTTATGT
This sequence comes from Helianthus tuberosus, assembly GCA_030545235.1. NCBI lineage: Eukaryota > Viridiplantae > Streptophyta > Magnoliopsida > Asterales > Asteraceae > Helianthus > Helianthus tuberosus. The sequence continues at coordinate 73,373,636 of CM060363.1, read as the reverse complement.
GCTTTTGTTTTATGGTTATTTGCAGTCATGCCTGCACTTGATTTCATCAAAAGCGACGATACTTCTGATGTTGCGTTTGAGGATGTCCCATCTGTCCCTGGTGAAAATGTTGTGGTTAGGAGTGCTGAGCAAAGGTTCGAGGGTTCGGGTTATGTTAGTGTTTCCAACGTCAAAGTTTTTTCTAAGTCTCATGCTCCCAAGGCTTCAACCCGTCGATCTACCCGCCGTTTGTTGAAGGGTGCTCCTCAATCCACTTCTTCTGAACCAGTGGATTTGAGTGACGATATTGAGGCTTCTGAAGATCAAGGTGTTGATGTGGATGTTGAGAAGGAACAGAAACTGGTTGTTCATGGCAAGAAGACTCCAGCCAAGAAGGTTATGGCTACTCCTGTTCAAGGTTCTTCGAGCAGGGACGTTGAAGGGTTGGATCCAGATGAGGTTTATGTGCCTGGTTGGTCGGTGAAAGTTGATGATAGTTTCAAGGATGCTGCTGTTTGTGAGGATGCGTTAAGCCACATTGCTCCTCCTTCGGTTCATAACACTATTGCTGATATGGATGATGACATGATGTTGTCCCGCATGATTTTGAGTACCTGCAACTTTGCTGCCATGCTTCCTCAGGGAGTTGCTCGTTTTCGTAAGAGGATGCATGAGTATTAAGAATTTTCTAAGAAGAAAGATAAAATGAAATCTTTCATGGCTGCAATGAAGAAGGATATAGGTGGGTTTGCTGAGAAAGAAGAGGCTTGGGCCAAAAAGGTTGGTGAATTGACTAGGAGGCATGAGATTGAAATGGGTGATCTTAAGAAAAGCTTCGAGGCTGATCGGTTGAAGCTTAAGGCTGATAGGGAGGCTTTGTCTATTCAACAGAGAGCTTTCGATGAAGAGAAGGAAGGCCTGAAGGCTTTGGTTGCTCAAACCAACAGTGATAATCAATGGTTAATTGAGCAAGGTTTCCAGCAAGTTGTTACTTATCTTCTTCACTCCAAGGAGTTCAATTCCGCTCTTGGTGAAGTCTACACAAAATTGCTCAACTTGAGGAAACATCAAGGTCTCATTGCTGGTTACAAGCTTCATGAATCTGGCCATCCTTTGGAAAAGTCTCCCTTATTTCGTCCTGAAGCTTCTGAGGTCTTCAAGGGTTCTGTTGAACAGATGGAGAGGCTGACCTACCCATATGTCAATCAAGTTTCTACTTGTTTTGGTAAGCCTCTTACTGTCTTGCAGGAGCTGAAACCAGAGGGCCTTAATGAAAAAGTATGTGCTGAAGTCCTGGGTTCTCTTTCAAGAAAGAGATCTTACTCGGGAGATAGTGATGACACCCTTTCAGGAGGACCAGATGCTTCAAAGGATGCAAGCTTGGAGGCTTCAGCAGTAGGTGGTGATGGTGGTGTGAAAGCTAAGAAATCAAAGAAAGCAAAGAAGGTTAAAGGTGAAGGTTCCGGGGCTTCCAAGCCTCCTGCTGATGCTTAATGGATATTCGTAGCTTTCTTAGCACTCTTTGAAAACAATTTGTGGTTCGTATGTTAACTAAAACAATGTTAGGTTTCACAGGGACCCTTAAGGTTCTTGTTATGTGGTTGTGGTGGGGCATGTATGGCCGTTTGAACAATTTCTCAACTTGCAAGTTGCTAGGGCTTGCTTTTAACTTTGTTAGGAAGTCTGTTAGACTTTCTTTGATATGCTATTATGTTTAACTATTTGTCTTGTGTTGTGTTGTTTATACTTGTGCCTATTTTGTTAAGGAAACTTGTTTGGCTTTAAGCCTTCAAGCTTTTTGGCTATCCCGTATGTAGGTTGAAGCCTTTAAGGCTTTGAGTTGTCACGTATGTAGCTTGAAGCCTTGAAGGCTTCTTAGTTTTGTGACTTGGCTTGGTTTGCATCTTTGAGTTTTGGATAAATTACATTTTTCGTCCTTTATGTTTGTATCAGATTGCAATGGATAGCCTTTAACTTCAATAATTACAGACACAGTCCTTTTTTTGTTAAAAGCATTACACCATAGGTCCTTTAACACTAACTTTGTTAAAATTATCAGTTAAGTCTAGTCATGTGCAAAGCACATAAGGGTATTCCTGTTATTTTACCCTATCATTTTATTTAAAAGTATATTTATATTTATTTATAGATAAAACAAAAACCTAAAAAAAACATGAATATAAACCCAAACTCACTTCATCTTCTTTATCTGTTGAACCACTGCCCTAGCATCACCATTCACCACCGCCACCACCACCGTCGTAAGCACCGCCACCGCCCTAGCACCTCCACCGACCTAGCACCGCCACCGCCCTAGCACCGCCACCGCCGTAAGCACCTCCATCGTCTAACATTATTCATCTCTTCGTCTTTATCCCTTTTTTCTTGCTCGATTGCAGCAGTGGAGAGATGCTAGAGGGGGTGATGAGAACCCAGATATAAGAAATTGCAGATCTGTAAAAATATCTTCTACTCTGTTTCTTGAAATCTTGGCAACGAATTCGATGGATTACTATGAGAAACCGATCGAACAAAGGGCTTTTGATTAATTGGGATTAGGGTTTGATTTTGCTAGAGATTTTAGATTAAAGTTTGCAAAATCTTGAGTGGGAGATTGGTGGAGTTTGATGAATCAAGAAAAAGGGATATTGTTTTGCCTGGATGTGGTGTGACTGTTTCTGGAGTTTCTATTGATATTCATTGTGATAAAGAACATGATAGGTTTAAATCTGATGTTTTGGAGTTTAATCAGGTGAGTTATTGTTGGATTTGCATTTGTGGTCTCTGATTGTTTTGTTGGTTTTGTTTTTTTAGTTGTGGAGTTGATAACTTGTTTATGATCTTTTTGTTGATACCAAGCTAGAATTTTATAAAACATTTGGTTTAAGTGAACTCAATGTTTGTGCTATGATTGTTTCGTTGATTTTGTTGTATTAGTTATAGTTATGGTGTTGATAATATATTTATGATATTTTTGTTGTTATCAAGCTACATCAAATCTCGGAGATTGTGCCGGATTGGTGGTCGGTATGACGGTGACAAGCGACGATGGTAGTCACAGGTGGTGGGGTTTCTTTGCTGGTCGGTGGGTTTTCTTGGTGGCCAACATTGACAGCCATAGATGGTGGTGATGGTGTTTGGTACAGATAGAGGGGGAGAGTTGTGGATAAGGGTTTTTAAATTAAGCTTTATTATAAATATATTTTAAATAAAAGGGCCAAATGACTAACCTACCCTCATGTGCAAGGCACATGTCATACTTAACTAAAAATTTTAACCTGGTTAGTGCTAAAGGACGAAAGGTGTAATGCTTTTAACAAAAAAAGGACTGTGCCTGTAATTATTGAAGTTAAAGGCTATCCATTGCAACCTGATACAAACATAAAGGACGAAAAGTGTAATTTACCCTTGAGTTTTTTATAACTTTTTGTTCAAGTTGTTGCATTATTCCCTAGGTTATTTCTTTTTCTTGTAGCTTTGTCTTTGTCAAGTTTGTGTTGCCTTTATGTTTTTTATACCTTAAAGGGTTCAGTGCTGCAGTCACTTAGCCTTGGTATTTTTAACAAGAAGACATAGCACCTATCCTATTTATTTTCTTATTTTCATTTGATTTCGTAAGCCTGTTTGTTAATTATTCTTCTAAGGCTTAAGGAACATTTGGTGTAGGCTGTTCAAACCCGTCTATGAGACAATTTTGTTTTCAATAATAAGTCTCATGGATTTGTATTTATTTAGGAACTCACCCCTTATATAGGTTCATTCAACCCTTGAACCTATTGAGCGATGTGGCCTGGGAGCTCATCCCCTTACATGGCCCTTGCCATGGAGTTTTTTGCTAGGTTCTCAACCTGATCTTAGGATAGAAAGACAAATTTGATAAAACAACTTCATTCATTCAAGAGATACTGTTTTTACAAAAGGTATTCATAGTGCCACTCTTGAAATACAACTTGTGAAATACAAACCAATCTTTCCCGTTTAGACATGGAACCTTTTCAAGGTTTTTCCATTCCAGTGTCTTGGAAGCCTTTTACCTTCTGAGTCTGCTAGCTTGTAAGATCCACCCTTATGTGCTTCAAGGATGGTATACGGACCCTCCCATTTTGGGTCAAGCTTTCCTTGGTTCTCTTTTTTGCTAGCTTCATTGTTTCTAAGCACCAGGTCTCCTGGCTTGAAGCGTTCATTCTTGACTCTCTTGTTATAGTAGGCTTCCATTCGTTGTTTATACTTGGCCTCTTGAATTGCAGCTTGGTCTCGTGCTTCCTCTAGGAGTTGTAAGTTCAACATGGTCTCTTTTTGGTTTGTTTCGGGATCCATGTTGACAATTCGTTGTGTTACAACTCCTACTTCAGCTGGGATCACGGCTTCGGACCCAAATACCAAGCTATAGGGTGTTCTTTTGTGGCTTGTTTTTTCGGTTGTTCTTATGGCCCATAGAACACTTGGCAATTCTTCAAGCCAATTGCTTTCATACCTTCCCAATCTAGTTTTGATACCTTCCACTATGCTTCGATTCGTCCTTTCAACTTGACCGTTTGATTGTGGGTATGCCACTGAGCTGAAAACCTGATTGATTCTGAATTCTTTGCACCAAACGCTGAAAGGCTTCTCAGCAAATTGCTTTCCATTGTCAGTGACAAGTACTCCCGGCAATCCATAACGACAAATAATGTTTTCCCAAACGAAGTCAATGACCTGTTTGCCCGTGATTTTTGCAAGTGGTTTAACCTCAGGCCACTTGGTGAAATAATCTATGGCCACCAACAAGAATTTTACTCCACATTTGCTTGAGGGAAATGGACCGACAATGTCCATCCCCCATTTATAGAATGGCCATGCTGAGGTTATTGGGACAAGATCATGCTTGGGACTTTTCGGGATTGGTGCATGAATTTGGCAGGCATAACACTTCCTTAGTTGCTCAGTGGTGTCTCGGTGCATTGAGGGCCAAAAATACCCAAGGTTCATAAGTTTGGCAACCACCGACCTAGCTCCAAAATGAGCTCTGCATATACCTTCATGAACCTCTTTGACCAGATACTGACTTTGCTCGGGACCAACACATCTTAGCAAGGGTGCAAGGTAACCCTTTTTGTAGAGGGTTTCACCTTGTAGTACATACTGCCTTGCCTTGATCTTAACCCTTTCAGCCTCTGTTTGATCACTAGGTAATTCACCGTTTTTAAGGAATTTCTTGATTAGAGTCATCCAATTTGGATCTTCTTCGGTGATTACATCTTGAACTTCCAACTCATCGATTGATGGAGTCTTTAACACTTCTACCAATACCTTTTTGGTAAGGTGGACAAAAGTGAGAGATGCGAGTTTACTCAAGGCATCCGCTTTCTTGTTTTGAGACCTGGGAATTTGCTTGATGGTACATGTTTGGAAGGTGTTCATCAATTCTTTTGATTTTTCTTTGTACCTTTTCATGTTGGGCTCCTTTGCAGTGTAGCTATCATTCACTTGGCTTGATACCAGCAACGAGTCTGTGAACACTTCAAGCTTTCGGACCTTCATTTCTTTAGCAAGTCTTAGGTCAGATATCAGTGCCTCATATTCAGCTTCGTTGTTGGTGGTCTGAAAATCAAAGCGAAGAGCATATGTGAATTCTAACCCTTCTGGGTTGATCAGAATGAGCCCAGCCCCTGACCCTTCAACGCTTGAAGCCCCATCGGTAAAAAGCTTCCAGGCTTCAAGGTCTGAGGGCTCAGTGGCAGCTGTGTTCACTTCAGTGATTGTTTGCTTTGGGACTTCTACAATGAAGTCAGCCAAGACTTGGGCTTTGATGGCTTTTCTGGGGACATAGGTGATGTTATGTTCACCTAGTTCCACTACCCATTTGGCTAATCGTCCCGAGTTTTCTGGTTTTTCAAGCATACTCTTAATAGGTTGGTCGGTGACCACTTGTATAGGGTGTGCTTGGAAATACCTTCGAAGCATTCTAGCTGTTTGAACTAGGGCTAAGGCAAGTTTTTCCAGGGGAGGATATTTGATTTCAGCCAATTTTAGAGTTTTGCTGAAGAAGTAAACGGGTACCTGAACCTTGTCTCGTTCAATGGTGAGAACCACACTTATTGCTTCTTCAACAACTGAAAGGTATACCGAGATTAATTCTCCCATTTTGGGGGCTGCAATGCCAGGTAGGGAAGCTAGGTGTTGCTTCATCTGGTTGAAGGCTTCTTCGGCCTCCTCAGTCCATTTGAAGTCCTTCTTATCAGAGCAACCGTTGAGCGTTTTGAAAAAGGGTAAAGACATTTCAGCCAATTTGGAGGTAAAACGCTTCAAGGCTGCAAGCTTCCCGTTTAAGCTGTCAACCTCCTTCTTGCTTCTCGGTGGTTTGGTTTCAAGAACAGCTTTCACCTTGTTTGGATTGGCTTTAGTGCTTTGTTTTCCCACAATATACCCAAGGAATTTACCTTCCTCAAACCCAAATGAGCATTTCTCGGGGTTGAGTTTCATGTTGACCTTCCTTAGGTTCTTGAAGGTTTCTTGGATGTCATCGAGCATTTGATATTCCGTTTTGCTTTTGATCACCAAGTCGTCGACATATGCCTCCATGTTTCTACCAATTTGACTTGCAAAGGCCTTGTCAACTAGGCGTTGGTAGGTTGCTCCAGCGTTTTTGAAGCCAAAAGGCATCTTTTGGTAACAAAAGATCCATTTGTCCGTGTGAAAGGCGGTCTTTTCTTCATCCTCTTCCTTCATGAGGATTTGATGATAACCTTTGTAGGCATCAAGAAAACATTTGAACGGGTAACCGGTGAGGGAGCCAACCTTGAGATCAATCTCTGGCAACGGGTAATAATCTTTAGGACAAGCCTTGTTAAGATCCTTGAAATCTATGCACATTCTCCAAGAATTATCTGGCTTTCGAACCATCACCGGGTTTGCAACCCAGGATTGATACTTGACTTCTCGGAGAATGCCGGCTGACACAAGTTTTTCAACCTCTTGGCATGCAGCCAAGCTTCTTTTGGGTGCTAGGCTTCGTTTCTTTTGGACAACAGGCTTGACACCAGGCGGTATTTTCAATTCATGTTCAGCAATGCTTCGAGGGATGCCTGTCATATCCTCCGGGCACCAAGCAAAGAAATCGCTATAATGTGTTAACAACTTTTCAAGATATGAGAGGGTCTCTTGGGAGAGGCTTGGATTGACCCTTATCCTCTGCTCAGGGTACTTAGGATTTATGACTAGCCTTTGCTTGTCTTCTTCACTCTTGGAACTTTCACCTTCAACCATGTAGGCCTCCTGAGAAGGTTGAATGGTTGCTATTCCCCTCTCGGTGGGAAATTTGACAGTGCCATGGCCAACAGACACGGCCATATAGAATGCACACTGCCCCGGCCTTCCAATGATCACATCATAGTTTGAAGATGTATTGATAACCACAAAGGTGAGTGGTTGGATTCTCTCCTTCTGACCTTCACTGAAACGAACATCAAGTGTCAGTTGCCCTAAAGGCTTAAGGGGTATATCGACAATACCTTTTATGGAGGTCCCGGAGGGTTGGAGCCTTGATCGTTCTTCATTGCTCAAATGGTTGAAGAACTTCTCAAACATGATTTCGGTGGCAGCACCAGTGTCTATGTATGCTCTGCTTGTTTGTAATGTTCCCACAGTGGCCTCAACCACAAGAGGGTTTGAAAGAGGGTCTTTCTCTGTTGGAGGGAAGCAAACACATTGAAGCTCCCAAGCTTCCAACCGCTGCCTTTTGTGTGGAACCCTTCCATCAAAACCCACCATATTGACTTCCTTGCCCTTTCCTTCAGCCATTTTGTCCCTTACTCCCTTCACCAAGTGAGCAAGTTCCCCGGACTTAACGGCTTCTTCGATCCTCTTTGTAAGCTGGAAGCAATCATTGGTATGGTTCCCCTTTTCTTCGTGAAATTCACAGTATTGTGTGGAGTTTTCGTTTTTTCTGCTTTTGGGGAGAGGCCTAGGAGGCCGAAAGTTTTGCTTGACTTCTTCTGTTGCGAGGATTTCTTGAGGAGTCTTGGTGAGGGGTGTGAAACTTATGCCTTTCTCCCTGCTGGAAGGATTCCGGCCTTCAGACCTTCGATGGTCTGAACCCTTTTGGCGTCTGTCATAGGAGTTAAAGTTGCCCCTTTTTCTAGCTGGGCTGTTGCCTCGCCAGCTGGATCCTCTTTTCCTTTGTTCTTTAATGTCTACTGCCTCCTCTCCCCGGATGTGGGCTTCAGCCCTTTCGAGAGCTTCTTCCAAGGTCTTGGGCAGGGATTTGTTGAAATCTCTTGTGAGATATTTGGATGTAATGGCGTTCATAAAACCGGCCACCCTCATCTTTTTGTCTGCCCCTACATATGTTAGACCTTCCTTCTTGTATCTTTCTATGAACTCTCGGAGGCTTTCATCATCTCTTTGTTTGATCTGAAAGATTACTGTAGCGTCTTTAACATACCGCCTCTGTTGGGAGAAATTGGCCAGGAACCCCTTGCTGAGGTCATCGAAGCTTCGAAGGCTTTGAGCAGGTAAATCATTGAACCAGATTCTGGCTGATCCGACAAGGGTTTGCATGAACATTAAACAACATTTAGCATTTGACCATTTCTCAATTCTTGCAGCACCAGTAAAGATCTGAAGATGGTCTTCAGGATCTTCAGTCCCATCATATGTTTTGATGTGGGATGGCATCTTAATCTTTGCTTGAAAATCATAATCGGCTATTTGCTGTGAAAAGCATGAGAGGTTACTCGGTTTATAAGGCTTGGCCAAATCTTCTTCAGCCCTTACACCTGCGTTGTTGTTGTTATTGTTGTTCCCTTGAGTTGCTAACACCTGATTAATAAAGTGCTGCCACAGGAAGCTGGCCATCATCTGGGCCATCATCTGGGGCATAAGGTTGAAGCCTTGAAGGCTTCCGGGTGCAACTGGGCAACTAACTCCCAAAGGGGTGCTCATAACAGCACTTCGTGCCAAGGGGAGCACGGACAAAGCTTGTTCCCATGAAGTTGTTGTTGAGGGTGGAAGGCTTGTTACTGGGGACTGTAGGAGCTGGTCAAGGGTCAGCTCATAGCCTAGAGGAGCACCATTTGTAGATGGTTGGGATGAAAAGAGAGGATATGCTGTAGGATGCGGCCTTGCGGACAAATATGGGTTAGGGTTTGGAGGATCACTGGGACCAGCCTCATCCCTGGACACTAAAGGTTGTGAGTTTGCAAAAGGAGGGATAGGTGGTCCAGGAGATAGTGTTGGTTCCGGCTCGTCATAGTCCAAACGAATCCTCACTCCCTTGTCCCTTTCCCTACTCACATATTGGTTGAGGAGAGACCTCAACTCAAGGAAATTGTTGGCAACCCCCTCAGGGGTAAGTTCAACATGTGATGGGGTGCCAGAGACACCGATATTAGGGGAAGGGACCCCTGATCTGGACGGAGTTGGGGTGTTGAAAGTGAGAAACTCGGGAGTGCTCCCCGGTGTCGAGAAGGACGTTGGTATAGCCACATAGGCTTGACCAGTACTTGGGGTAGAGGTATTTGGAACTTAATTCACCTCCCCCGGGGATCCACTTTCTGACATGGTAATTTGGAGATAATGGAGCTACACTACTGGGTCTTTTGAAAAGAAATAGTGGCGTAGCCCCACGGTGGGCGCCAACTTGTTGATGCAACAAATAATAGACCAAGGATAGTAGCCGGGCTAGTTAGGCAAAATGGTTTAAGGGTTCAAATTTTCCTAACGCAGGTCGTGGGGTCCCCCCACGTTTGCAAGACGTGGAGAGAGGTTCACTAGATTGGTTTTGTAGTTTGCTAAAGATCCTCCTCTGAAGTGTGTTCAGATTCGGATGTATGAGCAAAAGAAATGTGTGTGTTGAATGTGAAAGAAAGTGACTTGCGTGAAGCAAGTACTCGAAGAGAATGACCAGAGATTTCAGGAATCAGAGCTGGCCTTAGAATGTCCTGCACACTTAATGAAGTGTCACTCTTATAGGGAGAGCCTTAGCTCAAAGAGGAATGTGTTGACTAGTGAACATGCTTGCAGTGGGGGTTTTGCCCTTTTTGGGGGTTGAAGCCTTTGACCTGCGGGTAAAAGAGTGTATTCTGTGGATCTGTGTTACTTTTGCGGCTGGTGAGTTGGTGAAGCAATCCAGAGATGTGACCTTTTACTGTTCCCGTATTGCTTTACCTCATATCCCCAGGTTTTCAACCTTTGAACCGTTTAACCTTTTGAGCATTCATGTATTTAAGTCATCTTTATTTGGTCTTGGGCTACCCCCGTCATTAGCGTGTAAACTGGATGATACAATTCATAGACAAGAAGATAGTTCCATTACATGGAAATGGTGTTGGAAGTAAAATTTGTTTGTACCCAAAAAAAAGTAACAAAGCTTCAAAACTAATGCAATCTAATTCATGTTTACACTTCTCCAACACAACGGACATATGGTCATGGGTTGGGGATGCATCCGGCTACTTCACCGGTTAGTTCTATAATGAAACTGATTGAGGAAAAAATGTTTAGGTTCAATAGTTACAATCATACATTCATACCAGGTCTAGTTGGATGCTGATGAAACAGTGGTTAACACGAGGTGATCCCAGCTGAACTTTCTCGTGTAATACGGTTCAATCTCTTCCTCCACTCGCTGTTAGCTGGTTTCCTGCAAAACAGAACACTGGTGACTCGCCACAAGGAGTGGAATAGGGGTGTTCTCCTTATGACCACCTTCCGGCGTGAGAATAAGTACTGTTCTAAGGAGAATAGTGTGTGTTAAGAGTAAATAGTGAGAGAGCAGAATCCTTAAACCTGAAGGAGGAGTCCTCTATTTATAGCCGAATGATGAAGGAGGAGGAGGAGACCTGTGTCACGGCCCCAGCCCCGGTTTGACCCGGTCAGGAGCCGCGGGACAGGAACCCGTGGTATTTATTAATTGATGCGACAGCGGAAGATTCAACAGGCTCTTTTTAAAACTTGAAAATGCCCATTTATTTTATTTCATAATTCGGGATAAACCCCGTAATTTACAATAGAGAAATTTAACTAGGAAATTCCCTGGTTTCCAAAACATGTTTATTCATTTTAGTGAGCCACCTCTTCAAGCTTGTTAGTGCTCCGTAGCACGTTTTCCTTGATTTACAGCAGGTCACCTGAAACATGTTTTAAAAATATTTTGTCAGCGGGGAAATACTGGTGAATCATTCATTTTGCACAAACGACACATAGTTATAAATTACAGCATAAGAGCGATTACAATGGATTTTATCTTATTTTTATCTGGCGCCGTGTCACCTGGTGACGATGGTCATACCACTATTGGGTCCTTCCCCAAGTAGTGATGATTATCACGGTTAGGATTTATTAGCCTAATTGTGAGAATTTAGTAATGTGCACAATACCCCAATTAGCCAGTGATTCAACATAACCATGACTTAATCCCTGTAATTATAACTTTTGAAAATAATTGGAGTATTGTAAAATACTTATGATAAAAAGAGAATGACTCACATTGCAGATTTATACGGGCAGAGTTTAGCCTACTGATTAGCCTTGTAACCTAATTTAAATAACAATGCACACGAACTAGGTCAGTAACTAATACAGCATTTACAATAACTCACGAGATTAAAACCCTCACAACGAATGACAAAGTGCTATACTTAAACATCCGTCGAATTTACGACTAATGACAAAGTATGGCCCTAATGTGGGCAGCACTTAAACATCCATTGGATAGTTTCAATCGATCGGACATTGAATCGTAGCAGCGATTGAGTTAATACCCTGTATCGTAGCAGCACCTCGCTATTATAAAAGTAAATTTCGAATTTGAGCAGCCAAACTTCGTTTTTGTGAAAAGATTTCGACACCAGTGAACTGCTCGTAGCCTGTCCTATTTATAGCTGAAATTTGGTTCTCACGCGGCCCGCGTGAACCTTCGCTCGATCCTTACGCGGCCCGCGTGGAGGTCTAGTTCGTAGATTAGGGCATCTGTGTCACGCGTAGGTGTGCCACGTGGATCTGGACGCTTATCCGGTCAACTCCACATTGACGCGGCCCGCGTAAGACTATGCTTAACCCTTACGCGGCCCGCCTGAAGACCAGATTTCTTGTTTTCTTGGTTTTTCATGTATAGTAGGGTTTCAGGGGTCCGGGTTTTCACTTATGGGTCGTTTTGGGACAATTTTGAAGGTCCTTACATCCTCCCCACCTTATTTAGAATCTCGTCCTCGAGATTTACTGGAATAAGTGAGGATACTTTCGTTTCATCTCCGATTCTAGCTCCCAAGTATACTCAGGTCCTCTCTTTGAATCCCACTTGACTTTGACTAATACTAGTCTTTTGTGTTTGAGAAACTTGATCTTTCGGTCTTCTATTTGCAGTGGCTTCTCCACAAACTTTAGCTTTTCGTTTACCTCTACATCTTGAAGAGGTACTATCAGAGATTCGTCCGACAGACATTTCTTGAGATTGGATACATGAAACACGTCATGTATTCCAGCTAGCTCCTCTGGTAGTTGTAAACGATAGGCAACTGGTCCTATTCGCTGTATTACTGAGAATGGTCCTACGTATCTTGGACTTAGCTTTCCTTTCTTACCGAACCGAACTACTCCTTTCCAAGGAGAAACTTTCAATAGTACTTTGTCTCCTATTTGGAATTCTAACGGCTTGCATCTATTATCGGCATAACTCTTCTGGCGATCTCGAGCCGTCTTTAACCTTTCCTTTATTTGAGTAATTTTGTCGGTAGTTTCTTGCACTATTTCAGGACCTGATAATTGATTTTCTCCTATTTCTGCCCAGCAAACTGGAGTTCTACACTTACGTCCATACAGTGCTTCAAATGGGGCAGCTTCAATGCTTGAATGATAACTATTGTTATAGGAGAATTCAATTAAGGGTAGGTGGTCATCCCAATTTCCACCAAAATCTATCACACATGCCCTAAGCATGTCTTCCAGGGTTTGGATCGTCCTTTCACTTTGTCTGTCTGTTTGAGGATGATATGCAGTGCTTAGATTTAGTCGGGTTCCCATTGTTCCCTGGAAACTTTTCCAGAAATGGGAAGTGAAACGACTATCTCTATCCGATACAATGGAGAGTGGAACTCCATGTAAGGATACAACTTCATCTACATACAACTTGGCTAACCTTTCCATGCTGAAGGTTTCCTTCATAGGTAGAAAATGAGCTGATTTGGTTAATCGATCCACAATTACCCAAATCGCATCATTACCTTTTCTGGTTTTGGGTAACTTAGTAACAAAGTCCATTGTTATGAGTTCCCATTTCCATACAGGCATTTCTAATTGTTGTAGTAAACCTGAAGGTTTTTGGTGTTCTGCCTTAACTTGTGAACAAGTAAGACATTTAGAAACATATCTAGCTATGTCCTTTTTCATTCCTATCCACCAGAAGTTATTTCTTAAATCTTAGTACATCTTATTGTTACCAGGATGCATGGTATACCTAGATTTATGGGCTTCCTCTAAAATCTTATTTCTTAATTCTCCCTGCTTAGGTACCCAAATCCTTTTCTTGTGGAATCTCCAAATTCCATCAGATCCTTGCTCTAATTCCTTTATTCTTCCTTTCATTCCTTTAGCATCATCCTTGATTGCTGTTTCCTGAATATTCTTCAGTTGTTCCATTAAATCTAATTGTAGATTTAATCTAAGAGCACGAACTCGCTTTTGCTTTTCATGATACTTACGACTTAAAGCATCTGCAACTACGTTTGCTTTTCCTTCGTGATATTGAATATCACAGTCGTAATCACTTAAAATTTCCATCCATCTTCTTTGCCTCATGTTTAATTCTTTTTGCCCAAATATGTATCTTACACTTTATGATCTGTATAGATAGTAAACTTACTTCCATACAGATAGTGTCTCCAAATCTTAAGGGCAAATATTATGGCTCCTAATTCTAAGTCATGAGTCGTATAGTTTTCTTCGTGCTTCTTCAATTGTCTTGAAGCATACGCAATTACCTTTTTACGTTGCATTAGCACACATCCTAATCCTAGCTTAGAAGCATCATAGTAAACTTCAAAATCTTCTGTTCCTTCTGGCAAGGCTAGAATTGGAACGTTTGTCAACTTTTGTTTCAAAATCCTAAAAGCCTCTTCTTGCCTAGGTCCCCATTCAAACTTAGCAGCTTTACAGGTTAGCTTAGTTAATGGTACAGCTATCTTGGAAAAATCCTTAATGAATCTTCTATAGTAACCAGCTAATCCTAGAAAGCTTCTAATTTCCATAGCTGATTGCGGGACCTTCCATTTGGTGATTGCTTCTATTTTGGAGGGATCTACGTGAATTCCTTCGTGATTTACCATGTGACCTAAAAATTGCACTTCTTGTAGCCAAAATTCACACTTCGAGATTTTGGCGTAAAGTTTTTCAATTCTTAACAAAGTTAAGAGTGCATGTAGGTGTTGACAATGCTCCTCCTGGCTTTTGGAATAAATAAGTATATCGTCGATGAAGATAATTACAAATTTATCCAAATACGGTTTACAGATTCTATTCATCATGTCCATAAATGCTGCAGGAGCATTTGTTAGTCCGAAGGGCATGACTGTAAACTCGTAATGACCATACCTAGTTCTGAAAGCAGTTTTAGGTATGTCTTCTTCTTGTACCTTCAATTGATGGTATCCTGAGCGTAAATCTATCTTAGAAAAATATCTAGCTCCTTGAAGCTGATCAAATAGATCATCAATCCTAGGTAATGGATATCGATTCTTAATTGTAACCTTATTTAATTCCCTATAATCGATACACATTCTCATTGACCCATCTTTCTTCTTTACGAATAACACTGGAGCTCCCCACGGGGATGAACTAGGTTGTATGAATCTTTTACTTAATAATTCATCTAACTGCTTTTTCAATTCTAGCATTTCAGTGGGTGCTAACCGATAAGGTGCCTTAGCTATTGGTGTAGTTCCAGGAATTAGATGAATTCTAAATTCGACTTCCCTATCAGGTGGTAATCCAGGTAATTCTTCTGGGAATACATCTGGGTATTCTAATACTACTGGAATTTCTTTGAGTTCCTTACCCTTAGTGTTAATGATTACTGAAATCATATACACTACTTCTTGTTTTCTTGAATAACTGGCCAATTTCATTACTGAAATGAATTTCAGTGGCTTTCGTGGCTTATCTCCTGTAATTAACACTAATTCTCCTGTGGGTGTATGTATTTCTATGGAATTCTTATCACAAAGAATTCGAGCATGGTTGGCTACTAACCAATCCATTCCTAATACAACATCGAATCCTGCTAAATCCATAGGTAATAGGTTTGCAGAAAATTTATGACCTAAGAGTTCTATCTTTCCCTCTCGCAAAACTTTATTTATTTTAACTGAATTCCCATCTGTCGTTTCGACTGTAAAAATCTGCCTAAGGTTGGTTAAGGGTAAGTTAAGAGCTTGGCAGAATGAAGTATTTATAAAACTTTGGTTTGCACCAGAGTCAAATAATACTTTTGCATAGACGTTGTGAACTAAGAACGTACCAGCTATCACGTCAGGAATTAGTTCTGCTTCCTGAGTAGTTAACTGGAAGGCTCTTGCGTTCTTCTTGGTAGCTCCTTCTGCAGGTTTAGCTTTGTTATCAGCTGGTTTGGCCAATTTAGGGCAGTCTGGCCTAAAATGTCCAGCTTCTCCGCAGTTGTAGCAAATTGTTGCTTTCTTCTTCCTGCAATCTTCTTCTTGGTGCCCCGGAATTTTGCAAAAATTGCAATACCCCTTGCATCTTCCAAAATGCTTTCTTTTGCAGGCATTGCAAAATGGGACAGGGGAAGATTGCCCAGTTCCCCTCCTCTTGAAATTACTACGGTTACCCACACGGAAACCCTGGGTAATCTTTTGGGCCACTTCCTTTTTCCGGGTTTCTTCTCTTGTGCGTACCAGTCCGTCAGTTAGGGTGTTAGCTAATTCCACAGCATCGTCAATAGTGCGTGGTCTTGCAGCTTTGACGATATCTCGAATTTCGCCAATCAATCCCCAAATATAGCGGGAAATAAGCACCGGCTCTGGCGAAGCCAGGGTTGGTACCACTCTCGCATATTCGAAGAATGTCGAAGTATACCCTCGACAGTCTACATCCACCATCCGGTGGTTCAGAAATTTATTTGCCATTTGTTCCTTTTCATACTCGGGACAGAATTTTCTTTCCACTAGCTGCTTAAATTCTTCCCAATTCATGGCATAGGCCATATTTCTTCCTTTAGCTTGAAGTACCGTATTCCACCATTCTAGCGCCCCTTCTTTAAAAAGATGCGACGCTTACATGACCTTGTCTTCCTCGACACATTTACTTATCATAATTACTGCTTCGGTTTTCTCCAACCAACGCAGTGCCGACGTCGCCCCTTCATTGCCTGCAAATTCAGCTGGTTTACAGGCAAGAAATTCCTTGTAAGTGCAACCAGGCGTTGCAGCTTTCATTCTTTTTAGACTTGGGGCTTGCAGTATATTATCGTTATTGTTATTGTTGTTGTTGCCGCCTCCGTTTACACTATTACTGAAATTGTCACCGTGTGTGCGTTTGCTAGGAATAATTGGTTGAGGTTCAACTGGATTCTGGGCAGCAGCAAGTATTGCTGGAATAGTATTGGCTATTCCTTGAGCAATGATATTCTCGATATCTTGCCTATTCAGAAATTGATCTTCATTGTTATGCTCAGATTGATTAACTTCATTATTGGGTTCATTACCAGCATGTGCCATATGGTAATTAATTTATATAAGTAATTAGTATAAAATAATTAATAACCAAACATAACAAAATAATCACGTAAACAATTATAGCCAAAATTGTCGATCTTTCGACGTTCTATATTTCATATATTATAATAGGCATCCGTACAAACTGATTATCTTACAATAGTTTTATTTTTAAGTTATTTCACATAATTATATTTTGTATTTATATTATTATTATACACATGCTTTCCCCACCACATACTATCTCATCAGCTGGCATTTTTAGAAACGACGTTCCCTCTCGTCGTACTTCCAGGAGATCTGTTCTCCCACCTCCCGGATTCTATTTCCTGCATCCACCAGCTCCTCGCCAAAATGGCGGAGTTCAGCCAAATTCTCATTGCTCATTGGTGGGTTTAGTGTCGGCTCTGGTTCGAACTGAGGGAAAAAGGTATAAGGGTTATTGATGAGGTTTTGAAATTGCCAGTCATTGGTCCACCATTCTTCCGTTTCTCCTAGAGGTCGGGTATTGACAAGGGGATCTGGAATGGCTGGTTCCAAGTTTACTGGAAGCTGGGTTTCGGCAGGATAAGTGAAAAGGTTTTCATTAACAGGTTTAAGGATATCACAACTTGCTAATATATAATCTAGTTCTTCTTGCAACAGCATTTCCTCGGCTTGCTTGGAGCTTTCTCCAATTTCTATTCCTGCTTGCCTAGAACTTTCCCCAATCTCGACCCCTTTTCCTTTATCAATGGGATTTTCTATCTTGGGAACTTTCCTAGTTGCTGGTTTCCTTCTGCGCACACGCCTCCATCCCACAATTCTTCTTCTTTTCTTTGGCTTGGGTTTCTCCAGTGGCTGGGCTTGAAATTCCATAGGCTCTTCCATGTCGGCACAATAACCAGTAAAGTCTTTGGAAACTTCCATATTAACAGGATAGAGATTGAGATTTTCAAGGGCTTCAGACAATTCATTCATGCTGTTTTAGCATTTATGAAGAAACACACAAAATTCTAGGTTAAAATTTTGTAAATCAAATTTTCACATAATCACAGAAAGACCATCAGAAAATAAAACATGAAATATTGCGATTTTATATATTACAAATTATAATTGAAAATTAAAAACATACTAGGGATAATTTATTTTAGTCCATCTTTTCTTTTAATGGTTTCTGGCTTTATAGATGCTGGTATTATTTTGACGATTCGACTATAGATTAGCATTTACTGCTGTAGTGGCTAACATATAGAGATCTGTCCATTTTTCATCTAACTCATCTTCCCATGGTGGATTATTGCCTATTTCCTGAGTTTCCTTATTACGCATTACTCCTTTTGGTTGTGACTTCTTTATTTTCTCTTGACTTTTTCTAATAATCCAACTTCTTTTATTAGGGGTAAGTGGTTTCTCATACTGTGCCTTACGGACAAATATTCCTTCCTCAGTTTCTGCTGAGTATCTTGAGGAATTTGATTGGGATGAGGATCCCTTATCTTTTGATACACTATCTAATTGACGATAGATGTCCGAAAGTCTTTGTTTACCCATACTGTAACTAACAAGTAGTCAGTTAATAAAACACATAATCACAATATGGAAATCAGTAATATTAAGTATTTCTTAAATACTTAATGGGCTTAAATCAGTGGCTCTGATACCACCTTTTCCTGTCACGGCCCCAGCCCCGGTTTGACCCGGTCAGGAGCCGCGGGACAGGAACCCGTGGTATTTATTAATTGATGTGACAGCGGAAGATTCAACAGGATCTTTTTAAAACTTGAAAATGCCTGATTTATTTATTTCATAATTCGGGATAAACCCCGTAATTTACAATAGAGGAATTTAACTAGGAAATTCCCTGGTTTCCAAAACATGTTTATTCATTTTAGTGAGCCACCTCTTCAAGCTTGTTAGTGCTCCGTAGCACGTTTTCCTTGATTTACAGCAGGTCGCCTGAAACATGTTTTAAAAATATTTTGTTAGCGGGGAAATACTGGTAAATCATTCATTTTGCACAAAACGACACATAGTTATAAATTACAGCATAAGAGCGATTACAATGGCTTTTATCTTATTTTTATCTGGCGCCGTGTCACCTGGTGACGATGGTCATACCACTATTGGGTCCTTCCCCAAGTAGTGATGATTATCACGGTTAGGATTTATTAGCCTAACTGTGAGAATTTAGTAATGTGCACAATACCCCAATTAGCCAGTGATTCAAGATAACCATGACTTAATCCCTGTAATTATAACTTTTGAAAATAATTGGAGTATTGTAAAATACTTATGATAAAAAGAGAATGACTCACATTGCAGATTTATACGGACAGAGTTTAGCCTACTGATTAGCCTTGTAACCTAATTTAAATAACAATGCACACGAACTAGGTCAGTAACTAATACAGCATTTACGATAACTCACGAGATTAAAACCCTCACAACGAATGACAAAGTGCTATACTTAAACATCCGTCGAATTTACGACTAATGACAAAGTATGGCCCTAATGTGGGCAGCACTTAAACATCCATTGGATAGTTTCAATCGATCGGACATTGAATCGTAGCAGCGATTGAGTTAATACCCTGTATCGTAGCAGCACCTCGCTATTATAAAAGTAAATTTCGAATTTGAGCAGCCAAACTTCGTTTTTGTGAAAAGATTTCGACACCAGTGAACTGCTCGTAGCCTGTCCTATTTATAGCTGAAATTTGGTTCTCACGCGGCCCGCGTGGAGGTCTAGTTCGTAGATTAGGGCATCCGTGTCACGCGTAGGTGTGCCACGTGGATGACACGTGGATCTGGACGCTTATCCGGTCAACTCCACATTGACGCGGCCCGCGTAAGACTATGCTTAACCCTTACGCGGCCCGCCTGAAGACCAGATTTCTTGTTTTCTTGGTTTTTCATGTATAGTAGGGTTTCAGGGGTCCGGGTTTTCACTTATGGGTCGTTTTGGGACAATTTTGAAGGTCCTTACAACCTGTCAGCTAGCCAGTGGGTGCCAGCTGTCCGACCAAGGGAGATATCCTCTTTGTCCCCTCTGTCGTCGCCAGAGTAGTGTATGACGTGGCCCTCTCTTATTTGTCCAGCTCGGCGTTTTCTGGTAGTGGTTGTCGGTCTGTCCTCCAAATATCTTGCAGGTCTAGTTGGCGTCCAACCATAGGTGACACGTGTCGTCCTTTATGTCTGGAGGAGCATCTTCTTTGTCACCTGCGATTTCTTCCAGAAGCTTCTAGATGCAATCGGCTGATGTAGGCGCCAAACTGAAAAAAGTGGTGTGGTCCCTATGCCACGGGTGCACTGATTTGGGACCATACCTCTTCAGATGCCGAAGAAAAAGTAGATTTTTTTATGGAGAGCAACTAGCCATAAATAAGTTACCAACGGAAGAAGAGTTGGCGAGGAATAATCATTAATCGATCGGATTGTACGAGTTTGGTCGAGTTATGCATCTTTATAATAGGTATATGGGACTGAATTAGAGCATGGTGCAACATATCTAAAAGAAATGAGAGCTCGGTTTTGGAGATTTGGGAGTTCCCAAATCCTTAATATATCCAAGCAAATAAAGAAGTTAATAAGAGCAATTTAGTGGGCTCTAATTGGTGCATTTGGAAGGCCCGGAATGATAGTATTTTTAACAACAAAAATAGTCAATTGGCGAAGGTAATGGAGGAGATTCAGGCGGTCACATTTCTATCGATAAAGAACCGAGGAAGCCCATACTTTAAACTGGAACCATTGAAAGAACTTGATTAAGTATGGTGTTTGTGGTTGGTACAACACACATATAGCAGGATAACCCATAATTACTAAAGGTTAACTTTCAAAATGCCCTTTGTTTCGACTCCAAGATAGGAAGCACCTTAACGTCAATCCGCAAAACCCTTACATGCTAATATTCATTGTAAACCTTACTAGCTTTAGGCCTTTAGCAATGTGAGTTATTATACTTAAATATATGTTCAAAACTTAAAACCATGTTCCAAAATGAGTTGAAATCACTTTGATGTTGAAAGTAGGAGAACAACATTTGGCATTGGTCAATGTCCCATATAGGTCATTGTTGGTCCAGTTTCATCTTAGATACAATACATCTCCATTTTCAAGTCTCGGTACATACAATTATCTTCCCAACGTATAATTTGAGTTGATCCATCTGTATAGAACTACAGATACATTTAAATTTTATCTAAACAAAAAGTATTTCCGCATCCTTTTAAGCATGTATATATGCGAACGTGTCAATTAGTCTGGGGACTTAAGTGTATTTTTGATAACTAGGGGGACTGAACTTGTAGTCATGTAATAGTTGTTAGCATCTGTTAGTTGAGTTGTATACATAATATGTTAGTCGTAATGAGAAGCTATCATTCAATTGACCAAATTAATTCTTTGTTTCTCTCTTTATTTTCTCTCTAAAGATCTGCACATGTCAATGGTGTCAGAGCTATTGATCACTATCGGAGCTCCGATGAAGCACCAAATTTTGGCAATTCAACAAAATGTTGAAGTGGCTACGGATGAAGTAACAATAGATCAAGAAATTGAAGAAATCGATGATCAAGAATGGAAAAAATTCTTGAAATCACATGACAGACTTATAGTATGAATTGAAAAAAACAACATTAAAAGGTATGGGGACTATGGATACAAACAAAGTAAAGATAATTAAAGAGTGGACAAGAGCTCTAGAAGAATTCATAACCAAACCAAATCAAACAAGCCATTAAGTGTGAATGATGAATTACCCTGTTTCTATGGGGAAAATCTTGAGCAATGGATACAATTGTATGAACAATTCTTTTTGATGAACGAGATACCAGAAGATCTCAAACGAAGGTACGTTATTGCTTATCTTGAGGGTGATGTTTGGGAGTGGAATAGGATTTACGTAAGAAAAAATAGCGATACAATAGAAGAATTGGATTGGATTGCCATATTAAGAGATTTTAAATCTGGCCGTAAGGTATTTGATGAAATGTCTGTTGAATCTGAAAATGAATCAGATCTTTCATCTGATATTAGAAAAATAGAAGATGAAATTCATGAATTGCCTTATACGTGTCAAAATGAGATTAAGGATTTTGAAAATGGAAATGAGATTTAAGAACCCATTGATGAATTTGAAAATAGGTATGAATCTATCAATGTATATGAAAATGAGAGTAATATTTAAGAAATGATTGATGATACCAAAGAAAGGATATGGAAGATGAAAGAGATATTAATGATGAGATAAATGAAAATATGGGTGATGATTCAACAAAAGGGTTGAAGGAAAATGATAAAGAAGTTGTAACAAGTTGGCTCGTTAAGGGGAAACGGAAGATCAAACATCTTAAGGAGATACAAATTTCCAAGTTTGTTGCTTCTTTGCTTGACGATGTGACTCAACAAGTAGGGAAGATGAGTGCTGAATTAAAAGTCCTTATAGTACAGAAGTAATATTGCAAAGAAGTCGTATCAGGAATACATTGCTAATGTATCATCCAACCAAACAAATGTCAAGAATTAGTTGGCACAAATGGAAAGTCAAAAGGTTGTGGCAGTTGTTTGGCAAGCCATGTTTGAAGAAGATACTTGAAAAAGAAACAAAAGGAGACATTATGCTAATATGGGAGAACCATTATGATAAACATTGTTTTAATAAGTTATCCATGAAATTTAAGACCTAGAGGTAACAAAATCTAGTTTTGTTGTCAGACAGTTGTGATATTTGGATGATCCCATGGCTTCAGGTTAAAGGCGATGGAATTCATAGTTCAAATTGGGATTTTATTAAAGGGGTGAGTGCCAAATATTTGTTATCAAATTGTAAAGAGCATTCTTGTGTGAATTCTTCTTATCTAGTAATCATTACTATAGAAGATTATCTTATAACAAATCTTCTAGCTAAAGTTGCAGAGATTGTCACAGAAACTGAAATTGTTGGAAATCGGATATACTGTCCAAAAACAACGTTCACATACAAGACTATGAAATTCTTTGATCTAAGAAAATCTACCTATCCTTTCCATACCTTTAATCTCCACAATGAGGAGGGAGTTCAGATGGGTGGATCCTACACAATGAGAAGATGTTGGTTTTTAGTTATGATGGTAGGAGACTAATGTTATGGGATATTGATAAGATTGCAAGCAAACAGTTAGCAAAAGGATGCAGGAGACGGGCAACCAGACTTGTCAACCATAGGGACCATACAAAAGGATTTCTGGTTATTCATGAACCCAAAAGAGGATTACCCATTGCTGGTATTGTTGACCAGGTCTTTATGATTTCTATAATCATAAAGTTACATTGAGCAATCTGGAGGAGGATATACAGATTTGTTTACTTGAATTCTAGATCCAATTTGGAGGTCTTAAAGGGAGGAGTATTGTTACATGTCAATTAGTCTAGGGACTTAAGTGTACTTTTAATAACTAGGGGGACTAAACTTGTAATCATGTAATAGCTGTTAGCATCGGTTAGTTGAGTTGTATACATGATCTGTTAGTCATAATGAGAAGCTATCGTTCAATTAACCTAATTCATTCTTTGTTTCTCTCTAAATATTTGCACGTATCAATATGTTGATCTATTTCATGGTTAAATAAGTTTCTATAACTATAACATGATGGGTCATATTTTGCTACTTCATTCAAAATGGATTTGTGACAACAATAACATTACTGGTCATTTGGTTTGATAAAAATAATGGATTTAAGTTAATATATCACTTATCTTATCACCCACTGCATTTCGATGTATACTTAAAGTTTCATGCTTAACACAAAAGTTAAGATTACTAACTGTAACATCCCTCAAAATCGGACCTCCGAAATCCGACCCGGATTGTAAAACCGGACCTTTATCAATAAAATAAAAATAAGGATTTTATTTATTTTTTATTTATTATGTAATCCATCATCACGTTTTGCGTTAGATTAAAACCGGAATAAAAGTGGAGGTTTGTAAGCGAGACTTAGTTAACTCGGTTAATAGTTATAAGGGAAATAGTTAACTACATTAAAATTGGTAGTTAAAACAAGTTTTTAACTTGAAAAGGATTAAAACCGTCAAAATATTAAAGTTATAAGTTGAGGGGTTGTTTTGTAATTAAGGAAAACTATAAAATAAAACAAGTTAACTAACTAGGTTAGTTACTTAGTTAGTGTTAAAAAAAATTAATTAACCTAGTTAGTTTATCATATGAACTTAGTTACCTTTTTAAAAGAAATTCGGATTTTGCAATGTTTGCAAACATGAGGGGACTTTGTGTAAATTGCTGAAAATGATAAAAATCATAAAGAATGTAGAGGCTGGGACTCGAACCCAAATCCTCTCATTTAACAAGTAACGTGAAACCCACCAGACCACTAACCCCATTTGTGGTTAACTAAGATTCTTTGTGCACACAAATCAGTTTGGCATTTAAATCAAATTAAGAAGAAGAAAAAAACGCTCCAAGGCGGACTCAAACCCAGCCCCCTCGCTGAGGTATGTTAAGCGTGAACCAATTGAGCTGCATGATCATTTGTGATGGACTCTCACGCACTTTGTTTAAAACGTCTTCTGATCATGAGCCATCTTCTTCACCCAGCTCAACCAGCGCGGTCCGTCTCCTCTCTTCAACTCAACTCGACTCCAGAATCTTTATTACGCAACGAAACGACTTCTTACTGGTCTTAATCGATTCACAATGATGGAGATTGTAGTTTCATATATTCAACCGATATTTATAACTTGTATTCAATTCGTAATAAAAACAAATTATATATTTGATAATCACCATTGATGCTTTTCAAAAAGCTTTTGGGTTTTATCAAATTCATGAAATTTACTAAAAAATTTTATACCATTAGAAACCTCTGATAAAACCATACGAAACCCCACTGAGAACTCATCATTTCATCACCTCTGCATCGCGAATTTAATCGAAGAACATTCTAGGGCTTATAACTTGAGTAGACGATATCTCCTTCAATTCTCAACCGTTTCAGGTGATTCCAAAGCCCAACTTGTTTAGTTTTTCATGCTCTACAAAATCCCTCTATCAATTTCAGTGATAGAAGGCTAATTTATATGAATTTAATTTTTTAGTTGAAATTAGGGTTCTTCATGCATAGAATTTGGGGCTTTTAGATTTAGACTGTGTTTTGATAAAATTGAAAGTTTAATATTGTTATATCTCATACTAGTGTATTGTATGTAAAATTTGGGAATTTTTAGATATCAACTGGAATTTTGATGAATTATTTATGTTTTAATCACTAGATAAATCAAATAAAAATACGAGATAATTTTAAATAAATTCAATAAATATTTTTATTAGGTATTCCAGAGTATATAAACACTAGGGAATTTTATATAATTTTTCCTTAATTTTTGGGAATTCATGAATATAATTTAGACTTATACATGTTTTAGTTATTCAAAAATACAAGTTATCACAAATAAATTCTATAAATATTTTTACTGATTTTTTTATAGATTCTATAATTTTTTTGAGACTCTAATATAAATTTTCTATAATTTTAGATAGTTATCTTATCAATGGATTTTCTTTTAAGTAAATAAAATTTCTTTATAAAATTTATTATTTTATGTTAAGACATGTGATAACCATGAAATCTAAGGTATGATTTTTGTCACACCCCAACCGATGGCGGAAACATCGGGGCATGGCACTGAGCGAAACAGATTGTCCAGAAGTTTCCATAACAATTATCATTACCATTCAATTTAAAATAACATGTCCCATACCATGTCTCAAACAGTAAACAAATTATTACAGATAAAATCTAGGCAAATAATTCCGTTCCGACAACTCAGATTTAAATAGAGCAATTGTTTATCTGCTTCTAGAGCAGACAACTATTTGTTGGGCTCTAAAGCTTTATTCTAGCTTCGATTTCCTACCAGATGTGCATCCTAAGCACCTATCACATACGTTAAAATAAAGTCAATACATAAAATGTAAAGGTGAGCATACAAGTTTGATAATAGCATATAGAGTTCGAATTCGTTTACGCATAACCAGCACGTACACATAGTGAAATGAAGCATGTTAGTTATCGACATAGATCCATCGATACCAATGACTGCGGGTTGACTGCCCGAGGCAGTTCGCAATACATGATTACCACCGTAATCCATGCAAGTAATTGTCCTTAACAACCCCCGCGAACGGGTGCTGAGTCCAAACTATAGTACTATCGTTGCTAAGGCAGGTAGACAGCATTCCATGTGTAAACATAACAAACAAGCATTCATAAGCCACGTATAACATGCATTAACGGTTAGCGTTCAAATAGTATTGAGTAGTGTGTTTGATGTGATTTGAATAGTTGTAACGTATGTAATACCCAAAAGTGCATAAAACAAAAAGGGATCGAGTATACTCACAGCGGTTGATGGATTGAAGGGAGCGCTTAGCGAGTAGGGTTAGCCTGAATAGTTTGATAGCATAATAATAAGCGACGCGTAAAACGGAAAACAAGTGTTGGAGAGTCGGACAGCTGGTCGATCGGACGGTAGTTCGATCGGACGGCTGACTGTTCGGTTGACAGTCCGCTCGGACCGCTGTCCGGTCGGTCGGTAGGCCGATCGGATGGATGTTCGAGTGGATTGTTTCTTCCTTTGAAAAGGATGTATTTGTGTATGATGGTTTGACTTTTGAAGTTTTCGTTGTAGCATTAGAAAACATTGAAGTATCTTTACCCTTCAGGTCAGTCAATCGGACGGATGTTCGATCGGCCGGCAACCCGATCGGTTAGGTATTTTTAGCAAGACAAGTTCTCAGCGGGGTGTCACCTGATCGGACGGCTGTTCGATCGGGTGGCACTCCTAGTGCATCGAACATGTTGAAAAATCGATTAAGTGTTGAAGTATAGTATCTCATGATCCGAAGAGTAATCCAATCGAACAGTAGTCCGATCGAACAGCAGTTCGTTCAATACTAGTCTTCAAAATAAATTGATTAAGTGTGGGACCATGTGTTAACCGATCGGATGGCCAGTCGATCGGTTGACTGTCCGATCGGCTGACTGTCCATTCGGACAACAGGCCGATCGGTCAGCATCCTGACCTGATCAGCCTATTCGTCTAACACTTGGTTCTTCTGATTGTTTGTCGTTTTATTGAGGTATTTTGACAACGAGTCGAACCATAGATTCCTCGTCCTTACTTAGTTCCCCTGGTCGGACAGGAATCACCCAAATCCGGCCGGTGAACTGTTCGGAACGGAGTTTAACGTTTAACCCGAAATCGGTTAACCTCGTGGATAGAATCTGGATCTTGAGCCATGCAACCACCGGAGTGATTTGTAAGCCGGCACAGGCTCCGTTTCTATCGGTTTGAAGGTATTGAGTGAAAAAGAGTTGAAAGAAAGTTGGAAAATCCATCTTTCAATCCTTTTCACCGTGTATATGTTTAGATCTATGAAAGATCTTTGTTTGTTTATGTGGAAATCGGCTAGATCCAAGTTATTCTTGGTGGATTGAGGCCAAAACATGAAGTTCGTCAAGAACCCATGATGACATCATCCTAGAACACTTGAATCTTGATGGTTTCACGGTTAAAAGTTAAGATTTGAAAGATAGAAAGGTGTAGGAGTGCGTGTAGATCAAGAAAGTACAAGATTTAGGACGAAATCTTACCGGAATCAAGAGGAATCTGAGAAAAGGATGAGCTAAGCGTGCTGGTCGGACAGAGGTTTCCAAAAGTGGAAAGGATGACAATGACAGGGGTATTTATAGGATGCCAAATGAGGAAAGTGCTGGCCGATCGGCCAGGCAGTTCGATCGGACAGCCTGTCTGATCGGACAGCAGTCCAATCGGCTGGCTGTTCGATCGGCTGGTAGCCTGATCGATCAGCTGCACGTTTCGAGTGTTCGGTGCGACGATTTTTGATATTTCGATTTCGGTTGCGAGCGGTTCGATACGATAGGGTTTCCTAGTCAAATTACTTTTAATCCCAACCACTCATATCGCGCACTATCCCTTCTCCACTAATTATCATGGTTCGATTGTGCTTCGAGTTCGATTGCATTTCGAGTTTCGATTGATTTCAACAACATACAAAATTAAACATGCGCAGGTAACACGTAAGGCACACACACACGTATAACAATATTCCAAATGCGTATTTCGAGTTGAGATTTGATTCGATGTCGATTGGATTAGTTAGCTTTATCGCATTATTACTTCCTATAATTCACAGTCGTAGGTCGATTGAATAGCGATTAACATACGTCGATTTATTGTAATTATAGACACTTACTCCACATAATAGCTAAAATAAAAGAAATCTATAATTAGTCGGTTGCACAAAATCGGTCGTTGACTTTGACCTTGACTTTGACTTTGACTTCCCGGAAACACGGGGTGTTACAATTTTGTTAGATAAATTCTATTAATTAATCAAAATTGGTAGCATTTAACGATTATGATAACATATTAAATTGTTATTACTATATAATTAATCATGACTTCTTATATAAGTATCGATTTATCTATTATATTGAATAATTATTTAAGCCCCAAATAGGAGAACCCAATTTCCTAAAATCAATAGGTTATTCTTTGTCTTATAATTTCATATATTTGCATTGCGATTATTATTTAGATATAAACCGTTCCTTTTCGTGCGATGCATTCTCGTGGATTAACTCTTCGCAACATGTGAGTAATCTCTTCCACTTTCCCCTTTTTAACTTTTCAAATTTTGGGGTGCATCATGTTACACTTTTTTATTTACTTAACATGTTATGATCAAGTGTTATTATGTGAACGTCTTATGTGTATTATATTATTCTATATGCTATCTGATGTCAAGTCTATTGCATGCTATTGTGTCTAGTGGATCCATGGCTGACTAGGTTCCCCACGACCATGGGTTGTAGCCTAGTATCGCCAACGGTATTAGACTCGCTCCTCGGGGCTTGAGCCTAATGCACGCTATTATCAGGAGTCTATTTATTTTGGTTGTTTGTGTTGTTATTTGATTGTGTACTCTTGTTTGGTGAATTTGGATATGTTGACTATGATATGAGACCGATTTCATACTAACCTTGAGGTGCATGTTAAAAATATTTCTTTTTTTAAATAAATATAAAACTATTTTCTATAAAAGGAGGAAATTATTCACCAACATAATTGTTGACCCAAAAATATTTTTTTTTTTCTAACGTGGTGCAAGTTTTCAAAGTTGATGATCAAGTGATGTGGACACGTAGCATGGGCCTTAGGAAATTAAATTGAAATATTGATATGTTTGTTTTGAACAATCTGTGAATAATTTTGATTATTATATATTATGTGACTATTTAAATGGCTATGCTTTAAATACTGAAACAATAATTAGTTGTCATGAGCTATGGGCAATCATCATGCCCCGTACCTTTCCGCTGCGGGTCGGGGTGTGACACTAACTATATCTAATGTGCGCTTGGTCCATCATCAAAATTTGTAAACATAACTAATTGTAAATCACAATCATAACATCATATACAAGGACTAGATTAGTATGAACTCACCTGATTAAACTTCCTACCTCGTGATCCTTGATAACACCTTATTAACTTCCTATAACTCAACGCAACTATAAGCATACATGATTGCATAACCATTTATCATATGACAATTCTTATCGTTTTATGCTTATTTATATGTTGAGACTCATTTGTTCTCAAGTAGATACTTAACCAAGAATATGAACCATTTGGTTTATCTCTTTTATCCATTGACTTGTTTAGAAACTTAAATTTACATAACTTACTTGTTTACCAAAATTTCTAGCTCCAACACTCCAAACATATGATAATTTGTAATTTCAACTATTAGAACCAAACTCAACAAAACTTCCCTTTAGCATTTTAGACCTAAAATGATACTTTCAAACCAAATCACTATGTATTCCCTTTTTAACTCATTTCTTTACGTCTAACAAACTTAACTAGTGATTTTAAACCCTTTTCAATTCATCTCTCCAAAAATCAAGGTGCAATGTCAAGTTTATCAAAAAAATAACCCCAAATTACCCAAGTTATTGATTTGCAACCTATAATTGGATTCAAAGCTTCATATGATTTTTAACTATCATTAATGGTGACTCTAAGCCTCTAGACAAGTAATCACTAAGATATCTCGAGAATTTTATGCCTATCTCTGAGTTACTAATCTGCGTAAAACTAGTGAGTCGGGGTTGGAACCAATGATCAAGATTTAAGCTTTAACTAGTAAAATTCGTCCGTGCAAATGCGCGGGAATTCGATTGTACAAAATCGGTCAGCATTCGGTTGCGTACAAAGGTGAGAATTTGGTCCGCAATACAGAAATTCAGTCAGCGTTTTTATGATTATGAAATTGTTTATTATTGTTATAATATATAAAATACAAAATTGCAGAAAACAACCTTTATGTATACCCCAAACTGCACTTTATACCTTTCACTATGAAATCCGCCAAAACCAACCTTTACGTTCATGTTTTGTTACACATCACAACCTTTACACCAAACCTAGTCAAAAAAGTCAGTTAAGTTGCCCCACGTGCGATGCACGTGAGGGCATATATGTCTTTTCCTTTGACCCCTTTTACAATGAATATTATATTTAAACCTTTATATTTATTTCCTTCAACTAACCTGATATCAGATTACCCCCAATTATAAGACTTATGAAATTCCCCCATTCGTAAACCCTCATCTTCATCACAATCGATTATAACAAAGGTGAAATGGATCCTGTTCCGATTCAAGTACGTGGTGCTGATGATGATCTTGCACTAGACCTTATATACGGTAATACTTCTTCACTCCAAATATGTGTATTAGGTCAAAATTAAGTTGTTATTGATCACTGATTATGTTTTGTAACTTGCATTGTAGGTGATTATCAAACGTTGTTCACTATACACTTGTATCATGGAGGGTATTTTACTGCTCCTCCAGGACGATTGTATAAGAATGATGACCTAGATTTCTTTGATTTACTTGACAGTGACAGGTTTGGGTTTGCACAATTAGAGTCGCTTAGGGAAAAGCTAGGTTATAACCTTGATGTGCCTCATTACTTTCACTTATCTGATCCATCAATGAATGACCTTGATAATGGAGTTACATTATTAAGTAATGATGAAGATATTGAGAAGTTGATTGCTTTTGTTAGGGATGGTCATCGGTTCATTAATGTTTATTTGGAAAATGGGATCTCTAATGTTCAACGATTAAGTCAAACCTAAAGCAATACTTCTTTAGATGTTAATGATGTGAAGGTTTTGCAGCTTCCATCTCTTGCATTGCATTCATTTGAGGTTGGCTTCGATCCACCCATCCAAGAAATGATCGACACCTAAAATTAGAGCATGAGTAGAATCTTCTGCCTGGATTTTTTCGAGTTGTTGATGTTAGAATTATGCCCTCCCCACCACATCTGCAGTAGATCGTCGCCATGAATGATTTTTTCGAGTTGTTGATGCAAACCTAGGGTTTCTTCAACACAGAAAGGAAGAAAGACAGATGGAGGATAACAGCTAGGGTTTTTTCATTTAAAAGGGAACCAAAAACAAAGGAAAAGACATATATGCCCTCACGTGCATTGCACGTGGGGCAACTTAACTGACTTTTTTACTAGGTTTGGTGTAAAGGTTGTGATGTGTAACAAAACATGAACGTAAAGGTTGGTTTTGGCGGATTTCATAGTGAAAGGTATAAAGTGCAGTTTGGGGTATACATAAAGGTTGTTTTCTGCAATTTTATCTATATAAAAAGGTTAAAATGTCTTGAGAATTTGGTCCAGTAGTAAAGAGGTCTGCCCTCCCTAGTGGAAACGTAGGTTTGATTACCGTTTGGGCCATTTTCGAAAGACATATGGGTGAAGGACAAATTTGGGCTTTAATCCCGAGTTTGAACCTAACAGAGGAGAGGGTTTACGGATTCCATCCGTTTCACGCGCATCAGGTGGCATAAGGGTTCACGGTAGTCGGTGCTAAAGCGTGGGTGTTTTGTATCCATTGAGCAAAGACGGGTTGTATTTGGATAGCGGTATCTGAAAACATATCTTGAGGACGCCCTTTCTTTGCCGTTAGAAAAAACACAAAGTTAAAATAATAGTTCCTTTTTTTTAAAGGTAAAATAATAGTTACTTGATATACTGGAATAACGAT
Source organism: Helianthus tuberosus (assembly GCA_030545235.1). Lineage (NCBI taxonomy): Eukaryota > Viridiplantae > Streptophyta > Magnoliopsida > Asterales > Asteraceae > Helianthus > Helianthus tuberosus. The sequence goes on along the minus strand of CM060363.1, from coordinate 73,341,813 downwards.
CCATGTCTACAGAGGTAAAATACTTTCATGAAAATTAAATATGGTAAATACATTTTCAAGATTTCTTAGCAACTTGCACTGTCCAACATCTCTAATTTCGATACACTCACTTTCTCATACGCATTTAACTCCACCGGCTCCAACAATTACACCCCAGCTTGCATCGATTGTTGATTTGTTGCGGCTCCACTCTATTGAGCCTAGGTATCTTGACACCGTTCCGTCCAGATCTAGCATCTTTGCAGATCCAATACCACCGTCGTGCACCGCTTTACCGTTCCGACCATCAAACCCGAGTCACCGGTTTAACCATAAATCTCCACAAGGAATCGAACTGAACCGGTGAAGAACCCCATTCCCCTCTTTTACCTCCACAGTCCCGATCTCCTGTTGCGTGAAGTTTTCTCAAACCGATCTGTGTCGGCTAGGGTTTGACGGTAAGGTTCCCGACCTTTGTTCCGGCGTTTAATGACATTTACGTTGATTTAGGGCGACGATGGATTTGACGGTTGCAGAGTTTGACGGTGGTTACAGCTTTGTGCTGAGGACGAAAGCTAAAAAATGAGAAAGTATAGGGTCTAAAGATACAACAAAAAAAACGTAAAGGATTATATGTATAGACATCAAAAGTCTATTGTTTCTCCAGACTATATGAATCTATCTATACTATCTATAAAAGGAGCTTAGAGCATGACCTCACTTTGCTTACGTGTCAGCATATTAGGTACGCCACCTAGGATGCCACATAGATTCGGCTGATGTCATTCTGCTGATCTCATAAATCCGATTTTTTTTTAAATCATTTTAAATCTCAATCTATCTTATCTATCTTAGAGCCATTTTCAAAATTCAAATTCAATCCCTCTTTCTCTCAAATATAATTCTGGCTCCATTTTCAAATTTCAAACCATAATTTCAACCTCTCTCTTCTTCATAGCTTCCTCTCTTCTTCATCGCTTCCTCTCTCTCTCTCTCTCTCTCTCTCTCTTCTTCCACTTCAAACCGATCAATTTCATCCTCAATTCGGTACAATTTTTGCCATTAATAGCTCAATTCATTATTTCTAGGGTTTTCAACCACTAATCAGTGATCATGTTTATAATGTGTTGCAGTTTTTGCATCTGGATTGTGGTTAGCACCTGGGGATTCTGAAGAAGTGGCAGCAGCACTTTCTCAAGCTTTACGGAATTGTATTGAAAGGTTTCTCTTATAGATTATGTTCTATAGATTATTTTGTTAGTTATTTAATAAACTTGTAGGAGAGGCCAGCCGGTGCTTGAGTTCATCTTTACAGCAACGGAAGAAGCTGTATTTGTTCATGTCATAATATCAGCAAAGTTTGTCAACTTCATTTATCTTTTCCTTTTTTCTTTTGTCATTATTTGAGCTTTGAAATGCTATATGGATATGCCAAATTTACATTTTACAACCCCTTTTGTTACCAGGCATGTTAGGGCACTTACAAATGGTGATATGGAGACAATCTTAAAACGCACATCAAGTCATTCCGGTGTCAAGCTTCCAGGTCATTTTCGTTCACTTACGTCTCTTCATCTTTCGTTTTTACTTTTTAGTGCTTTGTTAAATCATCAAGGGGTGTTTGAATGTGTGCATTTTGGAAAATGATTATGTAGTACTGAATAATCCATAATCAAAAAATTAGCTTAAATTAAATGTGGTGCAGAATAGAGTGTTTGGAAGTGCTTTTACTGTTTTAAGCTGTAATAATCACTTTCGATGGTGTTATTAGGGTGTTTGACGGATTTTGATGATGAAATAAATAGATAAGATAATGGTGAATATACATGATTTAATTTACCCTTTTGATGATCAGTTTTGTTTAGGGGTGTGCACGGTTTGCTTTGGTTTGTGGGTTTTGGAACAGAATTACGTAAGGTTCAAAAATAAGTAGTATAATCCAAAGATAAATAAACATGTCAATGTTCTTATTATAAATTCTTAGCATTCAAGAATAAAATCGATAATTCCTAAATCAACATATAACCAACAAAAAAAATGACTGTTAATCATTCTGTTCATTCTGTGGTTGTATGTAGATGTTAATTGTTTTTATTTTGTTTACTCTGTTTAGGAGATGTAGAGATTGAAATATAATTCATATGATTTGATATAGTTTTAACTCAATTTTGAGTATGAATTTTGGTCAATTTAAGGATAAGGAAAAAAAGAAGGATAAAAGCAGTCATCATGAGAAGGTTAGCTACTAATCTCTTATTACTGATTTTGTACTTTTTTGATATTTTCTTCAAGAGGGATAAAGATATAATTTGGGTCCGAGTAAAAATAAATGGTCACCATTATTAACTATGCTATTTTGAAATGGGTTTAGAAAAGGGAGCATGAGGGAGATGAAGATCTCAATGACATTCACAGGCACAAGAAAAGTAAGGTAACTCGGACACACTTTAATGTTTTAAATATAGATCATACTTGTGTGGTTATATTTTTTTGTGTGGGATTGTTTTTTGTTCCTTATTTGCCCTTTGAGTTATGTAGTTAATTTTGCAGCACAAGAGCTCAAAAATGGATGAAATGGATGCAATAAAGGTAGCAGCTTGAAAGTGGCATGTGATCTATATTATTGTCTGTCGTCGATGTTGCATATGAAAATTCAAGAGGTCCTTACTTAGTGTAGTCATATCGAGGTACTTTAAAATCTTTAAATAATACATAGCTTAATCAAGGAACATGATTTTTCTTTGTTGAATAGATTATGTTCTTTGGACTAAACTAGACAAGAAGTTAGTTGGATTATGTTCTTTATGTTTGAGTGGGTTTTGGATGGGTTCGGTAATATGTCAAATGGGTCGATTTGAAGCATTTAAGCTTATGTTTTTATCAAACACTTTCATTACAAATTTGTTATTGCTTCACTTGGTACAGCTTGAAATTGTGACCAGCTGGTTAAAAAAAAGTTCTACACACCTTTTTTCATCAGGGGTTTTCATGGTCAACTTCAAGTGGTTTTGGCGGACTTTATTGTCTAATTGGTAATAATGGTATTAGAACATGACAATAACGGTTTAGTTTTGGTGCTTGGTGGTCTTGGCCTTTATTTAAACTCCAACCCAGCTGAGTTGCTTCGGTTTTGGTAGTTCATTCAGTTTCAACATTTTATAAACACCTATAATATTCACATTATCATCTATTCTTGGATACACATGCTACTTATGGGAGAATATATTGGTAAAGGTAATATGCTGCACTTAGCATTCAAGTTTTTCTCAATTCACAAAACGAGTTACTTCTTCAGGTAAATTAGTTTATGTAGTTTTCATGATGTGTGTGTATTTTATATTTAGTAAACCTAAATTAGAAAAAAAAAAAATAACTCCATACAAATAAAGAAATCAGATGGCAATTGTTTGGTATGAGTTAATTCGTAAAACTAAGAGTGCATCAGTTTTCCGGAATATGAGTCATAGGGTTAGTTTGGTTCATGACTAGAGGCGTTCACGGTTTGGTTCGAAATCATGAAACCGTCCAAACCGGTCATCGCTTTGCTTTCGCGGTCGGTTTTTTATCTAAATTTTTGGTCGGTCTGTTTCAAAAATTGCAAACCGTAGTGAACGATTTGGTTTGTGGTTTATACTTAAAACCAATTATATAAAACTGGACCAGACCTTAAAGTTTAAGTATATTTTTTAAATATTTTATGCTACATGTATATCACTATTTGTATTTTGAGGTTCATACTATGTTAAAAAAAAAAAGTAAAACTGAGGCTAATATTATAATGCAAATGCAGCCCACATAACTCCTCCAAATCGATTTAGACATAAGTTCCATCTTAGTTATATATAATTTGCTCTTTGAATCATATAAACAACAAATGTAAAATAAATTTAAGTGCTTGAACCAAATAAGATCTATTGATTCATTTTGAACTCTTTTAAATTATTTAATTCGATGAATGACAGGTGGTTGAAAATGACATGGTTGCAGTTACACAAACTGATCAGGATCTTGGGAGTCAAGATTTCAACAGGTTTTCTTTTAATTTTATTTTCATTTTTTATGTTACCCTTTTTATTTATGAACTCTATGCTTTTGTAATCTGCAGATGGCTTGCTATAGAGCGGTTAATGGCGGCGAGCTTTGGGGAGACATGCCTATTACATGAACACTGGGAAATGGTGAAAGAAATGGAATTGCTAAGAAAAGATAGGCTAAATAAGTGCAACAATAGTTAGTTTTTATGGTTCAATGTTGAATTGTTCGGTTGATTAGTATTTTTGATAGTTTATTGTTGAATTCGTGGTTGAAACTAAGCTGTTATGTGTTTGAATTTTGCTAATATTGCTTTCGGCTACAAGACAAAGCCTCTGGTTCGAACTTGTAAATAAAGAAGAGATGCATTACGAATTTAAGGGAGAATTTCATACAAAGCTGATTTCAATTGATTATTATTTTTATGTATTTTTACTTATGTTTTTGTAATTCGAAGTGATGATGTTGAAGGAATTGAGCTCGCTGACGGTGACGGATCCGCCGGAGAATTCAACCATGACCTGCGGGAAGGACCGAGAGGTTGCATTTGGATGTTTTTAGATAAGGTTGAAAAGAGAGAAGGAAGAGAAGAAACCAAGAAAATATACAAAGCAGAGGCTCATCTATACACTATTATAAAGGTTGTTGATACTTTTTTTAAAATTCTGTAAGTTTAATAGTTTGACGCACTGATGTATACTTTTTTTAAAATCTGTTTTCTGTTTCGATTGTTTTTGTAGTCGATTAATATGGCGAATATCAACCACAGAAAATGACGTCGTGTTGAAGAAGAGAGTGTTCTTACAATAACTGAAGAAGAATTAGGTGTGTACCAGCCGAAAACAAAAGAAACTGAAGCCGTTGATGAGTTTTACTTTTAAGGATTTTATGGGTGCCACGTCCGAGTTTGGGAAAGAGTCCTTGCTGGCAGAAGGGAGGTGTGGGCCTGTTTACCGAGCTGTACTGCCAGGTGATATCCACGTGGCAGTGAAGGTGTTGGAGAGTGCTAGAGGGATGAGTCATGATGAGGCTGTTTGTATGTTTGAAGAGCTTTCGAAGCTCATTCATCCAAATTTGTTGTTTGTACGTTTGTTAATTTGTTTTTTAGCGAGGTACCAGACCTGTACAAGAAGCTGTTACTAATCAGTTGATCATTAATGTTTTTTTATCTTTATGTGGATAGATTGTGAACTTAGCTGCTGCAAGAATCAACGGCATGGTTGAAAGACTAGAGTTGTCACAAGAAATAAGAGAGAGGGTACACTCTCTTTTTCAACAGATTCCGAGTCACCAAACAACGTTGTTGTTCAAACGCCATATTCACCAGATTGTCTTATGCTGTTTCTATGGAGTTGCAAAGGTTTGTTGCTGTTGTTACACATGTCACAAGTCAACTCTAACGTTGGCCTGTTGTAAATTATTACTAACTAATGTTATGGTTATAAACTGCAGGTTTCCCAATTGAGCTTAACTTTCAAAGAAATCTGCCATGGCTACAGAAAACAACCACATTAACATTGTTTTATAAAGATATGTAACTAAACACAAAGAATTTAAATAAAATATTATAATATGTTTTTTAGTATTTGATTCCGATCGTTATTAGAACAAACCCGTGTATTAACACGGGTGTACACCTAGTACTCTATAATAAAAGAAACCAATAAAGAGACACATGTCATTTATTGAAGCAATCTATTTTTTAGTTTTTTATCTCTATCTTCTACTTAATTATAATATATATAAAACATCGATGTTAGTATGATAAAATATTATATATATTTTAGTTTTATGCTCAACAATTAAGTTGGTGGATCAAAGACGTAAGTAGATTATATTTTACTACTCAATTTACTATTTTATAATTAAGTAACTAATTTATTAATATATAGATAATAATAAAAATGCTATTCATTGGGTTTGTTTATTAATTATTTATTTTTTTAAATAAAAAGATTCACAACCCGTGAGTATTCACGGGTGATAATCTAGTGAGATATATATAGGAGAGGAAGTCTTGGAGAACAAGCTAATTTATTTAAGTAGTTGATAACCACATATAATCTATACTCTATAATAAAAGAAACCAATAAAGAGACACATGTCATTCATTGAAACAATCTATTTTTTAGTTTTTTATCTCTATCTCCTACTTAATTATAATATATATAAAACATCGATGGTAGTATGATAAAATATGGCCCGGCTTGTTTACACCCTACCTAGTGGCATCTTGGGGGTGGATAAAGCTTTGGGACCAAAAGGTCTTGGGTTCGATTCTCACAAAAGGGGTTTTTTCCCATATTTATTGGGTTTCCCCCTGAATTGGTGTATATGCATTATACCTAGTGGAGATGGATATGATCAGGTGGTTCCGCTGATGATACTCCAGTGATCCGTCAGTGATCTAAATTTACCGTTAAAAAAAATTAGGACATGAAAGATTTGTTTTCCTTTTGCTTATGAGTTAAGACACGTATATCTTTACATCCTCATTGAATTAGAATTGTCTTCAGTTCGAAGTCGTGCTCGTTGTTTGAATGAAAGTAACTGTTAAAAAAAAAAGATATTTTTTTTACCTTTTAATTTCACACTTCGTTCTATATGTTATTTGCGCATAAGGGATGATGCCTACACATAATCCAGTTGTATATATTTTAGGGTTACAAAATAACAAATTGGATTAATAGAATTTAAAATTTTAGATATGAAATTTATCATGACTAATGATTTTTTTGCCATTAATCACAAAAGTTTACGTCTAATAAATTGAAGTAGAATGCAAACGGTTTTGGGTAGTAATCACCTAGACATGTATTATGAGTCTTATAGCATGAAATTGGTTTCGTTATGCTTTTACTTATTATTTCATGCTTTTATAGATGATAAAATCTTGATAATAACTTAGTCATATGTAGATAGTTGGACTTGCTAAATGATTTTAGCCTTTTGTTATAATTTTGGTGGGAAGACTAACCCCTCTCTAAATGTTTTGTTATTTTAGCACACCCAACTTGTGGATGGGTCCATAAGCATGTCATTATGTCATCAATGGTGTGACACCAGTCGTAGTTGTGAGTAGACATCACGGCGTCTTCAGAGTACAATTTGGCCACTATTGATCTTTTTGTTAGAAGGTGTATGAATCAATGCTATGACATATTTTATCTTTCTTAGTGTGAACGCACATATAATATCTCATATTAACACACGTGCTAACTATGTTAATACCCCTTTGTTTATATGATTATTTGTGTTCGAAGGCATTGGTACTTCGGCATTACACTATAAGTTTACTTTCATGTTATTACCGTATTAGTCTACGCTATTTTTCTGATTATATGTGCGTATTAATGACTGTTAATTGAATCATCAATCTAAACATTATATTGTACTACATTTTTATCAAATTTTAGTTAGCTTTACATACAAAAGTTATAAAATTTTGGAACGAGAGAATTATTAACATTACTCTTAAACAAAAAATAAAACTTGAAAGACCCAAGTTTCCGCATAATATTACTATACTATATTACTATACTAGGTTATAACCCCGTGTATTACACGGGTTAAGTAAATAAAAAATCAAATAGTTAATAACGAAAATTTAATAATTAGAAAACGATATTTTAAGACGCGTATCTGATATACAAACAAAATTTTGTGTCATGTATGATCAAAACGTGTGATGTTTGTCAAGTTTACAAATATGAAAGCATTTGAAACATCAATTAGAAGACCACCTTTATCATTCGACTTTCTCACAAGTTTTAATAGTCATGTGAGCATACATGTAATAACCCAAGTTTTATTTAAATAATAGTGATTTTAATTTAGAGTAAACTTCCGTTTTGCTCCCTTTGGTTTGGTCACTTTAACGGTTTTGCCACAAACCTTTAAAAATAGTAATTTTCCTAAAATAGTTTGATATGGTTTTTCCATTTTGCTCCCTGCCTCTAACTCCATCCAAATTGTCTGTTTTTTCATTTTGCTCCCTGCAGGGAACAAAATGGAAAAACCATAGCAAACTATTGGAGGTAAATGGCTATTTTTAAAGGTTTGGGGCAAAACCGTTAAAGTGACCAAACCACTCCAGATTAGACATATAGCAATTAGCCAAATAGATAAACTTATAGCTACAAAATAATATTTAAATTTAAATTAATTAGATAAGTATAAATTATCGGTAATTATTAAATAATATAACTTTAAAATTTAATATTTTATGAAAGTTTATCTGTAATTTCTTAAATGTTTGAAACATATATTAAATTTAATAATTTAAAGGGAAATTGGTATTTAATAAACCAACCTTTGCCCAGTTGGTAAATAATAATCCAACGTACAGAATTGGTATATAATAATCCTACCTATCAACATGTTGGCACTCAATGGACCTCCGTTAGTTTTTTTTTAACTGAAGTTAGTTTTTAAGTTTTATTTATTACACAAACAGTCCCTGTAGTTGTAATTTACTAGTTTTAAGTTTTATTTATTACACAAACAGTCCCTGTAGTTATAAAAAAAATCATAAAAATCAAAAAAATTCTAAAAATTCTAAAAAATTCTAAAAAATTCTAAACAATCAAAAGAATTATAAAAAATCATAAAAATTCAAAAAAATCAAAAAAATTCTAAAAAAATCAAAAAAATTCTAAACCCGAAAATCTGAGTCGTTGACCAAACCGAGCTATCCGTTGACTTGTTGACCCGAACATCGAACTGAGTTGCCCTACTTTGACTGTGTCGACCCGTTTCACGAACCCGAACCACAACTGACGTGCACCCGAACTAAATTAGAACCGAATCTGAAACAAAACTCGAACCAATCAGATCTACTTTGAACCGAAGCTGGAAAAACAATGACCCGAGTCAAAAATAACCCTCATCACAACTGACGCCGTCGCCGGCGTGGCTCCGGCCGCTGTGTCGTCGCCGTCACCAACAGAAACAGTAACGTAACTATCACCACATTCTAAAAAAACAAAAATAAAGAGAACAGGGGTTTGTTTTTACCGGAAAACATGTCGAACCAGAGCCACCACCGTCGTCGCAGCGGCGGCGCTGCCGTCACCGTCTCTCTTCTCTCCGGCTTTTCTCTCTCAATCTGTTCAGGTGGCTGTGGATGTGATATAGGAAGGAGGGTGAGGGTTGTCGGCTGGGTTGTTGGAGAAACCGCCATCGCCATCATCGTCACAGCATCATCGTCTGTTGCCGTGCAGTGCTGCTGCCTGGTCTGTCTACCTCCGACGAGGTGAGGGTGAGAGAGGTTTTTGAGGGTGTCGGCTGCTTATGTGGGTGTGTTATGGAGTTAGGGTTTGTTCAAAAATGATGAAGATGAAGAATTTTTTTGATTTTTTATAATTTTTTTGATTTTTTAGAAATTCTTATGATTTTTTAGAATTTTTATGATTTTTTATAATTCTTTTGATTGTTTAGAAATTTTTAGAATTTTTTTTATTTTTATGATTTTTTTATAACTACAGGGACTGTTTGTGTAATAAATAAAACTTAAAACTAGTAAATTACAACTACAGGGACTGTTTGTGTAATAAATAAAACTTAAAAACTAACTTCAGTTAAAAAAAACTAACGGAGGTCCATTGAGTGCCAACATGTTGATAGGTAGGATTATTATATACCAATTCTGTACGTTGGATTATTATTTACCAACTGGGCAAAGGTTGGTTTATTAAAAACCAATTTCCCTAATTTAAATTAAATAATAATTATCTACAATTAATGATGGTCTAAAATAATGACAAGTGTCCTTTTATTGGTTTCTTTTATTATATGTATAGATTACTATATTACTATATTACTATACTATATTAGTATTAACTAGGATTTTGACCCGCTGCGCGTTGCGGCGGCGTCAAAAGTTAAAGTCACTCGTATTTATACTTTATATTTAACCCGACTCTTTATTGAAAAAAATTACGTCGTCATCGAATGAAAACGTATTATATTTGACCCAACTCGCTTTCGAATACAGTTTACGAACGTACATAAAATAAGTATAAAACGTATTATTTTTTACCTGACTCACCTGAGAAAAAAGTTTATGTCAAAACGTGAATTTAAAATGACAGGTACGTTAAAACTGCGATACACAACACACTACGCCGGCTGCACCTTAGTTGTTTATAGCGGTCGACTCATTATGTGATGCGTTGACCATATAAAACACGTGTTTGATGTATCCGATCAAACTCAGTGTAACCTATATAAGCATTTGTGGTTACAACGTAAAATGATGACAATAACGTTTGATGCACGCACGTGACATTACACTTTTTTACTTTGTTACACACGGTACATTCGTGACATTAACGCCATTATATATATATATATATATATATATATAGTATGGCTCGATCATTGCGGTGTAAAGTTGTAAGAATATTTTAGACAATCGTGTAAAGTCGTAAAAGTAATTTAGAAATTAACATGATTATACATAGATAAAAAATAGTATAATAATGTGTGACGTTATGGTCTAAAGTCGTAAAAGCAATTCAAATAAGATGAGACGTCAAGTTATTAAGTAGCAAAAGTTAGCGGATCAAAGTTGTCAATTACCAGAAGTTAGAAGTGAATGTGTAACTTAGTTTGAAAGTGTGAAGTGAAAAAATTAAAAGTATAAGAGATTAGAAAGTAAAAGTATTAGAGTTAAAATTATAATATATGAAAATTGAAAAAACATAAATGTTCAAGGACTAAATGTGTATTTTTTTTGTAAATGTTCATGACTTAAAACACAAAAGGACTAAATGGGTACATTTTGTAAATGTTGAGGACTTAAAACACAAAGTCTCCACCGACTGTGTAAAGTCGTAAAAGTAATTTAGAAATTAACATGGTTATACATAGATAAAAAATAGTATAATAATGTGTGACGTTATGGTCTAAAGTCGTAAAAGCAATTCAAATAAGATGAGACGTCAAGTTATAAAGTAGAAAAAGTTAGCGGATCAAAGTTGTCAATTACCAAAAGTTAGAAGTGAATGTGTAACTTGCTTAGTTTGAAAGAGTGAAGTGAAAAAATGAAAAGTATAAGAGATTAGAAAGTAAAAGTATTAAAGTTAAAATTATAATATATGAAAACTGAAAAAACATAAACGTTCAAGGGCTAAATGTGTATTTTTTGTAAATGTTCATGACTTAAAACGCAAAAGGACTAAATGGGTACATTTTGTAAATGTTGAGGACTTAAAACACAAAGTCTCCACCGACTTTGTGTTTTAAGATGTTATAGAATATTAATATTATATTACATTAATATTAATATTAATATTAATATTAATATTGTATACCTATATTAATTTGAAACATAACCGAACAACAGTGACTTAACGATGACGTCGTCAGGTCATTTTCTGATTTTACAATTTCACTCCCTCACTTTGCTCCGTCCCCTTCCTTCTCTCTCACTTGCCATTGATGTCACCCCCTCTCTTTACATCTTCCTGATCCAGAAACAATCAGTTTCATCCTACTAAGAGAGAGAGAGAGAGATGTGATGGTTATCGGCTATTGAACCCGGTGGCGACTGCAACCGATGGTCTGTAGCGGCGCGTACGATGGTTATCAGCTATTGAACCCAGTGGCGACTGCAACCGACGGTCCGTAGTGGTGGCATACGATGGTTATCGTTTATAACTGCGATGGCGGAAAGCAAATGTAACACCCCGAAAACGGGTTTAGTAATTAAACCCCGTTAACACTAAAAGACGGGTAAAAGTACCGTAAGTGGTAAAATTTACCCGGTGGAATATTAGGATTTAAATAACTAATCCTAATAATAAATAAAAGTGAATAAAAGCTTTAAGGGAATAAAATGGATAAAAGGCCCGAGCTAACGGGACCTAAAATAAACTTAGTCACAAATATTCCCGAACCCGCTAAGTTAACTAGGAATATTAAACCTAGTTAATAAGTGGGAATATCGTTAAAAATAAGTAGGTTGTGGCTTACTTAATAACTAATCAAACTAGAGGGGCTTAAGTTGCACAAAAGGAGACTTGATTTATAAAAACAAAAATTAAAAACACAACACACACACTTAATGTGTGTGTGTGTGCGTACGACCAGGAGAAAGAGCAAGGAGCTCAAAACCCTTGTTCCACAAATTGGTCAAATTGAAGCTCGAATCAAGTCCCAAATCGAAATCCAAGCTCGTATTCATGAACACCTAGTTGAAAGGATCACAAGGTATGTAAAATTGTGACATTTTGATCCATCTCAAATTCTAGGTTATTTGTAAGAAACTGAAATTGAGCTTGATTATGTCATGCATGAGTGAATCTTGAAGTAATATGATGTCTAGGAGTAAACCCTAGTCAATAACATGTTAGATTGTTGGAAAAACTATGAGATTCATGATGATCTATTGATAAGCTAAGTGGGTTTTATGTTAATATGATGAACACTAGGAAATAGATTGTTGATCTAGTGTAAATTGACAATTTTGAAGTGAATTCAGAAATTGTAGAAGTTAACCACTTTGTAAGATGGTTGATTTATGTGAAATTTGGGCTAAGAGATAAGCTAGAGACATGATAAATAAACATGTAAAATTCTGCCCTTAAGGTGTTCGTTGAAATGCCTCAAAGAAGGCTCGAAACTAGAATTTTGTAGTTAAAACACCTAGTTGTGATGTTTCGACTATTATGCAAAATGTGATTAAAAAGAGTTCTAAATGTGCTAAACGCGATTAGAATTTTGGTTAAAACGGAGGTCTAAAGATAACGCCTACCGGGTAATTAAAGAGTGCTAAAACTAGTTGATAACTCGAAAATGCAATTAGCATACTAATGGGCATTTGACTATTAAAAAGGTCAAACTGACCTATAATACGATAAATAGCAATTTTGATATGAAATGCATAAGGTGGAATAATCGTATTAGAGTATGATTAAACTAACCACCTTGAAAACGATGATGATAGTTTGACGCGTAACAAGCTAGGTGGAAGCTTGGAGTGAAAGCGGGTCAAACAAGTCAAGCATGGAAGAAAAGCGTAGCTCGGATGCAAGGTAAGTGAAACTTACACACTTTTGTAGAATACTTGTTTACTTTACAATTAATAAATGCGATAACGATAATAATGAAAATATGGTTTCCGACACGATTGGTACGAGTCGGAACATATAAAGATGATAAAAACCATGGTTTATGGCAAAAAAGGATAAATCGGTAAATTGGTCATGTGATGACTAAGAGATTATGAGTTTTGATAAGATTACCACGTAGGGTAATCTAATATAAAAAAAATGGAAATTTAGTCAAGTGTCGACTAATGCAAATTGACAATAAAAAGGGCACCCATGGCGTAAGCCGAACGGGTCAAATTTATAAGGAATGAGTTAAGGAGAAAAGGAGGGGTCAAGTGGTAACATCCGACATGGGCCGGATGTGTAAATTTGAAATTGAAAACCTCGTTTTACTACATATGTAAATGTTTGGTCTTATGAGCCAAACGGGTCAAATGGTGATGATAACACCATTTGACAATAATGACTAATCTTGGTTGTCAAGTCATATGTAAACAGGAACGAGTAGAAATTCTGGGATAATTGCGACGCTATAGAATATTGGTTAATAAATGCGAGGTATAAACGGGTCTATACGTTGATCCGAGCCAGGTACGCACAAATAAGTTGTAGTAAGAAGTGCAATTTGGTCAAATACTAATGGAAGTCCTTTATCATAAAAATGAAGAATTTAAATGTGACCAAAACGCCCTTGTTAGCTAATTCGAACAAACAACCTTTAAAGGTTGTTTGGAAACAAGTTTTATGATTAAGCAAATACTTAGATTAAGTATAGAAATTGAAAGAGGTATTATATTAGTCAAACGGCACTATTGTAGTTTTTGCCGTAAAATGATGATTCGAGAGGAATAATTTGGTTTATATAGATCACCACATCAACCCGCCATAAATACGATTGTGGTAGGGGATTATAGGATAAGAAATGTGGTGATGAAATGCTAAAAACAATCGAGAGCGATTTTAGGCTCGAAAGTGCTTAATTACCCTTAACGGGTCAAAATAAGCATACGAGCGAAAAAGGGTTTTAAATTGTGAATTAAACTTGTGATTAGAACCTAAAAAGGTGGTTAATAGCAAATTGAGAAGTGTAGGTGATGTAGGAATCAAACAAATGTGTTCGTTTGATAAAATGCATAAACGGGTCAAAATGTGGTAAAAAGGGCATTAAGCCGAAGAGCTAAAGGTCCGAATTTTTATTATGTTGTATGTTGGATTTAACTCCATTAGATGGAGAATTAAATTACAGACGCGTAGGAAAAAGAATCGCGTAAAACGGAGCTATAACGAAGAAGTTATGGCCGTTTTCGTGAAATCAGATCGTGCTGGAAATCTGCAGCACAGCTGCAGCAACATTCTGTTTAAATTGAGGCAGTAGCGTAGCGCGACTGCATAGGCTTGTAGCCGTCGCGCTACGCGACTGCGTATGATATTCCGAAATTTTGTTTTCGTGTCCCGTTTGGTCTTGGGAACTCGTTTAAACGCGTTTTAAACTACGTATGACTAATCCAACTCATGTTTTATGGGTTGCAGGTTTAATTCTAGCACCGGAGTACGATCAAGCTCGACGAGGAACCGAACACGACCAAGTTAAAAGCTTCCGCACTACGTATTGTCGTTATGTTAAACGACGAATGTACTCATGTTATGTTGTTTACTTTTTAAACTATAAAAAGTTTTAATAAACCCGAAATTTCCAATGCTTATTTAATCTTAATTACATGTTTATTTTCGTTAATTATACGAAAACCATTAAAATAATAACTAGGGTGTTACAAGTTGGTAATCAGAGCCCAAGGTTAAAGGGTAAAGTGTTCGGTTTGAGGCTTGATCGCAAATCCGGTAAGTACAAGTATGTTAATAGCTTAGTATGCTAAAGTGTTGTAAACAACACATAGGGCTATCGTGTGATACACGTTACCCCAATTAAAACGATTGATATAGTTGACGAAAATACGCGCGTTGACGCGTATAATAGGAAAAGCTTTGTATTAGAATACGGGCGATTATTGAAGTAGATGCTACTAAATTTTGTGAATGTCTTAATTGAAGGACACTCGCGTTTGAAGACGACGAGAGTCAAACAAATTGTGGATATGATGATGGAATGGTCCGAGATATGATAAAAAGAGCATGCTCATTAAGGACCTAAATCGCGTAATGATCGCAGATAAACTAATGGCAAGGAAAGCCTGTTAAAGCAAGCAAAATCAGGTACACGCTTTAAATTATTACATGAATAGTAATATGCAACAAATACATAGAGATTAAAAGTTGCATATGTAGATAGAAAACTTGG
Organism: Helianthus tuberosus; assembly: GCA_030545235.1. Classification (NCBI taxonomy): domain Eukaryota; kingdom Viridiplantae; phylum Streptophyta; class Magnoliopsida; order Asterales; family Asteraceae; genus Helianthus; species Helianthus tuberosus. The sequence goes on along the minus strand of CM060363.1, from coordinate 73,326,450 downwards.
GAAAAACCTGAATAGAATACCTATCCAGGATATGGTTTCCAAGAAAAACAAGTAGAGGTATTACTTACATAGGGCGTGATGTGAAAACTATAAAAAGGTCATGTGTATCATGTGTTAATCGCTTACTCTGGCCAAGTAAGTAGTGGCATATGATACCATGAACTTCTTATGGCGGACACGTTTACGTCCGATGTGGTAATGGTGGGGTGAATGGGACTAGTTAAAAAGTACCCAAATGAAACAAGATAAGCGAGATATTTGAAAATAATGTAAACGCACAATCGAGTGACGGAAGCGTGTCACATTAGGATAATGAGCCCGAGTGAAGGGACAAACACAAGCATGTAAAATGTTTTAAACAAGAATTGGGAGGGAGTGTACTTACACTCGAACCCAGAAAACACAAGCATGTAAAATGTTTTAAACAAGAATTGGGAGGGAGTGTACTTACACTCGAACCCAGAAAACACAAGCATGTAAAATGTTTTAAACAAGAATTGGGAGGGAGTGTACTTACACTCGAACCCAGAAAACGCAAGCATGAAAAATGTTTTAGACAAGTATCGGGAGGGAGTGTACTTACACTCGAACCCGGAACATGCAAATATGTCCCTTAACGGGTCGTTTTTGTAAAACGTCAAACTTAAGGGCAAAGTCTGAATATAAAAATGAAGCGAGGTCTTAATGCATACCGGGAGGGTTGCAATAATAACGACTTCGGTAAAACACCCGGTTAATGGGTAAGAATTAAACACATGCGTAGAAACCAAGAGACGTGAACACGGGTTGAGAAATCAAAGGATTTGATTACGAGTTATGACTATAAAATCTCGTAAATAGAAATTGTGAGTAAATATGTTCAAATATTCGAAGTCGAATGGGTTGAATAAAGAATAAAGTTGATTATTATAAGTGATGGATTTCACATTAATAGGTCAAACAAGTTGAATACAATATAACGCCGAATGGCACTAATGAACGCTAGCCAGATAAAGGTAGCGTTAAATGCGAGAGAATAATGAGCCCGGTAATGGGATATAACCAAATAAGAATATGAGCAAATTGAATAACAGTAAGCATAAGAACAAACTGACGCGTAAATAACGTCAGAAGTAATAAAGTCGGAGGATTAGTCCGAAAGCAAACAAATGAAGCCTTAGACTACGGTCAAGGTCAATTGAAGTTCAAGTGCAATAATAAACGATTCCAAGCATAATAAGAGATGCCTGGAAGCTATATATGTATATGTACATTTGAATATAGACAAGAATAAAAGATGATCTACGGGATCATCATAACCTACGGGACTAAACACAGTGTTAAGGTCTACAAAAAAAAAAAAAAAACTTAAAGAACTAGCCTATGGGGCTAAGTGAAAGAATCTACGGGTCAATAGTATATAGCAGGGGGAACTAGTTGTGATTCCCCGCATAAAACTAAAACCTCGGTTTTAGCAAGAAATAACGTTTTTACAAACATAAATTCTGATAGGAATTTAAATAATGAGCATGAAGGATACAAGTCTTGACACTGATAGGCGCAAGACGATATATTCAAAAAAAGTGTTATTTTCGAAAATAAAAGGTTGCTGCAAACTAAACTCGATGTGACACGATCACGGTTAGGAAATGTAATGCGAAGTAAGATCACATTATAACCAAGCGAGCGATAAAAGTAACTGGACTAATGAGACTAGTTAGTGAGACCGGTTAAGGTCAGTAATTCGAGTTAAGAAATTTGGTTGCTAGTAAGCGGTAAATTCGGTATAACTGAACCGAATAAATAAATTTGAAAATAAAAAGATTTGTTGCTAAAAGTGAAAGATTTCACTAAAGACCTTTAAACGGGTCAGAGTAACGGGTTCATAAAGAAATCCGATAGTCTATGAAAGCATTGAATAACGCTAAGTTGATTAAACTAGTGGAAATAACGAGATTACGTTATTTCAAGTTACATTATGTCGTATGAGGTACGTAGGGGTTCTGTAACCAAAAAGATATTACCAAAATTTTTCTGGTAATACTAACAATTGGTTAAAGTATGAATAATGCTTAGGAGATCACCCGGGTCAAACGCATTGAGTTTAAAACTCAATGAACTATGTAAGCAAGGTTTCGAGGACGAAACCTCTTTAAGGGGGGTAGACTTGTAACACCCCGAAAACGGGTTTAGTAATTAAACCCCGTTAACACTAAAAGACGGGTAAAAGTACCGTAAGTGGTAAAATTTACCCGGTGGAATATTAGGATTTAAATAACTAATCCTAATAATAAATAAAAGTGAATAAAAGCTTTAAGGGAATAAAATGGATAAAAGGCCCGAGCTAACGGGACCTAAAATAAACTTAGTCACAAATATTCCCGAACCCGCTAAGTTAACTAGGAATATTAAACCTAGTTAATAAGTGGGAATATCGTTAAAAATAAGTAGGTTGTGGCTTACTTAATAACTAATCAAACTAGAGGGGCTTAAGTTGCACAAAAGGAGACTTGATTTATAAAAACAAAAATTAAAAACACAACACACACACTTAATGTGTGTGTGTGTGCGTACGACCAGGAGAAAGAGCAAGGAGCTCAAAACCCTAGTTCCACAAATTGGTCAAATTGAAGCTCGAATCAAGTCCCAAATCGAAATCCAAGCTCGTATTCATGAACACCTAGTTGAAAGGATCACAAGGTATGTAAAATTGTGACATTTTGATCCATCTCAAATTCTAGGTTATTTGTAAGAAACTGAAATTGAGCTTGATTATGTCATGCATGAGTGAATCTTGAAGTAATATGATGTCTAGGAGTAAACCCTAGTCAATAACATGTTAGATTGTTGGAAAAACTATGAGATTCATGATGATCTATTGATAAGCTAAGTGGGTTTTATGTTAATATGATGAACACTAGGAAATAGATTGTTGATCTAGTGTAAATTGACAATTTTGAAGTGAATTCAGAAATTGTAGAAGTTAACCACTTTGTAAGATGGTTGATTTATGTGAAATTTGGGCTAAGAGATAAGCTAGAGACATGATAAATAAACATGTAAAATTCTGCCCTTAAGGTGTTCGTTGAAATGCCTCAAAGAAGGCTCGAAACTAGAATTTTGTAGTTAAAACACCTAGTTGTGATGTTTCGACTATTATGCAAAATGTGATTAAAAAGAGTTCTAAATGTGCTAAACGCGATTAGAATTTTGGTTAAAACGGAGGTCTAAAGATAACGCCTACCGGGTAATTAAAGAGTGCTAAAACTAGTTGATAACTCGAAAATGCAATTAGCATACTAATGGGCATTTGACTATTAAAAAGGTCAAACTGACCTATAATACGATAAATAGCAATTTTGATATGAAATGCATAAGGTGGAATAATCGTATTAGAGTATGATTAAACTAACCACCTTGAAAACGATGATGATAGTTTGACGCGTAACAAGCTAGGTGGAAGCTTGGAGTGAAAGCGGGTCAAACAAGTCAAGCATGGAAGAAAAGCGTAGCTCGGATGCAAGGTAAGTGAAACTTACACACTTTTGTAGAATACTTGTTTACTTTACAAGTAATAAATGCGATAACGATAATAATGAAAATATGGTTTCCGACACGATTGGTACGAGTCGGAACATATAAAGATGATAAAAACCATGGTTTATGGCAAAAAAGGATAAATCGGTAAATTGGTCATGTGATGACTAAGAGATTATGAGTTTTGATAAGATTACCACGTAGGGTAATCTAATATAAAAAAAAATGGAAATTTAGTCAAGTGTCGACTAATGCAAATTGACAATAAAAAGGGCACCCATGGCGTAAGCCGAACGGGTCAAATTTATAAGGAATGAGTTAAGGAGAAAAGGAGGGGTCAAGTGGTAACATCCGACATGGGCCGGATGTGTAAATTTGAAATTGAAAACCTCGTTTTACTACATATGTAAATGTTTGGTCTTATGAGCCAAACGGGTCAAATGGTGATGATAACACCATTTGACAATAATGACTAATCTTGGTTGTCAAGTCATATGTAAACAGGAACGAGTAGAAATTCTGGGATAATTGCGACGCTATAGAATATTGGTTAATAAATGCGAGGTATAAACGGGTCTATACGTTGATCCGAGCCAGGTACGCACAAATAAGTTGTAGTAAGAAGTGCAATTTGGTCAAATACTAATGGAAGTCCTTTATCATAAAAATGAAGAATTTAAATGTGACCAAAACGCCCTTGTTAGCTAATTCGAACAAACAACCTTTAAAGGTTGTTTGGAAACAAGTTTTATGATTAAGCAAATACTTAGATTAAGTATAGAAATTGAAAGAGGTATTATATTAGTCAAACGGCACTATTGTAGTTTTTGCCGTAAAATGATGATTCGAGAGGAATAATTTGGTTTATATAGATCACCACATCAACCCGCCATAAATACGATTGTGGTAGGGGATTATAGGATAAGAAATGTGGTGATGAAATGCTAAAAACAATCGAGAGCGATTTTAGGCTCGAAAGTGCTTAATTACCCTTAACGGGTCAAAATAAGCATACGAGCGAAAAAGGGTTTTAAATTGTGAATTAAACTTGTGATTAGAACCTAAAAAGGTGGTTAATAGCAAATTGAGAAGTGTAGGTGATGTAGGAATCAAACAAATGTGTTCGTTTGATAAAATGCATAAACGGGTCAAAATGTGGTAAAAAGGGCATTAAGCCGAAGAGCTAAAGGTCCGAATTTTTATTATGTTGTATGTTGGATTTAACTCCATTAGATGGAGAATTAAATTACAGACGCGTAGGAAAAAGAATCGCGTAAAACGGAGCTATAACGAAGAAGTTATGGCCGTTTCCGTGAAATCAGATCGTGCTGGAAATCTGCAGCACAGCTGCAGCAACATTCTGTTTAAATTGAGGCAGTAGCGTAGCGCGACTGCATAGGCTTGTAGCCGTCGCGCTACGCGACTGCGTATGATATTCCGAAATTTTGTTTTCGTGTCCCGTTTGGTCTTGGGAACTCGTTTAAACGCGTTTTAAACTACGTATGACTAATCCAACTCATGTTTTATGGGTTGCAGGTTTAATTCTAGCACCGGAGTACGATCAAGCTCGACGAGGAACCGAACACGACCAAGTTAAAAGCTTCCGCACTACGTATTGTCGTTATGTTAAACGACGAATGTACTCATGTTATGTTGTTTACTTTTTAAACTATAAAAAGTTTTAATAAACCCGAAATTTCCAATGCTTATTTAATCTTAATTACATGTTTATTTTCGTTAATTATACGAAAACCATTAAAATAATAACTAGGGTGTTACAGCAAAGCTGAAAAATGAGCAATCAATTTAAATCAGAAAGATGAGCTGCAAGGTACGTAAATTTAAATGGCAAATCTAAACTTTTTAATAACAATCGTACATCTTTATTGTTGAAATTCTATTCATAGATCAAATAATTGAATATTTTCTTCCAATTTTGTTGCTAAAATGGTGAATAATTGTGTTTTTTGTTGTGTTTGTTGAAGTATCATCAGTTTCAGGTTGTCGGAAGAGGTTTACCGACCGAGAGTGATGGAAATCCGAAGATCTGCCGGATGAAGTTCGTACTAAGAGCAAGTTCTGATCAATTTTTTTTAATAAACTCTTGTATGTTCTAATGTCACGTGGAGGTGTTGGTTATGGATGTTAATTGGTTAATTTTTGGTGGTTAAAATTAGGTATTATTTGAGGAAGCTGAAGAAGGTGAAGGAGAGTAATGGTCAGATGATTGCTATTAATAAGGTAAAATTTTTAGCTTATGTGATGTTTTGATGTAGCATTGTTGGTTTAACAATGGTAAAACAGTTTGCTGTGTTTTATTGTGTTAATATATATTTTGTTGAATTTAGGTTAGTAGTTCAATATGTTGGACTTTTTGTTTATTGACTTTTGTGAAGAAAGGGCTTTTGATAATCAAGCTTTATGCATAAGTTAGAGGACAACTTTTATTAGGGATGTTAAAACTTAGGATACAATTAATAAATGCTTATTATAAATAGGGAATTAAATTTTGAAAATAGAATAAAACCGGTAACATTTGTGTCTGCCTTTTGAAGTTATATTGTAATTATGTTGTAAACGGGTCAAAAACCCATAGTGGTGCATGCATATAAATTAAACAATCTATTGTTCTTACAAGCTTTTAAGGGTCGATCGCGTGATGGTATGGTAACTCTAGAGAATCAAGTGTGTGGCCCAGAGAGAATGGTTCGGTCGATACTTTAAGAAGTTATGATAACGGCTTTCACACTTTCAGTGGATACTTTAAGAAGTTGTTATAATAACGGCTTTCACGAATCTTCTGAAAGACTGTTTGGAAAATACAACGGTTATTCTCACTATTATACACAAGGTCCAAACACACAAATGGGCTCGAGACGAGCTGTGAATAATAGGTTACCTAATCACTCTGGGCCTATTAGATTTGGAGATGGTCCATCAACAATTGGTGTTTGGAAAGCATCAAAACAAGAATATTGAACAACCTTGGGATATTAATATAGTGTTTCGTGAAGTTTTGTCAAGTGGGGATGATTTTTTGCTTTTGAAACCAATGGATAAAACAGGACATGTGATTTGTCGGCTCTCGGATGAAGTTTGACATCTGTTTTTCTTGGATTCAACAGGTACCAGATGTTTATTTGAATATATGCACATCTTATTGTTTAAAATGTACAACTTCAAGGAGCATAAGCGCACCCATAGAAATTTATACGCCATTTTATTTACGCTTATTCTGATTAATTTTTTTCTATGATTATGTTTGCAGTTGCTTGATATGATCATAGAAAATGGAAAATATTTCTTGGGAATAGATAATAATAGAAACATCAACAAGATCACAAACACTAATGGAACGTCAAATGAACAATTTAAGTATACATAACGTTTAGATTTATGCTTACATGTTAAATTAGTTGGATTTATATTCTTGAAGGATGGTTATGATATTCTTGAAGAATTTTATTTTATTAACTTTATTAAACTGTGTTGTAAATTATTAGCTATCACATGTGAACTTTACATATTTATAGTTATATTTTTTTAAACTTGAATCTGCTAAAATAAAAGTTGTATTAAGTTGTTTTAGGGGCTGTTATATATGGAGTTTACGCTCATACAGGGCTGGAAAATCATGGTTGTACAGGGGATAATGTTACAACCATAGAGGGCTGAAAATATGCATGTACATGGCTGGGAATACGCCCATGTTGAGTTGGCATACATATGCTATGCGAAGACACTAATGCCCCTCGCGCAACGCGCGTCATCGAAACCACTAGTTAATATTAATAAACAAATTAAATTGAATAGTGATTTTAAATATAATATATAGTTTTTTTAATACTTTTATTATTTTAATATTATAATAATAGTTATTTCCTTTACTTTTTAACTTTAATCATTTTTTTTAATATTAGAGGTTTAGATAAGCTTGGTGTCAACCGGTATCGAACCAGTGCTGGTATCGAAAATACCGGTACGGTCCTGTTCGGTATCAGTACATGAAGGTAAAAATCGGCACTAATACAGAAAACGCCAAAAGTTGGTGCCGAATTGATATTGGAAATCTTTTGGTTCGGGAAATTCAGTGTTGCTACCCGGTACCAATTGCTCATCCCTGGTCACGGTTACCGTACGAACAACAGTATCGTATAACTTTTTTTTGTTGATTTTCTTCAACTTTTATTTTTTCATTTTTTAGTTTCAGGGGTAGGGATGAGCTCGATGCCAACCGATACAGAATCGGTACTGATACCGAAAATATCGGTTACGGTACCGGTATATGAAGGTAAAAAACGGTAGTGAACCGGTACCAGGAACGCCAAAAGTCGGTACCGAATTGGTACTTAAGATCTTTCGGTTCGGCAAATTTGGTACCGGTACCCAGAACAAATTGCTCATCTCTGACTACGGGTTTCATACGAACAACATCGTTACCATACAACTTTTTTTGTTGATTTTTTTCGGTTATCTTTTAGTGTTTTTATCTATATTTTCTTTTTATTCTTGTTAGCAAATAAACGAATTGAAATGAAGAGTGATTTTAATATTATAATAATATATAGTTTTTTTTAATACTTTTATTATTTTAATATTATAATAATAGTTATTTCCTTTACTTTTTAACTTTAATCCTTTTTTTAATATCAGGGGTTGGGATAAGCTTGGTGTCAACCGGTATCGAACCAGTACTGGTATCAAAAATATCAGTACGGTCCTGTTCGATATCAGTACATGAAGGTAAAAACCGACACTAATACAGAAAACGCCAAAAGTTGGTGCCGAATTGATATTGGAAATCTTTTGGTTCGGGAAATTCAGTGCTGCTACCCGGTACCATTTGCTCATCCCTGGTCATGGTTACCGTACGAACAACAGTATCGTACAACTTTTTTTTTTGTTGATTTTCTTCAACTTTTAATTTTAGGAAAATTGGTATTTAATAAACCAACATTTGCCCAGTTGGTAATAATAATCCAACGTACATAATTGGTATATAATAATCCTACCTATCAACATGTTGGCACTCAATGGACCTCCGTTAGTTTTTTTTAACTGAAGTTAGTTTTTAAGTTTTATTTATTACACAAACAGTCCCTGTAGTTGTAATTTACTAGTTTTAACTATGAGTTAATAGCCAAAATGGTCCCTGAGGTTAATAGCCACAGCACCGCCACCACCACCACCACCACCGCACCACCACCACCACCGCACCACCACCACCACCGCACCGCCACCACCACCACCGCCACAGCACCGCCACCACCACCACCACCACCACCACCGCCACCACCACCACCACCGCCACCACCACCACCGCCACAGCACCGCCACCACCACGATTAACGCGGTAATTTACGACCCTTAATTTCGTGATTAACAAGCGATTAACGCGACATTAGATTTACAAGATCTCTTGAGAGATCTCAATATCTCTATATATAAATGCCTTTTAGTCTCATTCACAAACAAACACAGAGAAGTAATCTTCTCAACTAGAAAACCCTTAGTTTTCTTTGTCTGCATATTATACATACACACACAAACTTTATCTTCTTCATCTCACAAACAAAACCCTATCTCCTCTCTTTCTCTCGATTACTTTCACAAGCAACAAAGAACAACCCTCAATCTCCATTCCCTCCTCTCGATCTAGGATCCGGCGAACCAAAGAGGAGCCGGCCAGCCGACACTGCCGGTGGTCCCCTCCGATGAGCGACACCCCCCCTCCAATTTTCTATTGACAACTGCCACCACCAGATGGTGGTGGCATATGGTGCGGCGGTGCGACACAGAGAAAAACGGGAGAGAGAGAGACTGAGAGGCGAGAGAGAGAGGCTGAGAAGAGAGAAGGAGGGCAGCGGCGGCCGGCAGTGACAGCGGCGGTGGAGCTTGGCTCCGTCAAAATCTTCCGGTAAACATACCCCCCTTCGGTTCCTTTTATCTTCTGATGATTGAAGATGGTATTGATTTGTTGTGGTTAATATTGTTTAACTCAGATCTGAGTTATGTAGGGAAACGGGTTTTAAACTCGGGTCACGGTTCATGTCAGCATGGTCGGTTTAGTTTCAGTTCGGGTCTCGGGTTTCGGGTCAAGTTTCGGTTCGGCCAAAGCAGTCAAGATCAGCAGGTTCGGGTCAACAAAGACATCTGGTCAGCGGGTTCGAGTCTCGGTTCGAGATACATCAGTTTCGGTTCGGTTGACTCGGTCAAACCGAGTCGACCCGGTCAAACCTGTGGTGGTGGTGGTGGTGGCGGTGCGGTGGTGGTGGTGGTGGTGGTGGCGGTGCTGTGGCTATTAACCTCAGGGACCATTTTGGCTATTAACTCATAGTTAAAACTAGTAAATTACAACTACAGGGACTGTTTGTGTAATAAATAAAACTTAAAAACTAACTTCAGTTAAAAAAACTAACGGAGGTCCATTGAGTGCCAACATGTTGATAGGTAGGATTATTATATACCAATTCTGTACGTTGGATTATTATTTACCAACTGGGCAAAGGTTGGTTTATTAAATACCAATTTTCCTTAATTTTTTCATTTTTTAGTTTCAAGGGTAGGGATGAGCTCGGTGTCAACCGATACAGAATCGGTACTGATACCGAAAATACCGGTTACGGTACCGGTATATGAAGGTAAAAAACGGTAGTGAACCGGTACCAGGAACACCAAAAGTCGGTACCGTATTGGTACTTAAGATCTTTCGGTTCGGCAAATTTGGTACCGGTACCCAGAACAATTTGCTCATCTCTGACTACGGGTTTCATACGAACAACATCGTTACCATACAACTTTTTTGGTTGATTTCTTTCGGTTATCTTTTAGTGTTTTTTTTATATTTTCTTTTTATTCTTGTCAGCAAATAAACGAATTGAAATGAATAGTGATTCTAATATTATAATAATAGTTATTTCCTTTAATTTTTAACTTTAATCCTTTTTTTTAATATCTGGGGTTGGGATAAGCTTGGTGTCAACCGGTATCAAACCAGTACTGGTATCGAAAATACCGGTACGGTCCTGTTCGGTATCAGTACATGAAGGTAAAAACCGGCACTAATATAGAAAACGCCAAAAGTTGGTGCCGAATTGATATTGGAAATCTTTTGGTTCGGGAAATTCAGTGCTGCTACCTGATACCATTTGCTCATCCCTGGTCACGGTTACCGTACGAACAACAGTATCGTACAACTTTTTTTTTTGTTGATTTTCTTCAACTTTTAATTTTTTCATTTTTTAGTTTCAGGGGTATGGATGAGCTCGGTGCCAACCGATACTGAATCGGTACTGATACCGAAAATACCGGTTACGGTACCGGTATATGAAGTTAAAAAACGTTAGTGAACCGGTACCAGAAACACCAAAATTCGGTACCGAATTGGTACTTAAGATCTTTCGGTTCGGCAAATTTGGTACCGGTACCCAGAACAATTTGCTCATCTCTGACTACGGGTTTCATACGAACAATATCGTTATCATACAACTTTTTTGGTTGATTTCTTTCGGTTATCTTTTAGTGTTTTTTTTCTACATTTTCTTTTTATTCTTGTCAGCAGTTTCGTTCGCAACATGCTCGTAGTGATTTCAAAACACATGTAAACACAGACTAAATAACAAAATAAATTCGCCGCAACGCGGCGAACTTCTTTAAACCTAGTTTTATTTTGAAAACTATATTGTTATATTTTTTTTATTGAATTTAAAGTCTTATGCTATTAAAGAATGTATTTGTTTTGATCTATACATGTTTTATGACGGATACAAAAAAAAAAAAAAAACCTCCAATTTTCCGCTGTTCGATGATTATTTATATTTACACGAAAAAAACTAAAAATCTCACTTGAACTGTGTTCAACTTAATATCAGTGTTGTAAAAGTCACGACTAGTCGGCGATTAATCGCTAGTCGGCCAGTAACTGAGTCATTTTTGTTAATCAGTCCATTAATCGCTAGTCGGGCATAGTCGGCCAGCAAAAAATCGACGATTCCGGCAAAAACTTGTATATTTCGGCCAAAACCTCTAAATTTCGGCCAATTTCCAACCAAACCATGTGAATTCCAACAATTAATCTTATATACTTAAAAAATGAGTTGAGTAAGAGTTAAAACTAACTTCAAATATTTACCTATAAAAATATGTATATGTATACATAAAACTTAAAATTACATATAAAAAACCCGATACGATTAATCCCGAGTAGTCGCTAGTCCCCACCTCACTGGCCGACTAGCGACTAGCAAAATTTCCAACCTTCCTTAATATCATTAACATTGGTCATCTAACATAATTTTTCCTTTATTAGATAAAAAGGAAATTCATGTTTTAGTAGTATAGTGTCTATATCTCACAAAAATGTATGAGTTCAAATCTTTAGAAGTGAAAAGCAGTGTTATTTAAGCGTAAAATAATCGTTGGTTGAAAAATACATGAAAGAAATTAAAGACATAAAAAAAATAAACAATTCAATTCTCTAATTAAATTTATTTAATAATATCTTTGGCGCCTGGTCACGGGATGCTACGTAGCATCGGTATTATTGCATAAAGTTAGCACATGGTGTGGAGTATAACAAATTTTTGCTTTTACAATGAAGGATCTTTTGGAATTTCACAAACAATCAACATGTTGGGGGATATGGAAAACGAGAAACGAAAGTATCTTTGGTGGGAAAAGAGCTAATATAGACGCGATTTTCGGGGAGATGCAAGCAACAACATACCTATAGATTAAATGCAGAGCAAAAGGGCGGAGCATGAAATAGAATAATTGGAGACGTTAGGTGTCGAACATTTAATTTTATGTAATCTGTGTAGTGAAACTTTTGGATGATGAATGAAGTTTTTTGGTGTTAAAAAAAAGAGTAAACTGCCATTTTGGTCCCTGTGGTTTTGTCACTTTTGCCACTTTAGTGCAAAACTCAAACCTTTTGCATCTGGGTCCCTGTGGTTTAAGTTTTATTGTCATTTTGGTCCAAAAATGAAATCAGATCATATTTGTCTTATAAAATCCTGCTATTTTGTCCTTTTTCGCAGGGGCAAAATGGTCATTTCTTTTTTATAAATAAATACCAGATTTTATAAGACAAATATGACCTGTTGGACCAAAATGACAATAAAACTGAAACCACAAGGACTCAGATGCAAAAAGTTTGAGTTTTGGACTAAAGTGGCAAAAGTGACCAAACCTCAGGGACTAAAATGGCAGTTTACTCTAAAAAAAGAGTAAACTTCTGTTTTGCTCCCTGTGGTTTGGTCACTTTAACGGTTTTGCTCCAAACCTTTAAAAATAGCCATTTTACTCCCTGATGTTTCGGTTTTTTTGCCAGTTTGCTCCCCGCCTCTAAATCCATCCAAATTGTTTGTTTTTCCATTTTGCTCCCCGCAGGGAGCAAACTGGCAACAAAACCAAAACATCAGGGAGTAAAATGGCTATTTTTAAAGGTTTTGGGCAAAATCGTTAAAGTGACCAAACCACAGGGAGCAAAACGGAAGTTTACTCCTAAAAAAAATATCTTTTGGCCGTTAAAAAAAATATCTTTCGCGCCGAGATTAAATATTAAATAAGGAGACGTGGGCAATTGGTTGCCAAACTGCAAATGAGTGGTAAAGGATTAACAGCGTGGTTGTTTCTCATTGGCTATGGCCCGTCTCGGCTTAGCTCTAGCCGTCTAACCAAGCCATTAATCAGATTAATTTTTGTGACTTGGACCACAAATTCAGTTGACTTGTATTAAAACCATGTTTTAAATACCGGTTTGAACCGGTCGGTTATACCGGTTAACCGGATATCAGACACGAGTCTGGTACGATAAAGGCCGGTAAAACCCGAATACGGTATATTTTATGTACTGGCGGTATATCCGGTAGAACCGGTTCAACCCGTTGAACCGGTTTGCATTATCTTAAGATTTGATTATTTTATTTTATTTAAAATTTCGATATTAAGGTATTATGACCATTCATATTTCTGGTAATTAACCTAGTGCATTCTATTCCAATATTTCATTGAAGTTGAAATTGCTACCTACCTCGTATAATGCAATATTGTTTATAACTAATAGAGTAAATTGCCATTTTAGTCCCTAAGTTTTGTCCAAATTTGCCATTTTAGTCCAAATAGTTTTTTTTTGCCACTGGGTCCCTGACTTTTACATTTTGTTGCCATTTTGATCATTTTGTCTAACTCCATCCAAAAACCCAGTTTGTAACAGGGGTATTTTGGGGATTTCCTTAAAAAATGTTTTCATTTGCCATTTTGATCCAATTCCAAAAAATAAAAATAAAAATCCAAAAAATCAAAAAAATTCCAAAAAATTCAAAAAAATCTAAAAATAAAAAAAATTCTAAAAAATCATAAAAATTCTAAAAAATCAAAAAAATTCTAAAAAATCCAAAAATCATTAAATGTTTCGGCACGAACCGTTTCGACCCGTACCGTTTCGAACCTGAACCGTTTCGAGCCGAACCGTTTCGACGCGAACCGTTTCGACCCGTACCGTTTCGAACCGTACCGTTTCGACGCGAACCGTTTCGAACCGAACCGTTTCGACCCGTACCGTATCGAACCGAACCGTTTCGACGCGAACCGTTTCGAGCCCGTACTGTATCGAAACGGTTCGCGTCGAAACGGTTCGGCTCGAAACGGTTCGGGTTCGAAACGGTACGGGTCGAAACGGTTCGTGTCGAAATGGTTCGGCTCGAAACGGTTCGCGTCGAAACGGTTCGGTTCGATACGGTACGGGTCGAAACGGTACGGTTCGAAACGGTTAGCGTCGAAACGGTTCGGTTCGATACGGTACGGGTCGAAACGGTTCGGTTCGAAACGCTTCGCGTAGAAACGGTTCGGTTCGAAACGGTTCGCGTCGAAACGGTACGGTTCGAAACGGTACGGGTCGAAACGGTTCGCGTCGAAACGGTTCGGCTCGAAACGGTTCGGGTTCGAAACGGTACGGGTCGAAACGGTTCGTGCCGAAACATTTAATGATTTTTGGATTTTTTATAATTTTTTTGATTTTTTAGAATTTTTATGATTTTTATGATTTTTTAGAATTTTTTTGATTTTTAGATTTTTTTGTATTTTTATGATTTTTTAGAATTTTTTTGATTTTTTGGAATTGGATCAAAATGGCAACTGAAAACATTTTTTAAGGAAATCCCCAAAATACCCCTGTTACAAACTGGGTTTTTGGATGGAGTTAGACAAAATGATCAAAATGGCAACAAAATATAAAAGTCAGGGACCCAGAGACAAAAAAAAAACTATTTAGACTAAAATGGCAAATTTGGACAAAACTCAGGGACTAAAATGGCAATTTACTCTAACTAATAAAAATACTTTTAAAATACTTAATATCATACAATAAAATAGTTGTTTTTAGATAAAACTATGACCCATTAGATAAATCCTAATTGAGATTGAAGTGTTTTTTTAGATAAATTTGTATTTTATGAAATTATAGGGTTAATTAGTAACCCGATTTAACCGTCCGGTACAACCCAGTTCAACCAGTTAAACAATTTAAGAGTCCAACACGGTATGACTTAAAAACTGATTTTTAAAACACTGATTAAAACTCGTCAATTTTGTATTTACTACATGAAATTTATTCAAACTAATCATGCATAAAAAAGAGGATAATGCATCTTGTAATTATTACATGAAATTTATTCAAACTAATCATGCATAAAAAAGAGTATAATGCATCATTAAACGTTTATTTATTTATTTATTGGAAGCATTAAAATGATATTATTATTTTTATATATAATAAAAAAACAATTTGAAAAATATTGTTTCTTAAGTGTTTTTTAGATTTCAATATGAACATTTATAGTATGTATAATATATTTCTCTAACCTATTAATTTTTTACTAATTTGATTTTTTTCTAATAACTTGTGTTTGTTACAAAATACGAAGCCACGTTTAATTCTTTTTTTTATCGGCATTCTGATGTAAATTTTATTGAAAATGAAATAGTGTTCGAAACACAAAATATTTTGGTATCGTAAACTGCACCAAGTGCATGTACCGCAAGGAACCGAACCGACACTGACCAAACAAAATCGATTGTAGTACTAGTGTTATCCAAACCAGTTTTGGTATTCATTTATATGGTTTTCGATCGGTGCTGTACCAAACTTAATTGACACCGAGTGAACAACACTGGTATTATCGCCATATTGGAACCGATTTCGATATACGTTTTTATAGTTTTGATCAATGTAAAACACATGTCGATATCATGACTCTATTTTTTGCCGATATTCATTTTTGTAATTTTTTTGGTTTTAATACGAGTCGGTTGAGCCGCCCCAACGGATAGCCATAACCTGGTAGTTAGAACTATTTTATAGTTCAATCTAAGCATGTTTATAGTTTTGCCTATATCTAACTAAAATAATCTTTGAAATTTCCATTGTTTGAGGTGATCCCTAATGGTTAATGTCTCCTATGGATATTTTTCGTAATATCAGCATCATAAAATCTCTTTAAAAAATGTGTAATGGTTAATGTTCCTTAATGTCCTTTTATTCATTACTTTCTATTTTTTTCTCCTCATGACATTATTTTATAAATATTTTGTAAAAGCGCATAATGATTATCCATAAAACATGCCTTCTTTAAAAACAAGTTTGCAATCCCATTTTTCCTAAACTTGAAAACAAAAATTTTGACTCATTTGTTCACCTCATTCCAACTAATATCCGAAAACTTATGTGCCTAGACTTTGCTTGTATTTTATTGTCCTTGTACAAATACCATTGAAAACCCTTTTACTTTTGCTCTAAAATTTTACAAACCCAACTTATAGTGTGTTTTTACGACTAGCACATAAATATTAAACCCTTACCTTTTTCGCTATCCGAAAGTTTGAACCCCTCCTAGTTATTTTATAAGTTACATAATTATCTCAAAATTTCTTCCTTACTCCATAAAACAAACTCAAAACTCAAAACTTCCAACGTATCATTTTTATTTCCAAGTTTTCAAACGCACATGTAACACGTATGTGTACCACATATCAATAGCCGATCCTAAAGATTCTTTACAAACTTAAACTACTTCCGTAGTTTCCTTTACCTGTGATTACACCCCGTGCGACCACACATTCCCTATCAATCTTACCTTCTATGAACCTATTTACCTTTGAAACTTGTGTTACTAAGTTGAAACTTGTGCAAACATGAAACCTGTTTCAAAATCTTGCACGTTTTAACGTTTAGGCCAAACCTAGTTAGATTTATTAGTTAAATATTGTCATGTGCCTTGCACATGAGTGCATTCTTATCATGTTACCTCCTTAGGGAATGATTAGTAAATAACCTGATATTCAAAGAACTAATTGTATAAGAAATAATAAATAAAGTATAAATATTAAAAACCTTGAATTCTCTCCCTCTCCCTCTCTCTTGTCTCTCTCTATCACACATTCTCCTCTCTCTCTCTCTCTCTCTTCACGCACGACCACCACTGTCACGACCCCCGACCCTACCCTAGGAGAGTGAGCCGTGAGCCAGTCATATCAGATGGTATCGGTGTTTATTAATTATGCAGCGGAAAACTTTCATCAGGACCGTAGTTAGGAAATATTTATCAGAGTTTAAAACACCATATTTATAATAAACAAGTGGGATAAAACACAAGTTTCATTTGCGATACATTTATAGGGATAAACCCTATTTATTGAAAACCAAGTCTCATTTTTATTTAGGTAAATTTTATAGCCACTTTTCTAAGCCTTTAGTGCTCTCCTGCGGGCTTCTTTTGGCTTCACACTAAGTTACCTGAAACGCGTTTTAAAAAGATTTTATCAGCAAGAAATACTGGCGAGTGCATCCAAGTTTAATCAAAACAGTTTTATCACTTTACAGTATTGAGGGCGTCCGCAATTATATTTGCATATATCTACTCAATTACTCATTCAGTACTGTCAACACCTAACTTGTGGGTCAGAGTACTCATTGGCTATCTCATTGTCCAATGGTAACGTCATTCACATTTTGTATACAAAACCCCAACATACCGGCAGTAATTGTAGAATTACAAATACTCAATTACTGTTAAGTGTTATTTAAAACATTTGAGGTTTTGGTAAAACATTTTGACTCACAAAAATATAATTACAAAAATGTGGCAAAAAGAGAATGTACTCACATTGTAGACTTAGATATTTCTACAAGCTTCCTGGTAATATTATAGCTTCCTGTTGTTTCTCCTGGTTATTATTTATTAAAATTAAACAATGCACACGTGTTAGTAAAATAACCCAAATCACATTAACCTTACAACTCGAGACAGAACTCCAATGATTGAGTCAGGCAGAGCCTTGACATGCATTACGGAGTCCTAGATCAATCGGGTGTAACACGAGACAGAACTCCAACGACTGAGTCAGGCAGAGCCTTGACATGCGTTACGGAGCCCTAGATCGATCGTGTAGGGTAACAAATAGGGTTATAATACTTACAACGAGGCAGAGTTTCGCTTATTAGGGGGTATTTGGCTACAGCTTAGCCTACAGAATTTGAGAGAGAAAATTGGGATTTGAACGATTTGGAAATGCAGATCTCGGCCCCTTTTATAGCTGGAATAGGGGCGGCTCGTGCCCCGCGAGAGCCTACTCTCTTTCATTCACGGCCCACGAGGAACCTTAGGTCGGTTTTAGGGTTGGTGAGTCACGCATGTAGTGTTGACACGTGTCCGACACGTGGCGATCAGAGTCTCCGGAAAGTAACATGGTGTCGCGCCCCGCGAACCCACCCCTTGACTGGGTCGCGGCCCGCGAGCGGCCCTAATATTTGTTTTTCATTAATATAAATGTTATTCGGGTCCTATTATCGCATACGGGGTATATTTAAGAGCGTTTAGGGGTGATTTTCGAGGTTTGTTATATCCTCCCCACCTTGTTTTAAATCTCGTCCTCGAGATTTGGGCTACGATATCTCCTTGGGTTACGTCATGTCTTTTAGTTACTAAAAATAGTATATCAAGGTGTCTGAGGCAGAATCAAAAGATGAATATAAAGATATTATATGATAATTGGAACTCAATGGTTTCCATAAAATTAGTTTCAGGAATCGATGTTAACTGAACGAGATGAAATGATACTGTCACACCCCGACTTTCCACGTATTACCGGTGGGCCCGGTGGGGAGTATCGTGACGTGGTTGGCAACATAATAGTCAAACAACACAATATTTAAATGCACAGCGGAAGCAAAAGATAAATATATTACAATCCGAATATAAAGTAATATCAAGTATTACAACGGAAAGTAAGGGATCCACAGGCGGATCAAATAAAAGAAAACTGTTCAACAGACTTCGACATCTAGAGCTTGCGAGACTTGAGTAATGATGCCTGGAGTAGCCAGCCTATTTCGTCTAGCACCTGCACTTAGCCTTTTTGGAAAATACGTTAGTTTACACTGGTAAATACAACTCAACTGACTCATTTTGAAAGGAGTTTGAAAATTGATTTGAATGCACTTCGGCAAAAATATCTTTTATAACTTGGGACAATTATTTAAAAATAATCTTGTATACAGATTTACTCATTTGTCGTCCATTAGTACCGGTTAGAAGAGCCGGCTTAAGTTAAGCGACACGCCACGAGTATAATGCCCACAAGGTTGATTCCTTTAAGTGGATTACCAGTTTTTACATATGCAACTGTCAGGTGTACGCCTACACCCCGTGCTTAGGTCGTGGCCATTTCGTAAAATGATGCCAAGGATATCCAGGACATGGTCATTTAACCCCCCAAGGGCCATACACCAAATAATACAGAATAAAGCGAGTTATGTAAATACATTAATCACAATCCGATTCAAATGACTACATACCCGACCAAGCGGTACTTTTATAGTACCGTATCCCAAGCCCGTATAGGGAAAATAAGTTAAGAGTATTTACCTGAGCAAGGTATCAATCAAATACAGCAAATGCAAGTACTTTTACTGGGCTCCTAATCTGGAACGAAGGTTTATAATAACCTATTAGATTTCTAACGGGTCTTTAATTAAGCCTAAGCTTAGACCGGTTAGTTTTGAAAGGAAGACACGGTTCAAACGCATGAAGGAGCGAAGACCGGTTTAGAATGTGGTTTTGACCCGACAAGCTTGTATGCTTGTTTAATATGGGTAATCTAAGCACATTCTGAATTTTGGGCTAAAACCGATAAGGTTTGACCCGTTTCGGCTAATTTATGTAAACTAGTTACATAAGCCGAACCGTACGCGCAAGAGGCGTAACGGGTAATAATAAGGGTCCTAACCAGGTTTCCTAAGTTAATATGCCTCAAATAGGTTGTGATATCAGTAGGATACCTTCCATTATGCCCAAAACGAATTTAAACACAAACTATGCCCCGTAGGGGTAATTTGGTCATTTAAGGTTATAAAAGAGTTTAAGTATTAACCTGAGTTACAGGTCTGATATAATCAGCAAAAATATTTAATTTGATAAGTCATAACAGTAGAGTATTGCATATATGTGAAACTTATCAATTATAACCAAACTATGCTCCGTAGGGGCATTTTGGTAATTTCACATAAGTCGAAAAGCTCAAAACTGAAGTCTGAGTTAAACAACTTTTGCTTACTGTTAAAATATTATAATTTACCTAAAATATCACTAGGTATCAACCCTTGTATGTTTAAAATAGTTTTAGTACATACTATGCGTTAAAAACGCTTAAAAAGGCGATTAGAAGCCGTGTCCGGGTTCTATAAATAAATCTGATATTTTTATTATTCCAGAAGGTCTAAAATAATTTATTTATCATATAAAATCAGTAGCAAAAGGTTTCGGGTCAAAAAGATATGTAAAACTCATTTTATAGCCCGAAAGGGCAAAACCGACAATTACCGGGTCAAGCTTATAACTCTAAGTTATGCTCAGCCTAAAATTAATTAAAAATCTTCAAAAATCCCAAAATAATATGTTACATCAGTGGGTAATAAGTTTGATATTAAAAAGTAGGTTTAATTAGGCTATACGCTAATTATGTCGTTTAATCGCTAAAAAGCTTTCTAATTACACTAATGAGCATAACTCTCAATCTACACCTCAAACTGATGTCAAATTTTGGGTGCAAGTTTATAAATCATTAACTAAGGTTTCTACTCTTTTACATTTTCAAAAATCACGTTTTATGGTGAAAAGGGCATAATGGTCAACATATGAGCAATTAACGGAACCATGCATATTAATTGGATAACTATTGAACCAAGGTGTATAATCACAGAGGGTTATACTAGCATGTAACCTGGTCCAATTAAAGCTCTAAGGCATTTCTAAAACAGGCTTAAACGGGTCAGAACTGAAAGTCAAAGCAAAAGTCAAATTATGCGACTTTCGGTTCCGAACCGGGTCTCTACAGAAAATTGTCGGGTTGAACATGTTTAGACATGTTCTTACACTAATTACCAAGTTATATTAATGATCAAACAGGTTGTATGGGTTCTACATTGCTAATTATGCATAAATTGGAAAATAAGCATTTTGTTGACTTTTTTCTAATTAACTTTGACCCGACAAATGGTCTAGTTAGAGTGGGAATCAGGGGGTGCCCTTTTAAGGGTTTATTGCCCACATAATTACCAACTTATAACTACTTTCAATTCGACTAATCACTGGACCATTAGTGATTAATCGCTAAGTCAACCGTTAATTACGACGGTTTGACTTTTAAGCTAAAACTAAGCAAAAACTTAACTAAGAAAGGTTAAGCATACTTACTGAAGTCCTATGCACGATTAGGAAAGACTTGGGTCTGCTCTCAAGCTCCAGGAAGCTCCAGAAATGCAGAAGAAGGTGTGATCTTAATGGTTGCAACAAGGGCCTTTATATAGTGTTCAAAATCTCATGGATCATTGACACACAAGTCTAACCATGGCCTTGGATCACTTCCAGATGTCCCTAAGTGTCTAGGGGTTGTTTAGGGGTCGTCCAAGATGAGGAAAATCGATTATAAGTCGGTTAAAATGGCATTGGCAGACAAGAACCCAAAGAATTCGGATCAGAGGGACCTTAGCGTCACGCGTAGCCCCCCTAGGGTGCCTCGCGTCGCGCGACGCCCCCCTGATCAAATCCAACTTTCAGATTTTTATGTTTTGATCCTTGGCTCTTGGAAACTTTGCTACGACTTTATTTCTTGCACTTTGAACCCTCCAAATTGACTTATAAGGGCTTTAAGACATATACCCACTTTGTTAAGTCCTCGGTTAACTTTATTGTTACCCGAAAAGTCATAACTTTCAACGTTGACGCTTTAACCCCTTGTATACGAATTTGATCATAACTTTCTCATATGATAACGAAACTTTATGAAATTTATATCGTGCATTCTAGTGAGCATAATTAACCGTTACAAAGCTTCGGGTTTGTCAAAAGGTCGCTCAGAGGTATACTTTAAACATGTTGACACATTTAACCCCTGTAGTTTGTAATCTCTCACTTTCTTTCATTTTTAGCTTCGTATGATCCATGATTTATTCGTTTGAAGGTATGAGCATCATGTAGGGTTATTGTAAAGTATATTTATTCACTGTTGACATTTTGAACCCGTATATTCACGTGCTTTCCATGTTTGTCAACTTTAGTCCTTTCAGAACATCCTTTCACACGTTCAAACCTATGACACGTGTCAATACATTATAGGACGTGAATTTTCGAGGTGTTACAGATACAATCATCAAGGTGACTAAGTTTCGCAAAATCACTAGAGACATATAAATCGAATGATTGTTAGAAACAATAGGATTTATTGTCAAAAGAGAACTTACTTGGATTGTCAATTGAGGAAGAATCAGAATCAATAATGTTGAATGAAAATAAAGTATGAAAAATGATTTGTCAATTATCAAACCAGAAATCAGTGACATTTATTTGAATGGCAGGTGTAACAACCCTCGGTAAAACCAACACCCTCATAATATTCTGACACAATAATATATTATAGAATGTCCCAATATGTCTTATATTACACCCCGTATTTGAAAACCGAGCCCGAAACGTGGTATAGCATTTAAAATAAATTAAAAACATGAAATATTAAGTTGAGGCGGGCCACGTAGACCCACCCCAACATCTCACGCGGGCGGTATCAGGGTTTAAACCTGATATCGTTGATCCCTTTAGTTAAAGCGGGCCGCGTAAGACTTCGTTTAAGTTAACGCGGGCCGCGAGAGACCCAAAATGTGGCGCATCCCGGTGATGACACGTGTCATCATCGTGTCGAAGCTAGGTGGTGATCCGGATAAGCTATGCGTTGACCATACGTTGACGCGGGCCGCGTAAGGCTTTGCCTTACCTTACGCGGGCCGCCTGAGAGTCAATATCAGCAACTATATAAAGGAGGCCTTGGGTTTCAATTCAGTTCGTTCATTCTTTCTTTCTCAACTCGAATTTCTGAAGTTATAAGCATAATAGTCGGGTATTATACCCCTAATTAGCGAAGTTCTGCTCCGTTGTAAGTATTATAACCCTAGTTTCGTAACAGTTACGCTGCCTGATTGATTTAGGGTTCCGTAACAACTGTCGTGGTTCTGCCCGACGTAGTTGTTGGAATGCCGTCTCGGGGAGGGTATCATTAATATTTTCAAAGGGTTATGGTACTAACCAATGTACATTTGTATAAATTATAGCTTATATCCAGGAAACCCTTACGAAAAGCCTAAGACAGCAATGTGAGTTTATCCTCTTTTTGTTAACCTTTTTGTAATGTTTTACAAAACCTTAATTGTTTTACAATGTGATTAAGCGGTGATTGAGTCTTTGTAGTTCTTCAATTACTGCCGGTATGTTGGGGTTTTGTATACAAAATTTGTACTACACTGTGAGTAGTAAGTCGGGATGACAATACGTTACCATTGGACAATGAGTTAGCCAATGTGTAATATGAGCCACAAGTCAGGATTGACAGTACTAAATGGAGTAATTGTATAAACATAAACAATGTGATCGCTCTCAATAATGTTTTAATTAATAAAATGTTTCTTGATTAAACTGGGATTCACTCACCAGTATTTCCGACTGACAAATATTTTTAAAACGCGTTACAGGTAACACAATGTGACAGCCAATTAGTGAAAAGCCATCTGGAGAGCACTGAAGGCTTGGGAAAGATGTGGCTATAAAAGTTACCTAATAAACGATGTTTTAAATTCAATAAAATAGGGTTTGTCCCTATAAATGTATTGTAATAAGAAACTTGGGTTTTACCCATGTGATTATTAATATTAAATGAGGTGGTTTTACTCTGATAAACATTTCCTAACTACGGTCCTGATGTAAATTCCGCTGCGAGATTAAATAACTGATACCACCGAAACTCTGAGATCGCGTCCGCCCGTTTTCGGGAATAAGGGATCGGGGGTTGCGACAGAAGGTGGTATCAGAGCCTAGCCACTGGTCTGAGCCAAAGAAGTGTTATGCTGACACTTAATTCTATATTTTGTGTTAGGAAATAAATTACGGAAATAAGTGTATAACTGTAATTATTTGTTATGTGTTATTTGACTATTTGTTAGTTTACAGTATGAGTGATCAAGAACCCTCAGACATAAATCGTCAGTTATCTGATTCACCTAGGAGTGAAGGTACATCATCACAGCCTGCCCTTTCGGGGTATTCTGCTGATCAGGAGGAAGGAATATTTGCCTTTAGAGCTCAATCTGAAGAGCCATTTCCTAATAAGAAACGAGGATGGTTCAGTAAAGAAGCTTTTGCTCGTAGGAAAAGAATGCGAAAATTGCAACAGCAAAGAGCCTTAGCAGCTATTAAGCGAGAGACAGATGCCCATACACAGGATATGCTTAATAGAAGCCTAGCTAATTTCCATATCCTAGCTACAACTGCTGCTGACCCAAGTCTGGAACAACTAGTAGCCCCACAACCACAAAACCCAGAACAACCCATGGAGATAGAAATTCCTGAAAACCAGGTGGAGATGCATGATTTTAACCCAGAAGAAATCCCTAGGGTTCCTACACCAAACCCCCTAGATCCAAATTACGACCCCTGGTGGGACGAGAATAGGGACTTTGTGCAACGTTACCCTATCCAGGAATACCCACCTATACAGAACATAGAAGCCTACCCAGGTATGGACCCTTTAGATCCCTATTACCATGATAACTACATTAGGGAAATTTTAGAGGATCCTTACCGATTTCAGGAACTTTCACCCCCATATCAGGAACCCGCACCCCAGATTCCAAACCCAGTCCGAGAACCTGCACCCCCAATGAGTGCAGAAAACGTCCAAGAACTTAGGACTTTTGGGGAGGAAATTTTAGAAAGCAGTGAGAGAATGCGTCAGGTGGGAGAACGTCTCGTATGGAAATACGATGAACGTAATATAGATTTTTGGATAAATCCATATCCGTGAATGTGAGAATGGTGAAACGGTAGTAGTAATAATAATAATATAATATAATAAAAATAAAAATAAAAATAAAAATATGTGTGTACGGATGCGTAGTACTTTTAGTGTAATTTTCGTTCCGTTGGTATTGTAATCTTTATTTCAGTACTAGTGTGTAATAGACGCATAGTATATGAAAATAGAGTACAAGTCGCAATGATCGACGTTTTTGGCTAGATTGCGTGTCATGTGAATTACGATATTATCTATTAT
Source organism: Helianthus tuberosus (assembly GCA_030545235.1). Classification (NCBI taxonomy): domain Eukaryota; kingdom Viridiplantae; phylum Streptophyta; class Magnoliopsida; order Asterales; family Asteraceae; genus Helianthus; species Helianthus tuberosus. Next base: position 73,301,283 of record CM060363.1, on the reverse strand, counting down.
CTTGTGATATTAATATGGGGTAAATGTTTAAAATTCAGATGGCCGATGAAGGAAATCAAGGAAATCTAAATAACGATAACCAGAGTAACATTAACGTGGTTAATGAGAATCCAAGCATCAATAACAATGGAAATCAAGTGGATAATAGTGCTATCCAACACATAGTAGCACAGGGAATTATAGATGCAATGCCATTTATTCTTCAAACTGTTAAGGATGCTGATAATAAAAGTAAGCATAGCAGTAAGCGACCAAGTGAACCAGAAAACAGCGTGAACAATGGACCTGTACTTCAAGTGCCCATTCCCAAAAGAAGAAGAACCATGCCTTATGGTTGTTCTTATAAGGAATTTTGGTCCTGTAAACCAATAGAATTTTCGGGCAATGAAGAACCTATTGCAGCCCTACGCTGGATAGAAAAGACTGAGGCTGTTCTAAAAATAAGTAAATGTGCGGAAGAAGACAAAATCATGTTTGCTTCCAATCTATTCAAGAATTCAGCCTTAAAATGGTGGAACACTATCCTTCAGTCTAGAGGAAATGATAGGGTTTATAGTATGGATTGTGAAGAATTTAGGAATATGGTAGAAAGGAAATTCTGCCCTCCTAATGAAAAGGAGCAGATAGCAAACAAATTCCTAAACCTTAGGATGACTGGTGTGGATAGTAAGGGGTACACTAGGTTATTCTTCGAATATGCTAGGATAGTACCAACCCTTGCTTCACCAGAACCAGTGTTAATTTCCCGTTATATTTGGGGATTAATTGGGGAGATAAGACACATAGTCAAGGCAGCTAGACCTCAAAATATAGAAGAAGCTGTAGAACTAGCAAATACCTTGACTGATGAATTAGTCCGTACTAGAGAAGAAGATCAGAGGAGGAACTTAACCCAAAGACTTACGCAAGAATTCCGTTCCGGAAATTTCAATCGTAGGAATATGGGTTCTACCACTGCACCCTACTGCAAGGTCTGCAAGAAAAAGCATTCGGGAAAATGCTCCACTCTTTGCAATTATTGCAAGATGCCAGGACACAAGGAAGAAAATTGCAGGAAGAAAACCAGTAATGGATTATGCTATAACTGTGGAGAAAAGGTCATATCAGGCCAAACTGTCCGAAATTAGCTCCAGCTCCAGACAACAAGAACACTAAAAATGCTAGAGCATTTGTTCTGACTGCAGAAGAAGCTAAGATGATTCCAAATGTCATCGCTGGTACGTTTTTAGTTAATGATATTTTTGCTAAAGTATTATTTGACTCTGGTGCAAACCAAAGTTTTATTAATACATCGTTTTGCAAAATTTTAAATCAGTCATTAACTAAACTACCACTAGAATGCTTAGTAGAGACAGCCAATGGAGAAACCATTAGGATTTCTGAAATCTTGCAGGGAGCAAGCATAGAAATTTTAAATCGGAAATTTATTGCAAACCTATATCCCATGAATCTGGTAGGATTCGATGTTATTTTAGGAATTGATTGGTTAATAGCCAATAAAGCCAATATTTTATGTGATCAAAAGTTAATTCAAGTAAATTCACCAAAAGGTAAAACGATCACAATTAAGGGAGATAAACCTTCTAGGTCTACTAAGTTTATTTCTGTGATGAAAACTGCAAGTTCTATAAGAAAAGGTTCTATAGTGTATTTGATTTCCATAATCACTAACACTAAAGGAAAAGAACTAAAAGATATTCCAGTAGTATCTCAGTTTTCAGACGTCTTTCCAGAAGAATTACCTGGACTACCTCCGGATAGAGAAGTTGAATTCAGAATTCATTTGCTACCAGGAACAGCACCGATTGCCAAAGCACCCTACCGTTTGGCACCTGCTGAAATGCAGGAATTGAAGAAACAATTAGACGAATTGTTAGAGAAAGGATTCATACAACCAAGTTCGTCGCCATGGGGAGCGCCGATACTCTTCGTTAAAAAGAAGGACGGATCAATGCGTATGTGCATTGACTACCGTGAATTAAACAAGGTCACGATTAAGAATCGGTACCCATTACCGAGAATCGATGATCTGTTTGATCAGCTACAAGGAGCTCGATTTTTCTCTAAAATCGATTTAAGATCAGGATATCATCAATTAAAAGTACAGGAAGAGGACATTCCTAAGACCGCATTTAGAACAAGGTATGGTCATTATGAAATTACTGTCATGCCATTTGGTTTAACCAATGCCCCAGCTGCATTTATGGACATGATGAACCGAATATGTAAGCCATATTTGGATAAATTTATAATTGTTTTTATAGATGATATTCTAATTTATTCTAAGAATAAAGAGGATCATGCAAAACATTTGCACGCACTTTTAAGTTTGTTAAGAAAGGAAAAGCTTTATGCTAAGTTTTCAAAGTGCGAATTTTGGTTAGAACAGGTACAATTCCTTGGACACCTAGTCAATCATGAAGGAATTCATGTAGATCCAACAAAGATCGAGGCAATTACCAAATGGAAAACCCCTGAATCACCAACCGAGGTTAGAAGTTTCTTAGGATTGGCCGGTTATTATAGAAGATTTATTCAAGATTTTTCTAGAATAGCCATTCCTTTAACTAAGCTAACCTGTAAATCTGTTAAATTTGAATGGGGATTAAAACAAGAAGAAGCATTTAGAAGTCTTAAGCAAAGATTAACCCATACACCCATACTAGCATTACCAGAAGGAACTGAAGACTTTGTAGTCTATTGTGATGCTTCTAAATTAGGTTATGGATGTGTATTGATGCAACGCCAAAAGGTTATAGCATATGCATCTAGACAACTTAAGAATCATGAAGAGAATTATTCAACCCATGATTTAGAATTAGGAGCTATAATTTTTGCTCTTAAGATTTGGAGACATTACCTTTATGGTAGTAAGTTTACCATATTTACTGATCACAAAAGTTTAAGGTATGTTTTCGGGCAGAAAGAGTTGAATATGAGACAAAGACGTTGGATGGAATTTCTTAGTGATTATGATTGTGATATCCAGTATCATGAAGGAAAAGCAAATGTAGTGGCAGATGCTTTAAGCCGAAAATATCATGAAAGGCCAAAAAGGGTACGTTCTCTTAAATTAAATCTGCAAGTAGATTTAAATGATCAAATAAGAGAAGCACAAGAATCAGTAATCAAGGAGGATTCTGAAAAATTAAAAGGTATGCTAAAAGAATTGGAACAAGGAACAGATGGAATTTGGAGATTCCATAAAAAGAGAATGTGGATACCTAAATTAGGAAATCTACGACAGCGTATATTAGAAGAAGCCCATAAGTCTAAATATACGATGCATCCAGGAAGTGATAAAATGTACCAGGATTTAAGGAAGAATTTCTGGTGGATAGGAATGAAAAAGGACATAGCAGCCTATGTTTCTAAATGTTTAACTTGTTCACAAGTTAAAGCTGAACACCAGAAACCCTCAGGTTTGTTACAGCAATTAGAAATGCTAGTTTGGAAATGGGAATTAATAACAATGGATTTTGTTACTAAATTACCCAAAACAAGGAAAGGTAATGATACAATCTGGGTGATTGTAGATAGGCTAACCAAATCAGCTCATTTCCTATCAATGAAGGAAACAATTAGTATGGAACAATTATCTAAATTGTATGTAAATGAAATTGTTTCTTTAGATGGTATTCCTTTATCAATTGTTTCTGATAGGGATAGCCGCTTTACATCTCATTTTTGGTCAAGTTTCCAAAAGGCAATGGGAACCAAGTTAAAGCTAAGTACGGCTTATCATCCACAAACAGACGGACAAAGTGAAAGAACAATTCAGACAATGGAGGACATGCTTAGAGCTTGTGTAATTGATTTTGGAGGTAATTGGGATGATCACTTACCTTTAATAGAATTTTCTTATAATAACAGTTATCACACAAGTATCAATGCTGCACCATTCGAAGCACTTTATGGACGAAAGTGCCGAACACCAGTCTGTTGGGCAGAAATTGGGGAAAAGCAACTATCTGGACCTGAGATGGTGCAAGAAACAACCGACAAGATCATTCAAGTCAAGGAACGACTGAAAGCCGCACGTGATCAACAAAAGAGTTATGCCGATAACCGGCGCAAGCCATTGGAATTTCAAATAGGAGATAAAGTATTGTTGAAAGTTTCTCCTTGGAAGGGAGTAGTAAGATTCATCAAACGGGGAAAGCTAAGTCCCAGGTATATTGGACCTTTTGAGATTATTAGAAGAATAGGACCTGTAGCCTATCAGCTACAACTGCCAGAGGAAATGGCAGGAATACATGATGTGTTTCATGTATCTAATCTCAAAAAGGTGTTTAGCTGATGAATCACTAATAGTACCTCTTAAGGATATAAAGGCAAATGAACAACTCAAGTTTGTAGAAAGACCTCTACAGATTGAAGACAGGAAAGTCAAGAATCTCAAGCATAAGAGACTAGTTCTAGTCAAAGTGAAGTGGGACTCCAAAAGAGGACCTGAGTACACATGGGAGCTTGAATCAGAAATGCAAAGAAAATATCCGCACTTGTTTCAGTAGATCTCGAGGACGAGCTCTAAAACAAGGTGGGGAGAATGTAACAACCCTCGGTAAAACCAACACCCTCATAATATTCTGACACAATATTATATTATAGAATGTCCCAATATGTCTTATATTACACCCCGTATTTGAAAACCGAGCCCGAAACATGGTATAGCATTTAAAATAAATTAAAAACATGAAATATTAAGCTGAGGCGGGCCGCGTAGACCCACCCCAACATCTCACGCGGGCGGTATCAGGGTTTAAACCTGATATCGTTGATCCCTTTAGTTAAAGCGGGCCGCGTAAGACTTCGTTTAAGTTAACGCGGGCCGCGAGAGACCCAAAATGTGGCGCATCCCGGTGATGACACGTGTCATCATCGTGTCGAAGCTAGGTGGTGATCCGGATAAGCTATGCGTTGACCACACGTTGACGCGGGCCGCGTAAGACTTTGCCTTACCTTACGCGGGGCCTGAGAGTCAATATCAGCAACTATATAAAGGAGGCCTCGGGTTTCAATTCAGTTCGTTCATTCTTTCTTTCTCAACTCGAATTTCTGAAGTTATAAGCATAATAGTCGGGTATTATACCCCTAATTAGCGAAGTTCTGCTCCGTTGTAAGTATTATAACCCTAGTTTCGTAACAGTTACGCTGCCCGATTGATTTAGGGTTCCGTAACAACTGTCGTGGTTCTGCCCGACGTAGTTGTTGGAATGCCGTCTCGGGGAGGGTATCATTAATATTTTCAAAGGGTTATGGTACTAACCAATGTACATTTGTATAAATTATAGCTTATATCCAGGAAACCCTTACGAAAATCCTAAGACAGCAATGTGAGTTTATCCTCTTTTTGTTAACCTTTTTGTAATGTTTTACAAAACCTTAATTGTTTTACAATGTGATTAAGCGGTGATTGAGTCTTTGTAGTTCTTCAATTACTGCCAGTATGTTGGGGTTTTGTATACAAAATTTGTACTACACTGTGAGTAGTAAGTCGGGATGACAATACGTTACCATTGGACAATGAGTTAGCCAATGTGTAATATGACCCACAAGTCAGGATTGACAGTACTAAATGGAGTAATTGTATAGACATAAACAATGTGATCGCTCTCAATACTGTTTTAATTAATAAAATGTTTCTTGATTAAACTGGGATTCACTCACCAGTATTTCCGACTGACAAATATTTTTAAAACGCGTTACAGGTAACAGTGTAACACAATGTGACAGCCAATTAGTGAAAAGCCATCTGGAGAGCACTGAAGGCTTGGGAAAGATGTGGCTATAAAAGTTACCTAATAAACGATATTTTAAATTCAATAAAATAGGGGTTGTCCCTATAAATGTATTGTAATAAGAAACTTGGGTTTTACCCATGTGATTATTAATATTAAATGAGGTGGTTTTACTCTGATAAACATTTCCTAACTACGGTCCTGATGTAAATTCCGCTGCGAGATTAAATAACTGATACCACCGAAACTCTGAGATCGCGTCCGCCCGTTCCCGGGAATAAGGGATCGGGGGTTGCGACAGCAGGGATACACCGAAAATACATTAGAGTTTAGTGTATCATTGTCCTAACACATAATTGTATCAAGACTACTTGAATGAAAGACGTATGGCTTTGGCTAAAAATTTATACAGACACCGCAAGGTGTTGTAATGATTGAAAGAGTCCAATGATTACGGTTGACCGAACGAATTCACCGTTTTTGAAATTTAACTGAATGTTTCAATGAAGTGAATCTGGACATTCAAAATATAGGATTTTCAAGTGAAGGAATGAATGTCATAGAATTGATCAAAGATATGTTGGAGGTACATTGGAATATAATATGAATTTATGTACCCTTATCCTAACACATAATTGCATTAAGATCGGTTTAGGATAAGGAATCAACAGAAGATAGATAAATCCGTACTTTAGATGTGAAAATGAAATGAGTCCAAGTTTCAAAGAAAATGCCACCCCAAGGTGTCGTGATTAAACAAATGATTTATTGGAGTTGAAGGCTTTTAACGAGTATACTATGATTCAAACAAATGAGATTACCTTGAATATGATGATCTCAATTCATCATATGAGATCTTGAATTGTATATATATTGTGAACAAGTTCAAACAATTGAGCTTGGTTTGGACATGTTCCAACTATGGATATATGTATTTGACAAGAAATGATTTCAATGAAAATCTGGTAAGTAACTTTAAAAAGGAACGGAGTTTTCCAAGAAATCTGTTGACTCGCTATCAAAAAGTCAGCGTTTTGCAATAACGTAGTCTATCAAGAAAAAATCGAGTATAACGAAATAATATTCGGACTTGTGAATAATCTTTTGAAGTGAAATCACATGCATAACAAGCAATGCATGTGCATAATTTAGCAAGAGATGAGGCAAATGAGTGTTTGCTTTATGAAAGAAATCTGGCGATATAATGATCATTTATTTTAATTGGAACCAAAAGTCAACTAATACTTTAGTACAGACAAAACGTATGGGTGTTTATATTAGAATTTGATGTTGCCTCATGTGTTGTAAACATTTATGTGTTTTCCTTAGCTTCGTCTGTTGTTCTAGTCTTTTTGTCCGGTGCCTTAGATAGCTTTGGGCAGTAGGGACGGATATGTCCTGGTTCGTCGCAGTTGAAACAGATGTTAGTTTTCCTTCTATATTCTTCCTCTGCATGCCCAGTCGTTTTACAGTGTTGTGTTTTCCTAAAATGGCGTCTTCCTGAACGCTTTTTGTTATAGATGTTGCAGGTAGGTTACGCGATTGCTGGTCCAATTCCTTTATTCTTATAGGATTTGTCAGAGCAGAATTCCTTATAAGAATAGCCATAGGTTGGGGTTTTCTTTCGGTTGGGAGATGGAGTTTTGATACAAATATCATGGCCTCCATTGATACTAGGGTTAGGTTTGAAGTGATGGATATGCTTACAAAGTATAGTAGGATTCTCGTTTATAGGCAAATAAATTTTAATAGCTTCAATGATCGAAGGTATGGCATTAGATATTACTTGAGCTATTATATTTTCTGTAGTACTTTTATCCAAATTACTAGCCTGAATTTCTTGATTACATATTATTTCCTTTCACATCTGAATTGCAAACATGTTCAGATATAATTATCACAAAACTGAACAATTACACAGGCACATTTTGTTGCTTATATTACTTTAGCGCAATTATAATCATACCTATCAATATTATGCGTTGATAGATATATATATTAACATTTACTTTCATTATATATTTTATCAAAATATGAGGAAAGTATATATATTATATTATGTGTTGTTTCTTTCTTGTTGTAATAGCTTCTCTTCATATTGCCTTAAGTCCTCAACTTATCTATATTTTCAGAGCTCATGGCTGGATAGGTATTCAGGATGTAGGGTGGAAATTTATGGTTGTGATTGTGGCTGTAAATAAGGGTCTTGTATGAGATCCTGAGATTCCCCATCATTGGTCCTATCATTGTTCCTTTGGGTTTGGTGCCAACACTGATATCCTTGAGGTTTCCTTTGGGAATGCAGGTATGGGTTAAGAAATTATCTGGATAGGTTCTGGGTAAACATGTAGGTTTGTTTCTTCCGTTATATAAAAGCTTGTTTTTCTACCAAAGATATTTGATTATTATATTGTGTATACTATCAAGAAATTTTGTTCTGTATATGCATACATATACAAAATTTTCAAATTTCCTGTATAATATATAATACTAAATTATTTTTATAAAAATCCAATTATATAACTGATTGTTTTAATTATCCTGTTTATTCCCATAACTTTATTCGTTCTTTTATAATAACAATAATAATAGCATATATATAACTTTCTGTTAAATTTACTGAACATAATATTTCGGAATAAAAAGGGTAAGTCACTAAAAGAAATCAAAGTTTTGCATTGTAAAATATTAATTGTAAAATATTAAGACTAAATTCTGAATTTATCGTATTTATTACTGTAGATAATACAAAGTTTTGCATTTCTAAATTTGACTCTCAATATTTTAAATAGTAAAGTAGTATTCCTACATTAGAATACATACATACATACATACATACATATATATATATATATATATATGACTCAAATGTTGTTTAAGAGATGAATTGAACTATTAAATGGTAAAATTCTTAAGCTATTTTCTGTCGATGTATATGTGTTATATATATATATATATATATATATATTTTAAATCATCTAGCTATACAGTAACATATGTTTTTTTTTTGTGTATATTTTTCATGTATGAAATATCATTTGTTTTCTTAGTACAAGTTATAAAATATAAAATACTTTATATATTTTATGCATACTTTCCATGTATATGTAATTATACATGTGCTTATATGGATATAACAAAAGCATATGTAATATAATATTTTCATAGTGTTATTATGAAAATCCTGTTTTACTGTTGTATTAAACAATAAACATGTTTTAAGTATGCTAAAATATTACATTTTAACAAAATTAATATAATTATATGTTTCGTCAAAACTTTGACAAATATATATATATATATATAAGTCAAGTAAAAATTTAGGTTATATTATTAACCATAAAACATATTACTTACATCGAATAATATTTTATATTATGATATTTCAGAGGCATCATACCGAAATTATGTTATCTTATATTAACATCTTGATTAAGATATTAATGTTAGTATCATAATATTATTATAATATTATAAAATTTTTATTGACTTATATTCATATAATTATATGGGTATGACATTTATAATATATCACAAAAATTAATAAGACATATCATTATGTATATATCACCTATATATATATATATATATATATATAATGTTAAACATAGCATAACTGTAAGATACAGATATTGGTTACACATATATTGGGAATTCAAAATTGGTTAGGATGGCAATAAAATCATTCAGGTATCGTACATGAATTGTACTATCTTAATATTTATATTATGATTTTATTTTCACATAATAACACATAAGATATTAATTTCCTAACATAAATGTTTAAGGTTTAAGTATTGGAAGAACACCTAAAGGGCTTAAACCAGTGGCATAGCTCTGATACCACCTTCTGTCACAGCCCCCGACCCCACCCTGGGAGCGGGAGCCGTGAGCCAGTCAGATCAGATGGTATCGACGTTTATTAATTATGCAGCGGAAAACTTTCATCAGGACCGTAGTTAGGAAATATTTATCAGAGTTTAAAACACCATATTTTATAATAAACAAGTGGGATAAAACACAAGTTTCATTTGCGACACATTTATAGGGATAAACCCTATTTATTGAAAACCAAGTCTCATTTTTATTTAGGTAACTTTTATAGCCACTTTTCTAAGCATTCAGTGCTCTCCAGCGGGCTTCTATTGGCTTCACACTAAGTTACCTGAAACGCGTTTTAAAAGAATTTTATCAGCAAGAAATACTGGTGAGTGCATCCCAGTTTAATCAAAATAGTTTTATCACTTTACAATATTGAGGGCGTCCGCAATTACATTTGCTTATATCTACTCAATTACTCATTCAGTAGTGTCAACACCTGACTTGTGGGTCATATTACTCGTTGGCTATCTCATTGTCCAATGGTAACGTCTTTCACATTTTGTATACAAAACCCCAACATACCGGCAGTAATTGTAGAATTACAAATACTCAATTACTGTTAAGTGTTATTTAAAACATTTGAGGTTTTGGTAAAATATTTTGACTCACAAAAATATAATTACAAAAAGGTTGCAAAAAGAGAATGTACTCACATTTATAGACTTAGGTATTTCTACAGGCTTCCTGGTAATATTATAGCTTCCTGTTGTTTCTCCTGTTTATTATTTATTAAAATTAAACAATACACACGTGTTAGTAAAATAACCCAAATCACATTAACCTTACAACTCGAGACAGAACTCCAATGACTGAGTCAGGCAGAGCCTTGACATGCATTACGGAGTCCTAGATCAATCGGGTGTAACACAAGACAGAACTCCAACGACTGAGTCAGGCAGAGCCTTAACATGCGTTACGGAGCCCTAGATCAATCGTGTAGGTAACAAATAGGGTTATAATACTTACAACGAGGCAGAGCTTCGCCTATTAGGGGGTATTTGGCTATAGCTTAGCCTACAGAATTTGAGAGAGAAAATTGGGATTTGAACGATTTGGAAATGCAGATCTCGGCCCCTTTTATAGCTGGAACAGGGGCGGCTCACGCCCCGCGAGAGCCTGCTCTCTTTCCTTCGCGGCCCGCGAGGAACATTAGGTCGGTTTTAGGGTTGGTGAGTCACGCATGTAGTCTTGACACGTGTCCGACACGTGGCGATCAGAGTGTCCGGCAAGTAACATGGGGTCGCGCCCCGCGAACCCACCCCTTGACTGGGTCGCGCCCCGCGAACCCACACCTTGACTGGGTCGCGGCCCGCGATCGGCCCTAATATTTGTTTTTATTTGTTTTTCATTAATATAAATGTTATCCGGGTCCTATTATCGCATACGGGGTATATTTAAGAGCGTTTAGGGGTGATTTCGAGGGTTGTTATAACCACCTTCCACCTCCACCTCCCACCACCAACACCCACCACCGCAACCTCCCACTACTACCCTTCAGCCGCCACCACAACCTCCCACCACTAACCTTCAGCCGCCACATCCCATTTCCCATCTACCACCACCAACACCCAACCACCACCACCTCCATTACCAATACGACGTCCCTTTTGGAATATATTCCCTAGTTGTTGTCACGATTTGAATTGGAGCCACCAATGCCAAATAAATTCGATAATAATATACATCTGATCTGCTTGTTTCCCATTTCAACACTCAACACTATCAATAATCCATGGTCGTCCAACCCAAGAAAACACTCTATAAATTCACCGTTAAGGTTTCAACTTTCTATCACAATACCCTAATTCCAATTTTCAGTTTTTTACAGTTGATTAACTATTATTAGAATTGAGAGGTTGATAAAACCTAGAAATCTTGAACAAGTTAATTTCACTAATCTGTTGAAAAGATTGAAAAATTCAACCATTTGTCCTTTTTAATTTTTATGATAAATCTTGGTGTTTGACCATGTAAATTTTTGGCGGTGGTGGTGGTGGTTCGGATATGAGCAATGGAGACGGTGGTGGTTGGGTGGTGGTAGTGGTGGGAGATGGGATGTGGCGGCTGAAGGTTGGCGGTGGGAGGTTGTGGCGGCGGCTGAAGGTTGGCAGTGGGAGGTTGTGGCGGTGGCTGAAGGGTAGTGGTAGGATATTGCTTCGGTGGGTGTTGGTGGTGGAAGGTGGAGGTGGTGGCAGTGGGTGAAGAGAGAGAGAGAGAGATAGAGAGAGAGAGAGAGGGAGGGAGAGGAGAATGTATGAGAGAGAGAGAGAGAAGAGAGAAGGAGAGAGAGTCAGAGAGAGAGATAATTCAAGGTTTTTAATGTTTATACTTTATTTGTTATTGAGTAAATTACGTTTTTGATCCATGTGGTTATATCACTTTTACTATATTAGCCCAAAATAAGAATTTTTAACATATCTGCCCTCATGGTCTCTATAACTAACTATTTTGGTCCCTAAGTCTAACCATTTTGGCCCCCATGGTCTCTATAACTAACCATTTTGGCCCCCATGATCTCTAGACTTAGGGACCAAAATGGTTAGTTATAGAGACCATGGGGGCAGATATGTTAAAAATTCTTATTTTGGGCTAATATAGTAAAAGTGATATAACCACAGGGGCCAAAAACGTAATTTTCTCTTATTTCTTACATAGTTAGTCCCTTGAATATCAAGTTTGGCTTAAAGGTTAAAACGTAAAGCACAAAACTTGCAAACTTTTACGCTAAAGGACACTGCCTGCAAAGTGGTGTAAACATAAAGGACAAAACTTGTAATTTACTCTTACTTTTAAGTTTTAACATGTTTTTATTGTCACAACCCCCGATCCCTGTTTCCCGGGAACGGGCGGACGTGATCACAGAGTTTGGTGGTATCAGGTTTTATTTAGTCTCGCAGCGGAATTTACATCAGGACCGTAGTTAGGAAATGTTTATCAGAGTAAAACCACCTTCTTTCATATTAATAATAACATGGAAAAACCCAAGTTTCTTATTACAACACATTATAGGGATAAACCCTATTTTATTGAATTTAAAACATCGTTTATTAGGTAACTTTTATAGCCACATTTTCCCAAGCCTTCAGTGCTCTCCAGCTGGCTTTTTACTAATTGGCTTTCACATTGGGTTACCTGAAACATGTTTTAAAAATATTTGTCAGCGGGAAATACTGGTGAGTGAATCCCAGTTTAATCAAGTTTAAAGTCACAGTGAACAGTATTGAGAGCGATCACATTGTTTATGTCTACACAATTACTCCAATTGGTACTATCAATCCTGACTTGTGGGTCATATTACCCATTGGCTAACTCATTGTCCAATGGTAACGTACTGTCATCCCGACTTACTACTCGCAAGTAGTACAAAATTTTGTATACAAAACCCCAACATACCGGCAGTAATTGAAGAACTACAAAGACTCAATCACTGCTAATTTTCATAGTAAAACATTTAAGGTTTGGTAAAACAGTACCAAAAACATTGTCAAAAAGAGGATAAACTCACATTGCTATCTTAGGTTTCACGTGAGGGTTTCCTGGATGTAATCTATAATTTATACAAATGTACATTGGTTAGTACCATAACCCTTTGAAATTATTAATAATACCCTCCCCGAGACGGCATTCCAACAACTACGTCGGGCAGAACCACGACAGTTGTTACGGAACCCTAAATCGATCGGGCAGCGTAACTATTATGAAACCGGGGTTATAATACTTACAACAGAGCAGAACTTCGCTAATTAGGGGTATAGTACCCGACTATAATGCCTCTAATTCAGATATTGAGATTGAGAAATGAAAAGTGAGCGACGGAAACCGAAGTCTGATGGCCTTCTTATATAGTCGTGTAATCTGGTCCTCACGCGGCCCACGTAAGGTAAGGCTAAGCCTTACGCGGCCCGCGTCAACACGCGGTCAAACTATAGCTTAGCTGAGTCGTTGAGTAGGTCCGCCACGATGTCGACACGTGTCGGCATCTGGTGCATCCGCGTTTCATGAGTCCGCGCGGCCCGCATTAACTAATCATAATCCTTACGCGGCCCGCATGAACTAAAGAAGTCAGCGGAGTCAAGTCTGGTCTTAATACGGCCCGCGTAAGCTTGAGGTGAGGTCCTTCGCGGCCCGCCTCAGCTTATGTTTTCAGATTTTATTTTCGTTTATATGTTATAACATAATATGGGCTCGGTTTTCGCATACTGGGTGTAATATAAGACATATTAGAATATTCTAAAATATATAAGAGTGTCAGACATATTATGAGGGTGTTGGTTTTACCGAGGGTTGTTACATTCTCCCCACCTTGTTTTAGAGCTCGTCCTCGAGATCTACTGAAATAAATGCGGATATTTCTTTTTCATTTCTGACTCGAGCTCCCAAGTGTATTCAGGTCCTCTTTTGGAATCCCACTTCACTTTGACTAGAACTAGTCTTTTGTGCTTGAGATTCTTGACTTTCCTATCTTCAATTTGTAGAGGTCTTTCTACAAACTTGAGTTGTTCATTTACCTTTATGTCCTTAAGAGGCACTATCAGTGATTCATCAGCTAAACACTTTTTAAGATTAGATACATGAAACACATCATGTATTCCTGCCATTTCCTCTGGCAATTGTAGCTGATAGGCTACAGGTCCTATTCTTCTAATAATCTTAAAAGGTCCAACATACCTGGGACTTAACTTCCCTCGTTTGATGAATCTTACCACTCCTTTCCAAGGAGAGACTTTTAACAACACTTTATCTCCTACTTGAAATTCTAACGGCTTGCATCGGTTATCAGCATAACTCTTTTGTCGATCACGTGCAGCTTTCAGTCGTTCCTTGACTTGAATAATTTTGTCAGTTGTTTCTTGCACTATCTCAGGTCCAGATAATTGTTGTTCCCCAATTTCTGCCCAACAGACTGGGGTTCGACACTTTCTTCCATAAAGTGCTTCAAATGGTGCAGCATTGATACTTGTGTGATAACTATTATTATAAGAAAATTCTATTAAAGGTAAGTGTTCATCCCAATTACCTCCAAAATCAATTACACAAGCTCTAAGCATATCTTCCATTGTCTGGATTGTTCTTTCACTTTGTCCATCTGTTTGTGGATGATAAGCCGTACTTAGCTTTAACTTGGTTCCCATTGCCTTTTGGAAACTTGACCAAAAACGAGAGGTAAATCTACTATCTCTATCAGAAACAATTGATAAAGGAATGCCATGTAAAGAAACAATTTCATTTACATACAATCTAGCTAATTGTTCCATGCTAATTGTTTCCTTCATTGGTAGAAAATGAGCTGACTTAGTTAGTCTATCTACAATCACCCAGATTGTATTATTTCCTTTCCTAGTTTTGGGTAATTTAGTAACAAAATCCATTGTTATTAATTCCCATTTCCAAACTGGCATTTCTAATTGCTGTAACAAACCTGAGGGTTTCTGATGTTCAGCTTTAACTTGTGAACAAGTTAAACATTTAGAAACATAGGTTGCTATGTCCTTTTTCATTCCTATCCACCAGAAATTTTTCCTTAAATCCTGGTACATTTTATTACTTCCTGGATGCATTGTATACTTAGATTTATGGGCTTCTTCTAATATACAATTACGTAGATTTCCTAATTTAGGTATCCATATTCTCTTTTCATGGAATCTCCATATCCCATCTATTCCTTGTTTTAATTCTTTTAACATACCTTTTAATTTTTCAGAATCATCCTTGATTACTGATTCTTGTGCTTCTCTTATTTGATCATTTAAATCTACTTGCAGATTTAATTTAAGAGAACGTACCCTTTTTGGCTTTTCATGATACTTGCGGCTTAAAGCATCTGCCACTACATTTGCTTTTCCTTCATGATACTGGATATCACAATCATAGTCACTAAGAAATTCCATCCAACGTCTTTGTCTCATATTCAATTCTTTCTGCCCGAAAACATACTTTAAACTTTTATGATCAGTGAATATGGTAAACTTACTACCATAAAGGTAATGTCTCCAAATTTTAAGAGCAAAAATTATAGCTCCTAATTCTAAATCATGGGTTGAATAATTCTCTTCATGATTCTTAAGTTGTCTAGATGCATAAGCTATAACTTTCTGACGTTGCATCAATACACATCCATAACCTAATTTAGAAGCATCACAATAGACTACAAAGTCTTCAGTTCCTTCTGGTAATGCTAATATAGGTGTATGGGTCAATCTTCGCTTAAGAATTCTAAAGGCTTCCTCTTGTTTTAATCCCCATTCAAACTTAACAGATTTACAGGTTAACTTAGTTAAGGGAATGGCTATTCTAGAAAAATCTTTAATAAATCTTCTATAATAACCGGCCAATCCTAAGAAACTTCTAACCTCAGTTGGTGATTCAGGGGTTTTCCATTTGGTAATTGCCTCGATTTTTGTTGGATCTACATGAATTCCTTCATGATTGACTAAGTGTCCAAGGAATTGTACTTGTTTTAACCAAAATTCGCACTTAGAAAACTTAGCATAAAGCTTTTCCTTTCTTAACAAACTTAAAAGTATGTGCAGCTGAATACAATTATGAATTTATCATCTATGAATACAATTATGAATTTATCCAAATATGGCTTACATATTCGGTTCATCATGTCCATAAATGCAGCTGGGGCATTGGTTAAACCAAATGGCATGACAGTAAATTCATAATGGCCATACCTCGTTCTAAATGCGGTTTTAGGAATATCCTCTTCCTGCACTTTTAATTGATGATATCCTGACCTTAAATCGATCTTAGAGAAAAATCGAGCTCCTTGTAGCTGATCAAACAAATCATCGATTCTCCGTAATGGGTACCGATTCTTAATTGTGACCTTGTTTAATTCACGGTAATCAATGCACATACGCATTGATCCGTCCTTCTTTTTAACAAACAATATCGGCGCTCCCCATGGCGATGAACTTGGTTGTATAAATCCTTTTTCTAACAATTCATCTAGTTGTTTCTTCAATTCTTGCATTTCTGCAGGTGCCAAACGGTAAGGTGCTTTGGCAATTGGTGATGTTCCTGGTAATAAGTGAATTCTGAATTCAACTTCTCTGTCTGGAGGTAGTCCTGGTAATTCTTCTGGAAAGACATCTGAAAACTGAGATACTACTGGAATATCTTTTAGTTCTTTCCCTTTAGTGTTAGTGATTATAGAAATCAAATACACTATAGAACCTTTTCTCATACAACTTGCAGTTTTCATTGCAGAAATGAATTTAGTAGATCTAAAGGGCTTATCTCCTTTAATTGTGATCGTTTTACCTTTTGGTGAATTTATTTGGATTAACTTTTGATCACATAAAATACTAGCTTTATTGGCTATTAACCAATCCATTCCTAGAACAACATCAAATCCTACCAGATTCATGGGATAAAGATTTGCACTAAATTTCTGATTTAAAATTTCTATGCTTGCTCCCTGCAATATTTCAGAAATTCTAATAGTTTCTCCATTAGCTGTCTCTACTACGCATTCTAGTGGTAGTTTAGTTAATGACTGATTTAGAAATTTGCAAAACGATGTATTAATAAAACTTTGGTTTGCACCAGAGTCAAATAATACTTTAGCAAAAACATCATTAACTAAAAACGTACCAGCTATAACGTCTGGGATCATCTTGGCTTCTTCTGCAGTCAGAACAAATGTTCTAGCATTTTTAGTATTCTTGTTGTTTGCAGCTGGAGCCAATTTCGGACAATTTGGCCTGATATGACCTTTTTCTCCACAGTTGTAGCATAATCCATTACTGGTTTTCTTCCTACAACTTTCTTCCTTGTGTCCTGGCATTTTGCAATAATTACAGAGAGTGGAGCATTTTCCCGAATGCTTTTTCTTGCAGACCTTGCAGTATGTTGCAGAGGTAGAACCCATATTCCTACGATTGAAATTTCCAGAACGGAATTCCTGTGTAAGCCTTTGGGTTAAGTTCCTCTTCTGATCTTCTTCTCTAGTACGGACTAACTCGTCGGTCAATGTATTTGCTAGTTCTACAGCTTCTTCTATGGTTTGTGGTCTAGCTGCCTTGACTACATGTCTTATTTCCCCAATTAATCCCCAAATATAACGGGAGATTAACACTGGTTCTGGTGAAGCAAGAGTTGGCACTATCCTAGCATATTCGAAAAATAGCTTTGTGTACCCTTTGCTATCTACACCAGTCATCCTAAGGTTTAGGAATTTGTTTGCTATCTGTTCTTTTTCATTGGGTGGGCAGAATTTCCTTTCTACCTTGTTTTTAAATTCTTCCCATTCCATATTATAGGTTTGATCACTTCCTCTTGTCTGGAGGATAGTGTTCCACCATTCCAGTGCTGCATTTTTAAACAGATTAGAAGCAAACAATATCTTATCTTCTTCAGCACACTTACTTATCCTTAAGACTGCCTCCGTCTTTTCTATCCAGCGTAAGGTTGCAATGGCCCCTTCATTGCCCGAGAATTCCATTGGTTTACAAGACCAGAATTCTTTATAAGAACAACCGTTAGGCACGGTTCTTCTTCTTTTAGGAATAGGCATTTGAAGTACAGGTCCATTGTTCACGCTGTTTTCTGGTTCAAGTGGTCGCTTACTGCTATGCCTACTTTTATTATCAGCATCCTTAACCGTTTGAAGTATAAATGGCATTGCATCTATTATTCCTTGTGCTACAATGTGTTGAATAGCACTATTATCCATCTGGTTCCCATTGTTATTGTTGTTCGGGTTCCCATTATTCAGATTATCATCATTCTGAATATTATCATTCTGGATTTCTGGGTTATTATCCAAATTGACTTGATTTTCTTGGTCGGCCATCTGAATTTTTAACATTTATCCAATATTAATCTCACAAATAATATCTTAATATAATTAATCACATGACACGCAGTTTTGCCAAAAGCGTAGATCATTGCTACTTTACTCTTTTCATATACTTATGCGTCTATTACACACTAGTACAGAAATAAAATTACAATACCAACAAAAATAAAATAGTAATATGCATCCGTACACACATATTTTTATTTTATTATTATTATTATTATTACTACCACTTCCTCCATTCTAACATTCAAGGATATGGATTTATCCAAAAATCCATATTGCGCTCATCGTATTTCCATACGAGACGCTCTCCCACCTGACGCATTCTCTCACTGCTTTCTAAGATTTCCTCCCCGAAAGTCCTAAGTTCTTGCACGTTTTCTGCACTCATTGGGGGTGCAGGTTCTCGGACTGGGTTTGGAATCTGGGGTGCATTTTCCTGATATGGGGGTGACATTTCCTGAAATTGGTAAGGATCTTCTAATATTTCCCTAATATAGTCATTTTGATAATAGGGATCTAAAGGGTCCATACCTGGGTAAGCTTCTATGTTCTGTATGGGTGGATAATCCTGGATAGGGTAACGTTGCACAAAGTCTCTATTGTCGTCCCACCAGGGGTCATAATTCGGGTCTATGGGATTTGGTGCAGGCACTCTAGGGATTTCTTCTGGGTTAAAGTTGTACATTTCTTCTTGGTTTTCCTGATTTTCTATTTCCATGGGCTGTTCTGGGTTTTGTGGTTGTGGGGCTACTAATTGTTCCAGACCTGGGTCAGCAGCAGTCGTAGCTAATATATGGAAATTTGCTAAGCTTCTATTAAGTATTTCTTGAGTTTGAGCATCTGTCTCTCTCTTAATAGCTGCTAAAGCCCTTTGCTGTTGCAATTTCCTCATTCTTTTTCTACGAGCAAAAGCTTCTTTACTGAACCATCCTCGTTTCTTAGTAGGAAATGGTTCTTCAGATTGAGCTCTAAAAGCAAATATTCCGTCTTCCTGATCAGCAACATACCCCGAGAGGGCAGGCTGTGATGATGTACCTTCACTCCTAGGTGAATCAGCTAACTGACGATTCACGTCTGATGGCCCTTGATCACTCATACTGAAAACTAACAAATAGTCAAATAACACATAACACATAATTACAGTTATGCATATATTTCCTTATTTTATTTCCTAACATTAATTCAAAATTTAAGTGTCACAGGAACACTTCTTTGGCTTAGACCAGTGGCTAGGCTCTGATACCACCTTCTGTCACAACCCCCGATCCCTGTTTCCCGGGAACGGGCGGACGTGATCACAGAGTTTGGTGGTATCAGGTTTTATTTAGTCTCGCAGCGGAATTTACATCAGGACCGTAGTTAGGAAATGTTTATCAGAGTAAAACCACCTTCTTTCATATTAATAATAACATGGAAAAACCCAAGTTTCTTATTACAACACATTATAGGGATAAACCCTATTTTATTGAATTTAAAACATCGTTTATTAGGTAACTTTTATAGCCACATTTTCCCAAGCCTTCAGTGCTCTCCAGCTGGCTTTTTACTAATTGGCTTTCACATTGGGTTACCTGAAACATGTTTTAAAAATATTTGTCAGCGGGAAATACTGGTGAGTGAATCCCAGTTTAATCAAGTTTAAAGTCACAGTGAACAGTATTGAGAGCGATCACATTGTTTATGTCTACACAATTACTCCAATTGGTACTATCAATCCTGACTTGTGGGTCATATTACCCATTGGCTAACTCATTGTCCAATGGTAACGTACTGTCATCCCGACTTACTACTCGCAAGTAGTACAAAATTTTGTATACAAAACCCCAACATACCGGCAGTAATTGAAGAACTACAAAGACTCAATCACTGCTAATTTTCATAGTAAAACATTTAAGGTTTGGTAAAACAGTACCAAAAACATTGTCAAAAAGAGGATAAACTCACATTGCTATCTTAGGTTTCACGTGAGGGTTTCCTGGATGTAATCTATAATTTATACAAATGTACATTGGTTAGTACCATAACCCTTTGAAATTATTAATAATACCCTCCCCGAGACGGCATTCCAACAACTACGTCGGGCAGAACCACGACAGTTGTTACGGAACCCTAAATCGATCGGGCAGCGTAACTATTATGAAACCGGGGTTATAATACTTACAACAGAGCAGAACTTCGCTAATTAGGGGTATAGTACCCGACTATAATGCCTCTAACTCAGATATTGAGATTGAGAAATGAAAAGTGAGCGACGGAAACCGAAGTCTGATGGCCTTCTTATATAGTCGTGTAATCTGGTCCTCACGCGGCCCGCGTCAACACGCGGTCAAACTATAGCTTAGCTGAGTCGTTGAGTAGGTCCGCCACGATGTCGACACGTGTCGGCATCTGGTGCATCCGCGTTTCATGAGTCCGCGCGGCCCGCATTAACTAATCATAATCCTTACGCGGCCCGCATGAACTAAAGAAGTCAGCGGAGTCAAGTCTGGTCTTGATACGGCCCGCGTAAGCTTGAGGTGAGGTCCTTCGCGGCCCGCCTCAGCTTATGTTTTCAGATTTTATTTTCGTTTATATGTTATAACATAATATGGGCTCGGTTTTCGCATACTGGGTGTAATATAAGACATATTAGAATATTCTAAAATATATAAGAGTGTCAGACATATTATGAGGGTGTTGGTTTTACCGAGGGTTGTTACATTTATTGTTATTTTACTTTTTCAAAACCGTATTTCTTTTATCATTTATTTTGTTTTTAATAATTCCTTTTTATTTTTTTAGATCATATATATCCTTTGTCACATAATTTTAAATTTCTCTAATAACTTAGGTTCAATAACTTTTTTTCTAATAAGTTAAGTATGTAGTTGTGTTTAATTGTTTTCCTCTCAACATTCTGGTATAAATTTTGTTAAAAATGAAGTTGTATCCAAAATAGAGTATTTATTTTGTATCGTAAAACGGTATGATGATAAACTAAATCGTGATTATGATGGTTTAACTTTTTAAACAACATGCTTAATTTTCCAAATAACGTTTGTTTTACATTATTATTTACCCCGTAGCGTCGCAACGCGCGACGTTAAAAAACCTAGTCATTACTATATTAGTAGTTACTGTTACTAGTATTAATTTAGAACATCATTAACAATAGTGATATTTCAGTTTTTTTACATTGCCTACGGAAGTTGTTCTTTTCGTAGTTAGGCCTTTGGGTATACTTTAACCTAACTTAACTCTACCTAAGTGACACATCAACTTTTTTTCCTCATTTCACTATGTCTCACTCTAAGGAAATGGTTTAACATGTTAACATAACTCATTTAATGCACTTTAACATTGAGTTTTTGTCTAAAAAATAAAATAATAATTAATTAAATCTCTTAACATTGGGTTAACATGTTAACACATAACTCATTTAATGCACTTTAACACAATGAGGGAGTGGTTTGCAATGTTAGTTAACATGCCATGTCATTGTTAACACTCTAGATGTTAGAGTACACCCCATGACCTTATAATTGAAAAATAACATACAACTACAATATATGAAGAACCGCTCATTTATTTTTATTTACAACAATGCCTACCCCACTTGATGGCAAATGCGGTATCCTGTTTTGACGATGGTCTCCGAGAGGCTATCGAAGACATTGTTGTTTGCGGGGGGGGGGGGGGGGGGTCCTACTTCGGTGACCTTCAATGGCGTTTGGCATCTTTGCCGATGCGCCTGGGTGGTTTGGGCCTCCTCTCAGCTCGGGATGTTGGAGTTTATGCTTTTGTAGCATCTATAGTTCAGTCGTGTGTATTGCAAGACCATATCCTTCGGAACAGTGGGGTTGTTAAGCTTGACGTAGACTACCAACAAGCCCTTGAGTACTTAAGTGTCTCTCTTCCAGACTTTGATATTGGCGGTTTCTCTAATATGGACACCCCCCCAAAGCCACAAAAAACTTTGACGAATGCCCTATTTGACAAAATCGCTCGGAGTCTGGGAGAAGCATTTGATTTGTGTCCTCGCCAGAAGGCGGTGATTGAGTGCTTGAAAGGCCCCCATGCGCAAGACTTTTTTTACTGTTATCCCGATTGAGGGGCTGAGGCAATGCATGTCGGCTGTTGAGTATAGGGCTATCCTAAAATACCGGCTGATGATCCCTATGTATCCAGAAGACGAAACCTGCCCAATCTGCCATAATGCCTGCATGGATAAATACGGGGAGCATGCTGTTCATTGTAAGGAGCTCCCTGGTTTCAAATATCGGCATGACTGGGTGAGGGATGTTTTGGGGGACATCTTGAGGAGAGCGGGGATTTCTGCCAAGAAGGAGGCCCCTGTGAATTTCCTCACAGATCCCATGGAAGGGAGATCTACATTGAGACCAACGGATCTGCTCGTCTTTGGCTGGGCGGGAGGGAAACATGCTTGTGTGGATCTCACAGGAGTCTCCCCGTTAGCTGGTTTAAGGGAAAGCAGGTTTGTAGCAGGACAAGCTATAAGGAAAGCGGAATCAAAAAATGTGGATAAGCACGCTAAAGCATGTGCTGATAACCAACATGCATTTGTCCCCTTCGCCTTCGACACCTTTGGATCCCTAGCTCCAGAAGCTATCCGTTTGTTGACTAGGGTCCAAAAGGTTGTCAACAGCAGTTGCTCATCAACAGAGGGCGGGGGTTTGTCTTTAATAGGCTAGGGTTTGCTATTCAGAAAGGGGTAGTGGTGCAGCTTGTTGTTCGCTTACCTGCGATATTGATGTAACTTGGCCAATCTATATATGAAATATTAATGTTAGTAAAAAAAAAAATTAAAAGAGAACAATGCCATCATATATTGTGAGGAGGTTTGTGACTTTGTGTTGGACTTTAGTGTAATAAAAAGGTAGAAATGTAATGGGAAAGAAAGTGCTAAGGTTATAGTTATGTCATAGAAATCTCTGTACTATTTTTCTTTTCTAGTTTGATACTACAAATACAATATATGTTCTTTCTGTTTTGTATGTTTTCACCCTTCTAAAATTATGCTATGTACTCTTGGCTCCCCAACAATCACAAGTGTTACACTTTTTAAACCTATTTTTGCATCTAAGAAAATCAAAGACCGGCCCAAAACTCGATTGTGATAACTCATCATCAAGTACATTTGCAAATTAAAATTGATAGTAAAAGTTCAATAGTTTGTCAACGTACGAGTAAAATAAAAAAAAACGAACATAATAGTTTATTGTTTTTAATAATTATTAGTTTGTTATGACTTTTCAGGTTTTCTCTTTAGGTAACAATACCGTTCCAAATCGTTACCGATCGAATGTCTGCCGCGAAACGAGGGGTATCACACTAGTGTATAACAATTATCAACTTATGTGAATAGTAACATTGGCTTTTTTTATTTTTCTTTTATTTTTAGTTTCAATTACACACCTTATACTATACATAATATCCGTTTTTAACCCTATACTTTATAACAGTTACCAAATTGCGTGAACGATAACTTTGACTTTTTAATAAGTTTCTATTACACACGTTATAGTATAAATAAAACTAGGTTTTGCCCGCCCGCATTGCGGGGCATTAAGCCGAATATTTATTTCTCATAGCATGTACGTCTGTGTTTTAGTTACTTTTACATACTACTCATAACACGATCTCAAAAAAATTACATTGAGTAAACAAAGTAAAACAAAATACTACCATACTTTTGCTAAAAAAAAACTAAAACGATGGAAAAAACTACCGCTTGGCATGACGAATAAAAATTAAGTCGAGCAAACCAATTAAAACAAAACACTACCATAGGCTTCTAAAAAAATATTAAAACGAATTTTATACTGGCGACAAAATCGTAAAAAAAAATCATGTCGAAATGTAAATCAACTTAAATTTATATCGACACGTAAATAAAAATAAAGACGTAAAACTCGATTAAAAAGTATTTAAAAAGTTAAGGGATTGTAAAAGTGAATGCTGAAAATTAAAGGGGAAAAGTATAAAAGAAATAAAAAACCCAAAAAAAGAAAGAAAGAAAAAGGAAAAAAAATGACAACACCACTGTAGCAAAGTGGTGTTGTCATTTGATATATATAATAATATGTTTTTTTAAAACTATAATTGTTTTTTCTTATAACTTTCATTCGTTCATTTTTTATAAAGACCAAATACGCGGTTGCGTAAATTTTTTTCTTTACGTTTCGATATAAATTTTATTCAAAACGGAGTTGTATTCAATGTTTTATTTAAAACGGAGTTGTCTTCGAAATTTTATTTAAGATGGAGTTGTATTTGAAATAATGATACAATGAAGAACTGAGTTTGTTTTGACCAACAACATCAGTTTTGGTATCGGTGTTATCGCAACTGGTATTAGTATTCGTTTTTATGATTTTTGATCGATGTAAAAATGACTTTATTTTTTGAGTTAAATCATAAAACTTTTGTGTAATGAAACCATTGTAAATATTACTGTACCGACTCGGTTCGTCATTTGTATCGTTATTTTGAATACAACTCTTTTTTTTCAAATAAAATTTGGGTGCTACTAAATACACCCCCCATTTCTACTAATTATACCCCCCTCTTATATTTTATTGTTTTTTTTGTCTTTTTGTTATTATATTTTATTGTCTTGTTGTCTTTTTATTTAGAGTTAATTACATAGTTAGTCCCTGTGGTTTGCACAAAATAACAAGTTTAGGTACTAATAGTTTCTGATAACATTCTAGGGTATTAACTTTTCATTTTGTAACGTTTGAGGGTATTAAGCTTATTTGTAGGCTTAAAATCACATTTTGTTAGTACCTAAGTATGTTATTTTGTGCAAACCACAGGGACTACCTATGTTATTACCTTAGAAGTTAATACCTCCAAACGTTACAAAATGAAAAGTTAATACCCTAAAAGGTGATTTTAAACCATTAGTACCTAAGTTTGTTATTTTGTGCAAACCACAGGGACTAACTATGTAATTAACTCTTTTATTTACATATTATAAATTTTCAACATGTATATGTATTGTGGTGTTGTACACAAGGCTTAGGGGTATTTTCAAAAAAAAATGTTAATATTCCACTTTTAGTGCCAAAATTTATTTGATTTTTCATTTTTAACCTAAAAGTTTTCATTTTTTCCAATTTAATCTCACATTTTTTTTTGCTTTAAACTTTGGTCCCTATACTTATCATATTTCGCAATTTTTTTGTTTAACGTCTTATTCTAAATTTTCCGAATTAACAGGTGCAACGTGCGTGTGTGGTTCAACGTTATTATGTTTCGTTTAACACTTCGTTCTCATTTGCGAGTTAATACGACGCAACATACGTGTATGGTTCAACGTTTTTACGTTGTTGTTTTCCCGTTTAACATAACAGGTTGGTCGCAACGAGCGGGTACTAAGTCAACTTAGTTATTATTTTCTGTGTTTTACGTTACGATCTAATTTCTTCACATTAATACATGTTGGTTGGTGGCAGTGGTGTGACATTGGTCCTATTTGAAACAGTTTTACACCCCACCGCTACGCGGTGGGGCTTAATACTAGTTATTACTATATATTAACAAACCAATTGAAATGAATAGTGATTTTAACATATTATAATAATATATATATATTAATATAATAATAATAGTTATTATAATAATAAATTTTTTCTTTACTTTTAACTTTAATTTAATGATTTATTTAGTATCACAGGTTCGTATAAGTTTGGTGTTAACCGGTATCGAAAATAGCAGTACGATCCTGTTCGGTATCGGTATATGAAGGTAAAAACCGGCACCTGTCTGTACAGAAAACGCCAAAAGCCGGTACCGAGTTGATATTGTAAATCTTTTAGTTCGGGAAATTCGGTGCTGCTACCTAGTACCATTTGTTCATCCCTGATCACTGGTACCGTACAGACAATGGTATCATACAGTACTGGTATATGAAGGTAAAAACCGATACCAAGTCGGTACTGGTACCGAAAATACCGGTTACAGTACTGGTATATGAAGGTAAAAACCGCTAGCGAACCAATACCAAAACCGCCAAAAGTTGGTACCGAACTGGTACTTATGATCTTTCGGTTCGGGAAATTCGGTACCAACACCCAATACCATTTGCTCATCTCTGACAACGAGTTTCATACGAACAATATTATTACCAAGTGCAAGCCGATCAGATGGCTGTCTGATCGGATGGCTGTCCGATCGGACGGCAATCCGATCGGACGGCAATCCGTCCCAACGACCTGATCGTCTTGATACTTGATTTCTTTTTTAAGGTTTGCAGTTTTGATCGAGACGGTGTGATAACGTGCTAAGCAACATAAACCCCACCTCGACCCAAGTAACACCTCAACATAAACATAACATGCACAAGTAACACATAGGTAGCACACACACGTAAAACAATATCCAGAACACATAATTCGAATTGCGATTGCGATAGCGATAAATCGATTAAACATGCGATTAAATAGCGATTAAACCTCGATTATTAATAGATACTCCACATAATACAACTAAAGAGAAGATATGATTTGTATAGATATTCTAGTAAAAAGATCTAATAGCCCTGTTATATTTTAATAAACCCGTGACAGACTTATAACATAAGTGCATATACTATTTTATATATTATATTACACTTATTATAATTTATTGCACCATGATATTTTATTAAAATTTTAGATATAAAATATATCTTTGACTTACTGTACTATCTTATAGTAAAATATACTATTCATAAACCATTGTAAAATGTTTTATTATTATACTAATAATATAAAAGATACGGTGAACTCAAATATTATGAGGGGTGCTACTAAATACACCCCCTAATTACTAACTATACCCCCTATAAAAACATCACATCATTACATCATAAATCAACATTTAATTGTTTTTTTTTGTCTTTTTGTTGACTTTTTAATTATTATTATTATTTACTAGTAGTAATCATTTATTATTATTATTATTATTATAGTAATTATTATTAATATTTTAAAAATATTTATTTGAATAAAAAAGATTTATTAAAATTTTTTTTGAACGAACTCGGTTTTTAATAAAACTTATCTGAATGTTCAGAAAAAATTAAAACAAGGTTGTCTTTTCATATTTTTTAAAAGTAAAATGTTAATAAGTTATTAAAGAAAACCATATTTTAGGTGAAATTAATTGTTATAAAAGAGAAATGAAAAACAAATTTTATATATAATTTAGTATTTTTTTATTATTACACCCCCCTATTATTGCATTTACTATTAGAAGCAACAATGAATTTATTATTATTAATATTACTTTTTGCTTATAGTTTATAAATTGTAAATACTATTAAAAAAGTAAGAAAATATATTTAGACTAACTTATTTATGAAGGAGCGTGATGAAAATAATGTATCTATGATTAAAAACATATATAACGCACGTGATAAAATTCGAGCAAAGGAGCATAAAGGGAAATCTCTGATGGAGATGCTAATGTCTCTTTTACAAGATAAAGGGTATACTTTTGAAATTTCTACCAATAGAGTTTCAAACAAGTTGGAAGACTTATTCTTCATTCATAAAATATCATACAAGTCCATTTGGGAACTCCCAAGATCATGATTACACTCAAGAGCCTGCAAGGCACAGTTCATTTACGAACTATCAAGAGCAAGATTACACTCAAGAACCTGCCAGATATAGTTCATTTGTGGATTTCTAAGAGCATGATTACACTCAAGAGCCTTGGAGACATAGTTCATTCGGGTATCTAGAGGCTGCTACAGAAAGTTCATTAAGGGACCATAATGATTATGTTGGTTACATCAGTCCAAACGTGAACTATCAAATGCCTAGTGAACCAAGTCCGTTCATAAATCAAGATATTGACAGAAAAAAACCATTCAAGGACTATGATGATAATACGGGCTACTACGCTAGTCCATTTGTAAACTACCAAGTTCCTGGTGAACAAAGTCCGTTCATGACCCAAGATACTGACGGACAAGGTTTTTTTGCCAACCTTTTAAACATACCGGGATATGATTTCATAGGGTTGAACCAAGATATTGTGGGACAAATTCTTTCGCCAACTTTACAAGTGCGTCGGGCTATGACTTCATGGGGTTGAACCAAGATCAAGCATCACAAGTGATACACAAATATATTCATCTAATTCCAAAAATCTTCCATGCGTATGTTACACGCATACATAACGTATTAGGTGATGGAAATTGTGGGTTTCGGGCGACAGCTTCTGCTCTCGGGTACGGTGAAGATGAATTGTTATTTATCTGGAGATCACTAATGGAAGAGCTACTCGAGTTTAGAAATAAGTACACTAAGGCTTTCTTAGGCTCATTCGAAGATGTGTTCACGTCCTTGGCTTTGTCAGGATCGGGGGTTGCACCTGAAAAACACTGGATGATTATGCCAGAGGCAGGATTCTTGATTGCGAACAAGTTTAATGTGATCGTTCATTTTTTATCTCAAGAAAAAAGAAACAATTCTACTTGTTTTTTGCTTTGAAGAGGCCCTCACGAGAAAAAATTAATTACGATTGCACACGTGAATGGTAACCATTTTATAATGGTAGAATTGCAAGTAGAGTATCCAATTGCCAGCACAAACAACCTATGGAAATTAATGAGAGAAAATGATGCAGCTGGCTGAGAGAATATATTTGAATCACGTCAAAATATGTATGATTCTTGGATAGCACAACCTGCTACATTTTCTGTTATAGATTAAAGATCGGTATGTAAATTATTAAATGATATTAGTTTTGTAAAAAAAGTACTTATTTTTATATAGCTTTTGTTACAACTATAAGTATAATTTGATAAATTATAACAATTAAAGAGTAATAATAAATAATATATCATTACTACTACTATTACTATTACTAATAATAATAATAATAAATAAATAAATAATAATAATAATAATAATAAATAAATAAAAAAGTGCATACTTCTTTTACTATTTAGTTATAATAATAACTAATAAACAAACAATAAATAAGTAATAATTAAAAAAAAGACAACTAAAAGACAAAAAAGACTAAAAACAAAATAAAAGTTAGAGTTAATTACCCGGATGGTCCCTGTGGTTTCACGTTTTTTCACGTTTAGTCCCCACCTTTTGAAAATAGCAGGTATGCTCCCTATGGTTTGTCATTTTGTTACTCGGATAGTCCCCTAACATTTACTCTGGGGACTATCCGAGTAACAAAATGACAAACCATAGGGAGCATACCTGCTATTTCCAAACTAACTGACATCTACTCAGGGGACTATCCGAGTAACAAAATAGCAAACCATAGGGAGCATACCTGCTATTTTCAAAAGGTAGGGACTAAACGTGAAAAAACATGAAACCACAGGGACCATCCGGGCAATTAACTCTAAAAGTTATTGATGGATGTGATGTTTTTGTAGGTGGGGGGGGGGGGGGGGGGGGGAGGGTTGTGTAATTAGTAAAAAAAGGGGATGTAAATAGAACAAGCCATAAAATTTATATCGCAATGTTAAGAAAAAAAACATAATCGCATATCACGAGTTAATCTATACGAATGTTGGTACCGTACCGATACCGATATTATAGCTTTGGATCTATGTAAAACAAGTTTCAATATCTTTTTAGGCATATCACGACTTTAGTTTTTAGGTTTTCTCTTTCAGGTAGTAGAGCGAGTACCGGTACCATATTAACCAAACTAATACTGACCGAATTTCCGCCGGAATGCATAGGATCACTTACTAGTTCCTATACAGTATACATGTTAGTTCTTGAGTATGGTGTGGATTAGTATATCATGTGTGTATTCATTTATATTTTACACACCTTTTTTCTTTATTTGCTTATTATCCCAAAAAGAAAAGGGATGTTGAATTTAAATAATCATAACTTTTATCAATTGGCTAATAGCACTCCTAACTTTCGATTTGTACAACACCGCTCCCAACTTTCAACTTATTAGCCGATAGCACTCCCAAACTAACTGAGCCCAAACCCAGTTAGTTTTTTGCTGATGTGCCACTTGTGTGTTGACGTGGCATCAGACGTGAAATTTTTGATGACGTGGGAGTGGACGTGACATCTGATGTGGCATGTAACTTGGCTTTTTGATGTCATGCCGGTTGACGTGGCATCTGACTTGGCTTCTTTGATGATGTGGCACTAGTTTGGTGACGTGACAACTGATGTCAGCAACCCGGGTTAGTGTGGGAATGCTATCGACCAATAAGTTGAAAGTCGAGGGTGAGAGTGATGTGATACAAATCAAAAGTTGGAATTGCTATCTACCAACAATCGGTGAAAGTTGACTTAGCAGCTCAGTAGAAGCCGGCTTGCGATTGGAGCAGCTCGGCTTTGTCCTTAACAGTTTTCTTCTCCGTCAAACACATATATACATATACATCCATCCATCCACATGTATGTATGTACATCCATGTATATGCATCACAATTGCCATCACACATCTCTCTTATGTCTATCTTCTTCCTTCGTACAACTTCTCACTGCAACGAATAATTTCTTGTGGCTCTGATTTTTCTCATTCCTTTTTATAGATCACCTCAATATTCATCTCTACCTCCTCAATTCTCTCTATATATCTTCTCAACCGTCATTTTCACAGGTACGTTTTCTTCCGATCCTCAATTTGTTCCCTTACTCGTAACATAAAACCGTAATTGTATGAGTTTGGAGATTGTGTGTTGTGAATTATAGTTTTGTGCGTTTATTGTTAGAGATCGGATAGGTTTATAGTTAGGTTTTGGATTGTGTAAGTTGAAATTGTTGGATAATTGTGAGCTAGGGTTTTGGAGTTGAAATTGGATCAATATTGATGTTGATTTAGCGTAATTTTGCATAATATGTAGAGGAATTTGATGAATTGAGTAGTTTAGAACTAGTATGTAACATCCGGCCTTGAGTGACACCGGTACTACTCGCACCTGAGCACACTTAACTGAGTTTTGCTGGCATCCGCTACTGTTAAGCTCAAAACGCATTGGTGATATTTGAGGTGCGGAATTTCTTATGGCCCGGTATCTCTCTTGTGGACAGAACAGAACGATGTGAGATTTGGCTAAGGTGTTACGTAATAGATTGTAGAGAGTTTTTTTAATGCAAAAAATGAAGCTGATTTGTAGTATGTTTACTAGTTTTAAGTTTATGGTTTTAGGATCTTGATGTTAACTTTTTGGCTTCTTTTAAATGATTTTATGTTGGGCAGATACAGACTGAATTGTGCCATTTGAGAGTAACATTGCTGCGAAGTTGACATTAGTGATAGCAAACAGTTAGTTACAATCATCATGCCTGAAAGTGGAGCAAAGGCACATCTCGTTGACAGCGGGAAAACCGTCCAATCAGCATGGTTGACACATTGGACAAGAGCAAGACCCGAAACGAGTAAGCACGATCATTTAACTCAGAATAGTACAAGCGAAGGAAACGATTTACACGATCATGATTTCAAGAACAACCCGAGTGGAGTCGAAATAGCATCTGATAATTTCGGATTTTCCAAGGATGCGGATTTGACCTTGAGTTTAGTGAAGCCAACTACTCAATCCTTTCCGTTTTTCAAACGCGGTCAGGAAACCGGGAAGTTAAAGGAAGGAACGCCAGCGTTAGGACCGCAAGTTCCGGACGAAAAGTTGACCCACGGTTTTAATCTCGAAACTTCATCAAGAGAAAGCCATCTTCAACCAACAGAGCAGGTGAAATACCACATGTTTTTCGGTGAAAGCAGCTACAAGCTCGACAACCATACATCTCACGAACCCGAAAACTTCCGCCACATGTCGGCTGCTTTTGCATCCAAACCAAAAACCGAAAAGTCAGAAATGCCCTCGTTTTCAGGACACAAGAACGCAGCCTTGAAAACTGACCCTTCTACAAGCAGCCACCATTCACAAGCACTTATCGAAGAACAATACAAACGAATGCAAAAACATATCGGAATGGGATTCTTTCCACGTCAAACCGGTTCCCCACTACATAGCAACTCACAATATTCACTTCAAAATGGGCCCCATTTTGTTCATGACGTAGAGATGACTAGGATGCCAGGTGGCCTCCACAGTTTTTCTCGAACAACTCACAGTTTATTGATCACAAAACAGACTGACGTTAAAGTGTATCAAGAAAGCCAGTTTTTTAGAGAATCTCGAGCATCCGCTCAACTGAAAGGAGAAGTTTTCAAGGAGCTAAGCAGCCATCCGCATTTTGGTCAAAGTCAACAAGGCGTAAAGCTTCAACTTTTGGATTCATCTGATCATGAATCACATGAAAACGTTGAAGCTTCTGGAGATGTTCAGAAAAACGAGTCTTCAGCTGATACCGACACCATGGATATGGAATCTTATAAGGAGAATCATCTTTCTGGTAATATTTTTTGTTGATGCACATTGTTGTTCATACTTGTTGCTATTAATGCATTTTTTTTTTCAATTTCTTCTAGTTGCAAATGCTGTATCATTCAGTTTCCAGTGGTAATTAATGTGCATTTATTTTGTGATCTTTTGTTACAGGTGTACAATCGTCGACGCCAAATAAGGTACCCTTACTGTGCCTTTAATCCTCTTTACCCTTATTTGTTTGTATTAATGTGCTTACTTGTGATTGAAAAAAGTTACTAAAATAATAATTTGTACATTTGAATAGAGTAAAATGCCATTTCGTTCCTGAGGTTTGGCCACTTTTTCGACTTTCGTCCATAGGTTTGTTTTTCCACATCTGGATCCAAAAGGTTTGAAATCTTGCCATTTTCATCCGGCTCGTTAACTCCATCAATTTTTCTCCGTTAAGTCAGGGGTATTTTCGTCTTTTTTGTTAACTTAAAGGACAATCTGGTCTTTTTCACTTTATGTGCAAGCATTTAGCATAATGTACAAGTATTCAAAACAAAAGAAAGTTGGTAAAAAGACGGAAATACCCCTGACTTAACAGAGAAAAATGGACGGAGTTAACGAGCCGGATGAAAATGGCAAGATTACAAACCTTTTGGATCCAGATGCGGAAACACAAACCTTTAGACGAAAGTCGCAAAACTGGCCAAACCTCAGGAACGAAAATGACATTTTACCCGTTTGAATATAAACAATCAAGGAGGTTGTATGAATTAAAAATAGACTTTGGGCGACTTCCAACCTGTTCAGCCCATTCCCATACTAGCTAAATTTGTTGTTTTGACTTTGACCCGTTTAAGATTAAAAACAACCCAAATTAGACCATTCATAAGTATTGTGGATCCAAATTGCCACATGTAGTCATTACCCTACTTCTTGCTTAATTTTCAGGACATTACTGTGGAATCAAATACAGAGAAACATAAACACGGAAAGCGTAAGATAGAACTACCCGATATAAACTTAGAGGTTTCTGCTCAACCAGCTGCATCAAGCTCAACCGAGAAAGCCGAGCCGGGCACTTCAAGAACTCAAAGTCTAGACATGAACGCGCTACACTTGAACCTTGACCAAACAACCAACTCAAACTCAAACTCAAACGAATGCTCAAATAGCAACCTGGGTTCAGATCCCGGAAGCAGATGGATCAAACGCCTTAAATTAACCGAAACACCTCCACATGGAAGACTTAGCAGATTCTTCACCACAGTCCGAGTCATGGAAGGTAAACCAGAACCCGTGTTGGATGGTAAAATGCTAGAATCTTTGACGGGCCGTAAAGTTTCAGAATTTGAGATGGGTGAATCGTCTTCAGCAGAGACAAAACGCGATTGTAAGGAGATAACGCTTTCGCATTTTTGGATTCGAAGGTGGAGTCATAAACAGAACCAGAAGAATCCTGAGAGTTCGGGAACTTGCCAGATGGATAATTCGAAATCGGAAATGGAGGAACTTGAGAAAAAACAGTTTCCGAGTATAGCTGCAATGGCTCTAATGGGTAAGGCCATGACTGGATTTAGACAGTTTAAGTTGCAGAAAAAGGAATCGTTTGTTGTTTGGAATACCAAGGCTTTCGATTAGTTGATATCTAGGAGTGTATTTTGCCAGAAAATCAAGAATTAGTTAGTTTTGATAACTTGATTTTGGCTTTAATCAGTGTGTGGGTGTTCTATCAAGTAACGGTTATGTTTTCTCGTTATAAAGCTGCTTGTTTTCACTGGATTTATTTTTTTTATCTTTTCATTCCTGTTTTATGCTGTATTACATCTAACACCAACAACAACAACTTCCGTCGCACCGATCGTAGCTGTAGAAGCCACAGTCCCCTCTATCATTCCTGTTCTCATCGGTGTCACAGACCACCATCCTGCTGTCGCCGCTGTTTGTTCTTACCTCTGGTCAGCAAACGCAAAATGCCAACCCCCATCTTGTTTTTGGTCTTCAATCGCAATTCAAGGTAATCGCAGTTCAACGGTCAAACTAATTAAGTACCAGATTCGGTGTATATCGGTGAATGCTCACCGATCGATGAGTTGAAATTCCTTCCCCGGGACTGGGGACGGTGTTCTTGATCGGGGAAACCTTTCCCCAGCTCCCACTCTGTGTGCTCTTATTCCTTATTTTCATCTTTCTTTTCTTAATAAACTAAATTCATATTTAACTTTTCTGATACAACTAAGAAATTTTTATATATTTATCTGTAAACTTGTCAAAGATTTGTATATGTTTATAAAAGGAAGAAGAAAAGAAAACCAAATATGATCAGGAGTCAAGTGAATAATAGCATAATTCCTAGTGTGAGGGGCTGAGAAGAATTAAGAAAACTCTAAGGACCAAAAGTAACACTTTGTATAAATGTGAACAGAACTATCGGACAAAAATAAATTTCCGTTGCCGGGACTTGAACCCGGGTCTTTCGGGTGAGAGCCGAATATCCTGACCAACTAGACTACAACGGATTGTTGTTAGTTTTGTTCAATAAAATCAGATGACATATGAGTTCGTTCTTTAAGGTATCAGATTTTAAGTTACTTTACAGATTTATATAATACTTGTTTAGATTAGATATATTTAAGCTTTTAATACAATAGTGAAACATGATTGATTAAATCAGATGATATGACGTATAAAATTTTATATGCTTTTATGTGTACGTTGCATTAGACTATTACTTTGGTTAATCTGAAATACAAGATTAATGCTAATAAGTTATCGATGAACAAATTGGTTAAAGTGATGGACTCGGTTGTAAGTAAGTAGTAGTCGGCGTTCATTGAGGGTTATTAGATTTCGGAGGACCCTCGTATTTTGAATGAGATGGTGGATTGGTTCAAAAGGAAACAGAAAAAAGTTGTTATCTCTGAAGATAGATTCTAAAAAGACCTATGAGCTTTCTTGGGAATACATGGAAAAAAATGTCATTTATGGGTTTTGGCCATAAATGGCTTATTTGGATTCGAGTGTGTCTTCAGTTTTGTTTTTGAACGACGGATGTTACAATAGTCATACTTATAAATTACACCAAATTAATCCTAATATACTAACATGCCATGATTTGAACACTAGTCTTCTTCCCAAGAGACGAGAGTTTTTAATTAGCTAGGTGTTTTAGTTAATAGAAGTCCAACTGGAAAGTTTAATTTGTCAAGGGTCTTTTGAAAATAATAAATTGTCTCATTTATTTTTTATGTACTATATTATTATGATTGGTGAGTGGTCCTCTTAACGATATTAAAAATATTGTTAGAGCCTTAAATTGTTTTTATTTGGCACTGAAATTGAAGATCAATTTAAGTCTAGTCTTTTTAGATTGGGGGTTGAGTTTCAAGAGGTTGAAAACTTAGCTTGGGTTGCGGTTCAATAGACTAGAGGCGGACCCAAGAATTATTGTCTGCGGGTGCGAATGAGTGGTTTAACCAAACTGAATGGTGGCCATGCTCGAACAAGTTAAGTTTTATTCTAAGATTGATTGTTGGAAGTGGAAATCAGATGATGATGGCTTCTCTGTTTATTATGTTCAGAAGGTTATTGATAACCATTTTTAACACGGGTAATTTGTATGCTACATGGAACAATTTTTTGCCTAAAAAAAGTTAATATATTGGCTTGGAGGGTGATGTTAGATAGGTTGTACTCGTGTTAACGTGGCAAACAAAGAGATTGATATCCCATTGATTTTATGCCCTTTATGTTAGGTAGTGTTCGAGATTTCGTCGCATCTATTTGATGACTGTATTATAGATTCAAGGACGTGGGACGTGATGGCAAAATGGTTAGACGTTAAGTTTTCTTCGAATAAAAAATTTGTTGGTCATTATTAATTGGATTGACTCGAGTGCTTGGAGGAAGGATAAGAAGACGTTAGTCGAGGCTATTGTCATGACGATATAACGGGTGCGTTGGAGATATCAGAATAACACGTTTTCAAAATAATAGACATCTTAAGGAAACTATCTTTGATTCGAGTTGATTACTCTTTTTTTTGTGGTTTTTGAATTGGAATCGCAAGTTAAAAAGTCACTAGGTGCTTTGTTACAAAATCCCGCTTTGACATCATAATTTTTGTATTGTAGCCCACAGCTAGTCGGTGTAGAGTGTTCGGTATTTAAATACTAACTTAGAAACTAGCTTTTCAAGCCAAATTCAAACCGAATAAACCTACTTGAATAAAGTTTTTGGTTTTTAAATCGATTTTATACCCAAATTAAGTTCCTATATATTGTAAAAAAAAAAAGTGGTACATTGAAGTTGGGTATATGATCTATAGGATATGGTTTGAATTTTAGAGTAAATGATCCAAATATATGGAAACCCATTTTTACCAAATCCAAATTTGGAAATTCAAATGTGTTTTACGTGTTTAAACTTTAAAGTTAAGTTAGCTTTATAAAAGAGGGTGGAGATACAATAGGAAGTTTATTTGGCTAGGAATGATAGGAAGTGATCTTGACCATCCATTAAGTTAATCAAGGGCTAAGATTAAATCAGGCAAATTGAAATGAAGAAAAGAGGCGCGTGAGTTTGTTCAAGGGCATTCTAGTCAATCCAAGCCAATAGTTTCTCTCTCCTCCAATTCCCCCCCATTTTTTAAACGTTAATAACTCTTTCATACGACATTATTTTTTTATAAAAATTGCACCAAAAAAACGAGCGTTTTTTTATCTTTAAAACGAGTATACTATTGCTATATTTTAAAAAAAAAAAATTTAAAACCCAGTTGCGTAAAACGCAATAGAAAAACCACCAGTTACGTAAAACGCAATGAAAAAAAAAAACCTAAAAAATGACATTTTTCTAAAACGCAATGCACCAAAAACACAAAGAAATGACTTATTTGTAAAACGCAATGGCCAGAAAACACATAAAAATGTGTTTTACCTAAAACGCAATGCACAAAAAACACAAAGAAATGACTTATTTGTAAAACGCAATGGCCAGAATACACTTAAAATGTCTGTTTTCTAAAACGCAATGGACTGAAAACACATAAAAAAGTGTTTTACCTAAAACGCAATGCACAAAAAACACAAAGAAATGTCTTATATGTAAAACGCAATGGCCAGAAAACACTTAAAAATGACTCATTCTAAAACGCAATGGACTGAAAACACCTAAAAAATGTGTTTTACCTAAAACACAATGACTAAAAACACTTAAAAATGTGTTTTTTTCTCAACCCCAGCCAGGGGCTCTGCCCCTTGGACCCCGCCAGGGGCTGCCGCCTCCGGACCCCCGCAAAGATCGTAAAACGCAATGACTAAATCAAAAACCCAGATCATGAAAATGAAATTAAAGAATTTCTTACATGGATCGAAGCCGATTTCTTCATCAATTGACGAAATTTGAATGATAGAAACACTTATCAACGCTCGAATCGAACGAATCGAGTGATTATCTCCAAAATCACCGGAAAAAACGAGATTTTTTTATGAAATTAAACTGGGTTTTCTTCAAAAAAAAGCTGAAGAGCACGTTGATCGGGTTCTGAATCATTGATTTGTGATGAAAATCGCACTATAATGTAGTGATTATTGAGATAGAAAGTGAATAAATAGTTGAAGATGGTGGGTTTTGAAAATGATGGGTTTTTGAATTTACTGGGTTTTGAAAAAGGAAGAAGAAGGAGTTGGATTGACTAAAATACCCTTTCTCTTTATTTTAAAATTTGCCACATGTCATAATCCTATGGCTTCCTATCCTTCCTAGCAAAAATTAACTTCCTATTTGATCTTTACCCTTATAAAAGAATTCCAACTTTAATTATCAAATAAACTCGAAAAGTGACCCATAAATAACACGAACCCAAACATTGTAGATTGTTGTGTTGATCACATTAATAAAACCACAAACTTTATATCTTTGTCACACCTCCCACCACAATATAATGTTTTCTTTGATGTAGTGCGTTTATGTACCCGAAGGACATTTTGATGGTTAAGTAACATATTCTTTGAGTAAATAGTTATCGATGTATTTATTCTAGAAAATCTATAAATTAAATTGTTGTAAAAAAGTTGCTTTTACTATAAAAAATATTTTTTAAGATAAAACCCCCAAGATAGAAATGACAAGTTCATTGGTTAGGAATCCCCATCTCGTGGCCCAGTGGTTTGTCCCAATGTGGTTATGTTGGCCGGCTCCTCCTTTGGGAGGTCACCGGTTCGACTCCCACTAGTGGCTTTAGGGGGGGGGGGGGGGGGGGGGGAGACGTCCCAATGATGGATCGTTCCTACCGAGGCATGGTGCGGTCCTGAGGGCAACCCGGTTTTACCCAGCTGTTACCCCAGCGAGTCTCTCGTGTGGGGGCAGTATGGTTTCCGGGCGAAGGTCAGCTTACGCGCCGGCCGGGGCCCGATCGAACATCGCGTCCGTAAGAGCGGGGCTGACGGGGGATTGTCCTAGACAAGAACCCGGTGACCAACGGTCCAGTACATAGAAAGTCACCCTTAAAAAAAAAGTTCATTGGTTAGGAAACCATGCCCCTTGGGAATTTCGTTATGTCCACATATATTGGAACATATTCATCCAATTTAGGAATTTAACCCCATCTACACACTCTTCTATACCCCCATTGGATCCAACTAGGGATGAGCTCGGTCCGGTTCGGTACCGAACCGGTACCGGTACCGAAAGAACCGGTACCGAAATTCCTCAAAAGTTGGTACCGGTACCGGTACCGAATATACACGGTTCGGTACGGTTCGGTACCGGTACCGGTTCGGTACCGGTATTTGAGGGTAAAAACGAGCAAAATACCGGTACCGAACCGGTACCGTACCGGACCGGTACCGAACCGGTACCGGTAATGTCAAAAGTGGGTACCGAATCGGTACCGAAAAGGTACACGGTTCGGTTAAATCGGTACCGGTACCGGTTCGGTACCGGTTCGGTACCGGTACCGGGTCCATTTTGCTCATCCCTAGATCCAACAACTTCAAGATCCAATAATGTATAAATATCTACATTTTATAATTTTATATAATAAATCAATTCTTTTAAATATAAATATATCAACATTTTAATATCCTTCATTTGTTTCGAATCAAGCTTTTACTGGTGTTCTACCTTTAATCCTTTTGAGATCACTTCCCAACACAAGCAATGGTTAACCGATCTTATTGTTTGGCAGAGTATTGATGTGTCACATGTGGTATCAATACGAGTTAAATAAAAGAGTTAATGTCATTTTAGTTTTTGTGATTTGGGTCATTTTGACAGTTTAGTTCAAAGGTTTCATTTTTCGTCTGTGGGTCCAAAAAGGTTTCACCGTTGCCATTTTAGTCCACTGGGTTAACTTAATCTATTTTTTCTCTTAATGAGAAGGGCAATTCAGTCATTTTATATGGCCGAATTACCCTTCTAGTTAACAGAATTACATATAAAATGACCGAATTGCCCTTCTCGTTAACAGAAAAAATAGATTAAGTTAACCTAGTGGACTAAAATGGCAACGGCGAAACTTTTTTAAACCCACAGGTGAAAAATAAAACATTTAGACTAAACTGACAAAATGACCCAAACCACGTATACTAAAATGACATTTAACTCTAAATAAAAACATTCCCATATCTAATAAGTGGCTTCAAAAGTTTTCATAAATATAATACATAGTAAAATTTATTACAAGAAAAAGTGATGATGTGTTGTGGCCCTATGTATGGTTACAACCATTGACCCTAGGGTCCAACCAACATCACCCATGGGCACTTGGAGGATAAACATGTAGTACTCTCTGCATCATCACTTGTACTTTACCATCCATCCACCACAAAAGCAAGAAAGAAAGAGATTCATGTTTCATATAACAACACCATCTTTGATTGTAGCTTTCTCCAATATGATTGTAATCCCAGATCTTATGTAGAATCCTTCATCTGCTCTATCACCTTCTTCAACACCCTGTCGAAATCCCAACCCACAATTATTCCGTTTAGTAACGAAAATCCAAAACCGACAAGATTGGGTGGGACGGCTGGTTTTATCGGTTCGACAGTTTAATTGTTAGTTTTTTGCAGTGTAATTTTTTTTTCTTTCAAAATTGTTAGTTGGTATTCAAAATTTCAAAACGATAAAATAATTTGTAAAATAATGATTAAAGTAAACGGATGGCCCCTTTGGTTTTCCAAAAGTACGCATTTAGTCCCTTACTTAGACATGCTAAAACCTTTAGATTTGTAGGCTAGGGATCAAATCCAAAATTTTGGTAAACCACAGGGACCATTCATGTACTTTACTCTAAATAATACATATACTCAACTGGATGTTCCATTTATTGAAAAAAAAAGGTTAAACGGTTGGTTTGGTTTATACATGGTCAGTTCGGAGTTCAAAACCGCCGGCTGGACTGTTAAACCGCCAAAACT
Source organism: Helianthus tuberosus (assembly GCA_030545235.1). Classification (NCBI taxonomy): domain Eukaryota; kingdom Viridiplantae; phylum Streptophyta; class Magnoliopsida; order Asterales; family Asteraceae; genus Helianthus; species Helianthus tuberosus. The sequence continues at coordinate 73,260,102 of CM060363.1, read as the reverse complement.
AAACCGTGATCCGAACTGTATTACTCTCAAACCGGCTGACTTACTTCGGTTTGAGAGGTCCAGTCGGTTTAAACGGTTTATGAACACCCCTACTTTTAATTGCTTGATGGAAATCAAAGATGAAACTTGGCTTACATCTTTATTCATGATCACCACATCACTTCCTATCTTTGCATTCTTGTCTATAATGCAGTTTCTGCAACAAAAAATGACGACATTAAAGACCACAAACGGTGTAAGGTGCTTCATGCTATCCAACTCGACATCTTTTTACCTGATTTTCGTGTTACTTCCGACCCCGATTGGCACCTTTCCATTAGCCAGCAAAGACGCAATCTCGGATTCTGTCTGATAATAATCTGCCCCCAACATTAGGGTGTCCTGTCATGAGTTTTAGTCAAGAACATGTTTTATTCTGTTCAGAGATCGGATCACGATCAATAGTTATATATTAATGTAAATATAAAGAAGCCCATTATCACCTTGAGTTCGACCCCTGAGTCGATTCGTGAGCGTTCGCCCACTATCGAGTGCTCAATGCTGCATTCTCTCAAGAAACAACCGTGTGAAATAATTGCATTCTTTATCTGCAAAAACGGTGCAACGATTCGATAAGTCAATGCTATGCTATGCTTTGAAAACCGGACCAGCCCATTGGATCCGGTGGACCATAAACCAGAGGGTCAAGCAGGTCAACATGGAACAGATGGACCCGTTAGATCAAAACATCAAAGAGTCAAATCTGTTTAGATGGTGTGACTTTCAAGTTTGACTTTACCTTGCATTTTTCAATCTTGGATGGTGGCAAGAACCTTGGAGAAGTGAAAAACGGAGTCTTCGGGTCATAAAACTGAAACTTCGGTACCTTTAAAGCGACATTAAACGATATCAAACGACAATCAAAACGTCATATTTATACACAACATTTAACAAGTGAATCACCTCATCTGTAAGAGCCAAATTCGCATCATAAAAAGACTTAATCGTTCCAATATCCTCCCAATAATCTCTAAACAAATACGCCTGCCACGATCATCAAACTCACATAAGAAAAAATCACAAAAAAACTAAAATCCAAAAATGGATTATCGATTATGCTTCCTTACTTGCACATTATGTTCCATCACGGCAGCAGGAAGAATTTCGGATCCAAAGTCATTAGATGTCGGGTATCTCCATCTTAGCAGTTTAAACAAAACATCTTTTTTGAACACATAAATACCCATTGATGCAATATACGGTGATTCTTCCGCCTCTTGTTGTGATAAGCCAAGTAAAGTCGTATCAACCCGCTGCAAAAAACAGAACAAAACGTCAAGAAAACGACTTTAAAATAATAAGTGTTACTTGTTTTGTTTACATGATGTATGCTCACCATTGCATGCAAATCTTCGCCTTTCGGTTTTTCAGCAAAGTGGACGACTTTACCCTTATTATCAAACTTTAAGAGTCCGAAATCAGATGCCCGACTGGAAAAAACAACAACCCGTTTCAGATTCAATAAATAAAAAAAAGATAAAAGAATATAGAGTTTTAGATTAATAGACCTTTCACCAACTGGCACACAAGAAAGGGTGATATCAGCGTCTCTGTCGATGTGATTCTGTTTGTACATTTAAAAAATATAGTGAAATTAAGCTAAAAATGTAATGTTTTTCACTTCATGATGCTAGAAAATGAAGAAATGCGTACCTGCAGAAGGTTAAGATAGTCCATACGGTAAAGATGATCACCCGACAAGATTAGTATATCCTCAATATCCTTGTTCTTGGCATCCTGCAATGACCGAAAAAGTCAACATGAAGAAACATTGAATAGCGCGCTAATAGATACATAAAAATGAATTTTTTTAGGGTGTACTCGGTCTATAAAATGAAATAAACGCACAAACGAACCTCGAAAACCCATGTAAACTGCCTCACGGCATCTGCAGTTCCTTGGAACCAGTTCATTCCCGTTTCGCCAGATGTTTGAGTAGCAGCCAACACCTATAAAAATCACATCTTTTTTTTAAAATCTCTTAAAAAGTACTATAATTTATGTAAATTTGTACTTAATATTTATAAAATCCAGAACATACCTCCACGAAACCATCCCCGAAGTTCACACCGTTGCCAAAATAAGTACGGGAAATGTGACGATTAAGTGAAGCGGAATTGAACTGAGTTAGAACAAAGATTTTGTTTATACTGCTGTTTATACAGTTGCTCATTGGGATGTCTATAAGTCTATAGCATCCACCTACAGGTACCTGTACAACACCGATCATTAAAATCACAAACAAGAAAAAAAACATAAAAACCTACATGGGATGGTTCGTAATCTAAGAAATTGATATCATGATTCTTGATAAAGATATAAAGAACCAGATTTTTCCAAAAAATAATAACAAGAATATCGAAATCAATATAAAGACTAGAATTTCTTCAAGTATTTGATTCAAGAAAATAATAACGAGAATATTGGCATCGATATAAACAACAGGAGTTCTTCAAGTATGTATATCAAGAATACAATAGCAAGAATCTTGAAATTTTGATATATACTCGTACGAATTGCAAATGACATATACTTACAGCTGGAGTAGCGGCTTTGCTCGTAAGAGGGAAGAGTTGAGTTCCTGCACCACCACCGAGTATGATCGCCGCCACATTTTTTGGATCAATTCTTCTTCTCTCAAACTTTGGTGCTGTCAGTGTCTATAAATCGAAAAGCACACATATAATCAAACTCAAATGTCAAATAAAAATAAAAATCAACAAATCTTGCATATATTTTCCCATGATCATAAAAAATGAAATCATTAAAAGGGCAAAGAATCTTGATGATTGATCACAATTACCTCTACCATTCATCACAATAAATTCAAAATAAATTTAATTACCATAAATGATAAAAAGATAAAATTTAAGAAATTAATAAAAAAAGATGAAATCTAACCTCAACTAAGGTCTCTTTGCCACTATCTGATGTGATGACAGAGAAAGCAACCCCAGGTTTTGTAACCTTCCTAATTTGCTTCTGAAAATCCAACCTTTTTTGCACATGATTAACCCAAACGGCACCGTTTAACCTCCCTCTAATCTTCTCCCCCCCAAACCCTTCATCTCCATTTCTTAAACCTCCATCACCCCCACACATTTTTGGCAAAAGGGTACCCTTATTTATCATTGTACAACAGTGATCCATCTTCAAGACACAAACTTTCACCAACCCCACAAAATATTATGATGATCTGAGGTTAAAAAAAACCCTAATTACACAAACCCCTGAATATTAAAATGGTATAAGCAACAATCTAAGTAACCAAGTAAAGTATAGATCACACAAAGATGTTAACTTGTTAAATGTTACTCATAATAGAAGGTACCTCTTGGGATTTTTATATGAATTGTTGTACTCAATGGGGTCAAATTGAAGTTTCCAAGAAAGCTTTTGGAAGAATCTTGAACAGGGGATGTATGAAACAGTGAGATTATTATTAGTTTTGATGGTGAATGAGGAAAAAGATTGAAGTTTAGAGTACCCAATTGGGTGATTAGTGATTATGCAGAAGGGGTTTGGAAAAAGCTTTGTGGGAAATGCGTGAAAGATGGTGAAGGGTGTAGATTTATTGGCCTGTGAGCTCTGTCACGAGAAAGCTGGAGTGGGTTTGCAGGCATGATGTCTGCATTTGTGTTGTGCATGTATGTATATAAGTTTAAGTGAATGTTCACCGCTAATTCGGAACTAGAAATATCTCTGTACTTTTACTAGTTTATTTGGAATTATAGTATAGATGTGGACTGATGAGAAGGTGTCAACATAAGGGTGTCGTTTACTCATTTTACACGTTAGTACACTTGTAAGATCCGTAATCTTTACGTTTAAGGGGTGGTGTGGCGGTACGCGTTTGAGTCTCGTACAACAGAGTTGTTATGTTTGGATCTTGCTTTCAGTGGTTGCCTATCATAACTTCTTGAATGCCACATGCCTAGCACAAACTATCCATCAAAACACTTGTAAATTCTTAAATCTCAACCTTCAAGGGGTGGTGCAGCGATGAACGTCTGATTCCCTAAAGTAAAGGTCTCATGTTTGAATCTTGCTTTCACTGGTTTCCTAACATAACTTCTTGAAAGTCACATGCTCAGTACAAGCTAGGATTTACGTAGATTCCGTTAGCTAGCAGGGTATTGATGTAGTCTCCTAAAGTAGCAACCACTTACGGAAATGAATGATTAGTGATTCATAAATTTATTCAAAAACTGAATTATATAACAACACAAAAATTAGGTAAAAAATTTGAAGTTGGGATATAGGTTTCATGATAGGAACTTGGCCACTTGGGTTTGAGATTCCGGCCTAGCAACACGATTCTTTTCATGTTTAATGTGACTCGTAACTATAAACAAGTAAGAAGTCACATGTTTTAAGTTGAGTCTTATATGTGTGTTACACATTTGGTGAAGTTCTACATGTTATGTTTCTTATAATATGTAACGAAATGGACAAATCTCATATCATTTGGGGGGGGGGGGGGGGGGTTATTGCACGGACCTCCCGGCCGCCGGAGTGATCCCACTCCACAAGCTAGCACCGTCCCAATGCTGCCTGGCGGTGAATACCCTGTCCCGAGTTGATTCCGTTTCCTCTGGGAAGAGGCGTGTGGCTTGTGACCATCACTGGAGTCGAACCCGGGTCTCTTGGGAGAGAAAGGGTGGGACTGGCCAACTGGGCTACCCCAGTTGGTTAATCTCATATCATTTGTGAACACAAGAAGTGTTGGATTTATAAGAAATATCCCGTCTTAAACACCATCAACTTTTGGGTGCGTTGGTTGTAGATGAAACAAAAGCTATACAGTTGAACATGTTTCTTTGTGAGTAATCCATTATCCGAGGGGATAGAACTAAAATGGTAGTCTCAATAGGGGGTTATCCTCTTAATCTCTTCTTTGATTGACAAAGCTTGTAGCGATCTGCAAAACTAAAAATCGCGAGCTCGTTACGAGAAGGAGAGGTGGGGAGTCTTCTTGTAACCACCCTCCGGCGTGAGAATATGTAATTTTAAAAGGGAATAAAAAGAATGTGTGTTAAGAGTGAGAGAGTGAGTAATCGGATCCCTAAACCTGTGGTTGAAGGTTGCTATTTATAGCAAAAGGTTTGGAGAAGGATATGGGCTGATAGGCCTTGGGCCAGACGTCGCCAACAAGAAATATCCTCTCGGTCCCCTCTGACATGACAGGTAGTGTTTGTAGAGGTGGAGAGAACGTTGGCGCACCATGATTGGTGACATGTCGCCTGTCGAGTGTACTTGTTGTCGAGTTTGTCATTAGCTGTGAGTGGAGATCATGGAGCAGTGAATGACGCACATTAATTGTCTATACGTCACTATCCATTTGTACTGTTTATCTCCTGCACGATTGTTCATCGTGGGAATTGGCTGGGCAAAGCCACTTGTACTGGATGTATTTTCATGAGTAGTCAAGGATATGCGTATGCTAGTAGATCCTATGCAGGAACCTTGGGACAAGCTGAGTGTTTTGAAAATGAAGTGTGGGTATGGTTCTACGTGCGCATCACATACGCAACATTTGAGGCTATACCCCTTCAATGATAGATGATCTCCCACTAGCTCTCCTTCTAGATAAACAAAACTAAATTATGAGACCTCTAGAGGAAAACTATTCCATATTGATTGGAAGCAGGATGACTACATTACAAAACCCAATCAAATCAAAATTCTGAAAAATCTATGGTTCACAAAAAAATGTGCATATACATTGGTCAAAATGTAATCAATGTTACTGTACATGTGTTCCTTTCTAGTGGCCAGTGGGGGCTGTGGACAATTTAAGGCCCCACCAATATTCAAACCATTTGGATTTTTTCCGTTTTGGAGGTTTTGCTCGTTCAGGCTAAAGGGTATGGAGAGCCTCATCCCCAATGGGATGGGCCGCCACGTCACCGTCACGTCATCGCCACGTAAGCGAGGCTTGAAGGGGATGGACCTACGGGGGTGGGGGATGAACCCTTTTATATATATGTATGTGTGTATGTATAGGTGTGTGTGAGTGGGTGAGGCCCGGCTTGGGCGTCGAGCAGGGGACGACGGCGACGGGGCTGGGGGGTGGAACTTTTGGGGCGGTGGCGGGAGGACGGGCATGGGGACGGCCCCCATACCCTCCGGTCTTATTATTGAAAGTTTACCATATTATTAACAACATAATTATATACACATTCTAAATGTGGCAGAAATATGTTACTAACAAATCAAAAATCAAACTGTTTTTAATCAGATGTGTTGAGCTTCCACACTAAACTAGACCGAACTAAAAACGAAATCTTGAAAAATGTTTTAACAAATTCCGACTCAACCTAGAAATAGTTATCATGTAGGATAAGTGAGCTAACCATATATTAGCAAAATTTAAATCAGTTTACTCGTTTATAAATCTTAGTTTAAACAAGAAAATGCAAGAAAGAAATTTTAAAAAAGGGGGATTTTCATTGATGTTATGAAGCTCATGTATGTTATGTTTGGATTCTAGTAGGTTAGGTTTTTATTGAAATTCACTAAAACATATCATTGGGTTCCAGAGCCTGGTCTGACGCGACGTTTTCATACATTCCTATGGACTATGCAGGGGCACGGGTCAAGTGGTGACGTTGATAGCCGAAAGACACGGGGCTACATGCACCAATCGGTCTTTGTCCCGATTGTTTGAGTGTTTTGTGCCTTAGGTCTAAGGCTTGATACAAAACTACAATTGAGCCGGGGGTATCACTGGAAGCAGCCTCTCTATTTCTACAGGGTAGAGGTAAGGTTGTTTACATCTTACCCTCCTTAGACCCTCCCTACCTTAGCTTTGCTATTTGTGGGATTTACTGAGTATGATGATGATGATTATATGTTAAACTCTTGATCGCCATTACCTCATGAAAAAAAAAATTGGGTCCACCACTGGGACTATGATTCTTGTAACTATATAAGAGTTTTATAAACCAAGTCTATTGTCGCAAAAGGTCGGATAATGTGAAAACAGTCGATTGATAAGATGACTACGGTACCTAATGAGAAAATATCATATATATTTGTTACACCTTTACTCAAGTGCTACATGTTATGCTGGTTAAAATCCATCAATAAAAAGATAGTTTTAAAATAAATGTGCGTGAACATCTCAACGTACACAATTGGTTATGTACACATTATAATGTGATCAACGTTTTATGTAGATATTGCTTTCTTTCTGGTGGTTGGGAACTTGTGATTTTGTCCACACAATTTAAGGCTCCACCAATTGAAAATGTTTGTATCTCTTTTCACATGTGTATTATTAAAATTCATTATATTATTAATAACAACAGACACATTCTAATTTCCATGTGTGACAAAAGTATATTAAACCAGAAATTAAAAAAAAAAAATCAAAACATTTTGTAACCAATTGTGTTCAGTTTCTAAACTCAACTAGACCGAACCAAAAACGAAAACTTAAAGAAGGTTAGAAAAAAAATCCGACTCAGTCCATGCCTTAAAATAGTTATCAATATAGGCTCAGTCGTCTAATCATATAAAAAAGAAAAAATTATAATCGATTTACACAATTATAAATCTTATGTTCCAAACAAAAAAATACAAAGAAACAATGGTTTTCATTGATGGTATGAAATGAAGCTCATGTATCATTATGTTTGGGTAGATTATCATGTTTGGATTCTAGTAGGTTAACTTTTGGTTGCAAATCACTGATCTTTATATTGGAATGATGGGAATATGTTGTGGGACTACAAAAGCCATTATTGATTAAAAAGTTCGGTGATGGATCTAGAATTTTTTTTTACCTATGTTATTAGGTCAATGAAATTAACAATAAACCCAATAATAGTGTACATTTTAGGATCAAGAAATGCATACAATAACAATCACAAACAATATATTGTGTTAAATAAAAACATGAAACTTTTTTTTACTACTAACACATGACACCAATACCTATAAATCGATCCGCCCATGTGTATCATCTAGATGGATATCAAATGATCGTTTTTGATATATTATAGCAAATAAATTTGGTTTGAGAGAATATAAGTTGCATTTATTCTTAAACTTTTAAGAAACCGTAAGCTTTTTTTTGAGTTAACTGCCATTTTCGTCCCTGTGGTTTGGTCACTTTGGCCATTTCAGTCCATTTTTAAAAAATGCGCCATTTTCCTCCCGACGTTCTGGAAAGGTGTCATTTCAGTCCAAAAATCATAACCCAGTTAAGTCGGTTTGTAAATAAGGACTGATTGTGTAAATTTGTAACATAAAGGACCATTTAAGTAAAATGTATAAATATTAATATAATTATAAAATATATAATATATATATATATATTACTCTGCAATCACCACCACCATCACATTTAAGTCCAAAAATCATTACTCTCTCTCTCTCTATGCTCTGCAATCACCACCACCATCACCTTTACCTCTCTACTCCGGTGACCGGAGTAAATCCGGCCATCTTTCCGACACCCCACACCCCCACGAACCAAACTAACCACACACCCCTCCACATCTCACAGATCAGACGAGAGAGGGAGAAAGTCGGAGAGAGAGAGGGAGATAACGACGAGAGAGAGAGAGAAGGAGGCGGGAGAGAGAACCGGCGACGGTGGGGGTGCCGTTTTTCCGGTGAGTTGCAGGCGGCGGCAGTGGTGATGAAGGTCTGATGATGATGATGAAGATCGCGATGATGATGATGAAGGTCGATGATGAAGGTCGGTGATGAAGGTTTGATGATGAAGGTCTGATGATGATGGTCTGATGATGAAGGTCTGATGATGATGATGTAGATCGCGATGATGATGAAGGTCGATGATGATCGATGATGATGATAACAGATGATGACGATGATGACGTTGATGGTGGTGGTTCCGGCGGCGGCGGTGGTGACCACCAGAGCTCCGGTTCCGGCGGCGGTGGTGAGTATGCAGGTAAGGTGTTTGATGAAATGTCTGTGTGAAATGAAATGTTTTAGGTGTTAGGTTTGTTTGGCTGTTTTGGTGATGGCGATGGTGGTTATGGATGGGATGTTGACTGTGGTGAATGAGGGTGGTGAATTGGTGATGGTTGTCTGAGATGTTGTTGTTACTGGAGTTAGAGAGAGAGAGAGTAGAGAGACAAAGGGTAATGTGGTGGGACGGTGGTTATGGATTGGATGGTGACGGTGGTGAACGAGGCTGTGGTGGCGGTGGTGGGAACTGGTGATGCAGGTGGTGGAGAGTGTAGAGATAGAACAGGTTTGGTTTTGGTGGATGGTGGTGGTGTTGGAAGGGGATGTGGGTGGGGTCTGGTGTGGCGGCGGCGGTGCAGGTGAAGGTGATGGTGGTGGTGGTGGTTTAGAGAGAGAGAGAGAGAGTAGAAAGAGAGAGAGTGGCGGTGATGGTGTGGTTACAGGTTACTGAATGTGTGTATATTTTGTATAATATAGATTTTATAATTATATAAATATTTATACATTTTACTTAAATGGTCCTTTTATTAACAGATTTACACAATCAGTCCTTATTTACAAACCGACTTAACTGGGTTATGATTTTTGGACTGAAATGGCACCTTTCCAGAACGTCGGGGAGGAAAATGATGCATTTTTGAAAAATGGACTGAAATGGCCAAAGTGACCAAACCACTGGGACGAAAATGGCAGTTAACTCCTTTTTTTTTTTTTTTGGAAATACGTCATTTTATTAACAAAAGAAACGAACTAGCAAGAAGCGAGATCAACCAACAAACAAACAAGAAAAGAAGGCGAAACAAGGCCAACGTCCCTATCCAACCAAACTCAAATTTACTCCAGCACTCTTCATCTAGGGATATACGCTTTGAACGACTTTTAACCCATAGATAACTCTACGCCTTAATCTCCTGCATAATGCAAGACACGACCGCCTTTTTGTTATTGAAAATAAGATTATTCCGCGTTTTCAGATAGCCCAACATGCCACTAACAAAACCGTAAACAACTTATGCTCAAAATTTCCTGAAAAAGGATAAAATGAGAGAACGATTTTGGTTATGTGGGTGTTTTTATTGTTGAAAATTTTGTTGTTTCTAGCCTTCCAAATGTTTTATTATGTCTCCACTATGATCGTATGCAGCACCTTCTTGATTGCTGAGAAAACTTGTTTAGTACTTTAATTAACATATTAAAAAAGGAATGAAAATAAACAAAAAAATGTTCAATTTCTCTATGGTAAAAATATCAAGTAAGTTTTGTTATAACCTATTTTTTTCTGAGGACAAACAAGTTCACATTTAAGATCACGCTAACATAAAAAATAAACAAATATATTTTTCTAGCGTAACATTTTTTTTCTTGCACGTGAATATGAAATATCAACAATTTAATAAAAAAACACATTGAGATGCACATGTGCTTTTTGTGTAAAGCTCATTTCTTACATGTTATATCCATACGCAAAGCTCATTTTTTACATGTTATACAAAGATAACCTCTTTTTCAACTATATTCACCATACATGCATACAATTCAATTTTTTAACAGCAAATTTGGATCACTGACGGACCACTGAAGTATTATCATGCCACTTATTGAACCACCCGATCATATCCATCTCCACTAGACAATAATGACTATACACCAATTCAGTAGGAAACTCAATAAATCTAGAAAAACCCCCTTATGTGAATCGAATCCATGACCTAATGATCACCTTTTTTTATGGTCTAAATGTACAATCATTGATGAAAACGTAACTTACTTAAGTTTCGTAGTTGAATGTTTTAGGCACTCCCATGTCCACTAGATAAGCGTCATTATCTATGTGAACGCCTTCATGGTTGAATTTCGCACACACTCAAGTTCCGTATCAATTTCGCTATCATATTTATAATAATAACAATAAACGAAAACCAAAAATATCAAACTAATATATAACTTACTAGAAACATAAAAAATAATAATAAATTAAAAATAATTTGAATACGTAAGACATGACATGAATATATTGATGTATTGTCGTCACATCTATAAGAAAATTTAAAGAAATAACAAATGTTTTACCAAGTTCAAACATCGTATTACATTAAAAAGTATATCTTAAGTAAGTTAATAAGAAACTTCCTTATATACAAATGTAAATCCAATTTAAAGTTTAAATTGAAATTGAACTTATTTTAAACTTCGTAACAAGTAACGTTACAAGGATTTTAGTATAAAATGACACTCTTATATAATTTTGTATGGGTTGGAGAAGGTTTTCTATACCAAAACACAAATTCAGAAGAAAAAAAAACATATAAACAAAGCGAGTGAAGAGTTATGGACCCAGATTCCGAGCAGATTTGGGTCACCCCACACATCTTGGGCTACGAGTCGTCCAGGGACCACAATGCTAGATTAGGAATGTCTGTGCATGGGGGACACCCCATGGAAGACGGATCCCTCTAGGTTGGACTCCTTAAAGTCACCACTAACGGTTGTCACCTGGGGTACTACAAGAATATTACGATAGCGACATCTCACCAATAACACCACATCACCCAAGAGGGTGATCACTAGAAAACATTTGTTATTTGTAATTTTCATTTTAGAAAAAAAGGTTACGTGTGTGTGTATATATATATTATAATCATGAACAATACTTTTCATATCTAAAAACTGAATACAAATTATGCTATAATCATGAAATTGCGAAAATAGGCCATTTTGAGTTGTCTTTTTTCCAACACCATAGTAGTTCGGCCCAAATATTTCATCAAAACCAGCAGAACCTAACCGTAAACATCCCTACTTCCCTAGATACAAACAACTAAGAGCAACCAGGAACCAACAAACATTTCAAACAAAATTCTTGTTCATGCAGCAGGACAACCCATCATGGGATGTCTAAAAACACCTAAACCATTTGCCATTTTGCTAATGTCATCTACCATCCAAATGCATACAAACATGTTCGGATCATACATGCACCCAATTCTAATTCTGATTTTTATACATAAATAAAAAGAAAAAAATAATAGTCTCAATCATTTAAAATCATCAAAAAAAAAAAAAAGATTATTGAGAATAAATGCATAATGGTGAAACGACTATAGTCAAGGAAGTGAGCAACTACCTTGCTCAAGGAAGTGAACTTTTCTTTAATAGATTACTAAATTTCATTCCTTTTTAAAATCAAACTTCCATAAAACATTACGATATTCTGTAGGTCCCTCGGAGGATGAGGTCAAACCTTATCCTTGTTATACTTAACACACTAGCAAGTGCGGAATCCAAGCTAGAATGCAAACCGGTAGTTTATATGAGAGCACAAGCCACAAAGAGAAGGTAGACACACGAGATATCAAAGTTTTCTCTTGTATTTCAGTGGACACGGTTACAGCCCTTGACCCAACTGAAAATACGCTCTCTACAAGACTCACTTCTTTCTCACACACACTTGTTTTCTACTCTTATGAAGTGAACACATTACATGGATATATATATCCATCACAGCTTGTCTGGTCGAAGGATCAGATAGACTGATCGAAGGATCATCTATCGATCTGAAATCTATCGAAGGATCCACATATCCCTCGAAGGATGATATCCTTCGAGGTCCATCTATATCCATCGAAGGTTTATCCTTCGAGCTCATCGAAGGATCAAAACAATCCTTCGATGACTCATCCTTCGACACAACATCTTACAAACATTGTGCTAACTGTTTGGCCAAGTCAAACCAGGAGGATGGTTGACTTGGTCAAACTTACATCGAGCACACATAATAACAAACCTAAGACGTAACTCAGACTAACACAAGACATCGTTTGGTATCATGACAAAATACAGACAAAGTACAGACACAAGTGCACCAACAAACTCCCCCTTGGCTGTAGCTTTGTCTCGATCTTCGTGTCTTCAAGTCTTTGACGTCCTTTCATGTCTTCAATGTCGGAGGATCTTTAAAGTCTTCACGTCTTGAAAGCAGAAAGTGTACCAACAAACTCCCCGTTTCATGTAGGAAGTGTGTTGACAAACTCCCCCTTAACATAAGCTCCTCCTTGAGTTATGCTCGTGAAAGTCTTGATCTTTACAACTTGAGATCCTTGTGGTGTTGATGATGGTCAGCGGCAACTCGATCATCTTCATCACTTGAGTGCCTTCACGTCGTGTCTTCATTCCGAAGCTTGTCATCGACCATGTTCTCCTTGCCTTTAGAATCTGCACATGCAAGAAATCTAAACGCGTAATGAGAACAACTGCTTGAAATATCATAAGCAAACGACACACATGTGACCATTGTTCAATCAATCACCGTCCGACAGTTTGAAAGTTTAACAAATTTATCAATTTTAGTTTTTAACTTTCAAAACTTGCAAATTTCGACCGTTTATGAAGAATCAGTCGTTTCGGTTTTCAATCAGGTTTCAGGTAACGAAGACTCGAGATCCAACATCGTACGATCGAAAATAATAGAAATAAAATCTTTTTGGCTTTTAGAAAGTTTATATTAAAACACACCTAAAATCTTTTTGGACTTTTTGAATATTTCAAATGTAGAGACTGAAAGCAGTAAATAAATATATACAAAGATGCAGAAACTGAAAGCATTAATTAAATAAATATTTACAGACATTCTTTTTGCGAGTTTCGAGGGTAAGAGAATCATATCAGTGTACGGTCATGCCAAAACGCTCTTGTTGTTCAATTAGTTAACATTAAGATAAGCATCCTATAACAATTATCGGTATTGTTGTCCACTTAAGCTCAACTTATCAGATGTAATCATGGCGAGGGGATACGTTAAGGTATGATTTATACTTACCGACCGGTGTTCATCCACATCACGACACATTCCCGTATCAAGGTATGCACGAGGGTTCATCTTACCGGTGAGTATACCGATTATCATCTGTTTGACCGTATATGATGTGAGATTCTCACTTATTTTGATTGAAAACAAGCCCTATGTGATAGAATCACTTATTGATGAGGAACTTGATTTTCAGATGCATGAGGGCACAGGAGCAAGTCCGTGAACAGGTCAGTACTTTCGTACAGCAGAGAGACGAACTTGACTCCCGGATGAATGTGATATTTTATCACTTATTTTGAGGGACATGTGATTGTTGATCACTTATTGAGGTCGAATGCAATATGTACACGTATGTATGGTATCATGGAAGATCTAGACTTGCGTCCCCGTTATTTTCCGGTAAAAGATACAACCATGATACCCAGATGATAAGCAGCATAAAGACCGAATATCTCAGAACCTCGGCAATCTCTCAAACGAAATTTCGGTACTAAGACCATATGCCAATGAATGGTTCCCACCTGGTCTTCAGTCGATTAAGATTTATATCACCCTGCACACTTTAAAATGATTGTGAGCCTACCGATACATCTTATATAGAGCTGCTTATCGTTTTTTCATTTTGCATTTCAGTTAAAAGAGGTTTAGACAGACCACTGATGTACTATCATTTTCCCTTTTGCTCGCCAGGAAACTCATTTTTGTGTTTTTGAAATTTTTCGATGTTTTTGGATTTTCAAATTTTGGATTTACTCCCCCTAAAATCAACAAACTAAGCTAAATTTAAAACACAAAGGTATTTACAAAAATGATTTTCCGATGTTGGTTTTACTCTTGCTTGACCTTAATGCCATTTACCAATAATAAATAGTCAAATCTTGATTTGTCAAATGCTTTGGTATAAAGGTCGGCACGTTGGTCATCGGTGTGGACGTAAGCAACATCGATTAGCCTTTTCTCAAAGCAATCACGTATGAAGTGATACTTAATTTCGATGTGCTTAGTCTTTGAATGCTGCACAGGATTTCTAGTGATCTGTAAGGCAGCAGAATTATCAACGTAAATAGGAGTAGTTAGGAATTCAAAACCGTAGTCGCGCATTTGTTGTTGGATCCATAGGACTTGGGAGCAACAACTTGAGGCAGCAATGTATTCAGCTTCGCATGTTGATGTAGCGACACAAGTCTGCTTCTTGCACTGCCATGTGACTAGGCGATTTCCCAAAAACTGACATCCAGCCGTTGTGGATTTGCCGTCGATTTTGCATCCGCCAAAATCAGAATCACTGAAAGCGATCAAGTCAAAGTTATTATCCCTAGGGTACCATAGACCGGTGTCAGGGTAACCCTTCAAATAACGAAAAATCCTTTTTACAGCTGCAAGATGTGAGGCCTTCGGGTTGACTTGATATCTGGCAAGCAGGCACGTTGGGTACATTATATCTGGTCTTGATGCTGTGAGGTACATAAGAGATCCGATCATCGCGCGGTAGTATGAGGAGCTAACAGCTTCACCCTTCAAGTCTGGAGTAATTCCGTGATTTTGCGGCAATGGGGTACCGATGGGCGTTGCATCAGACATCTGGAACCGGCTCAAGATGTCACCAACATATTTAGTCTGATGGATGAATATCCCAGACTCAGTTTGTTGCACTTGTAGGCCCAAAAAGAAAGTCATTTCCCCCATAGCACTCATCTCGAATTTATCCTGCATAATGCGCTCGAAATTCCTACACAAAACATCATTAGTAGAACCAAAAATAATATCATCAACGTATACCTGTACCAGTAGAAGATCTCCATCTTGTTCTTTGATGAAAAGAGTACAATCGATAAGACCTCTGCGAAATCCATTCTCCAGCAGATAATTAGATAAGGTTGCATACCAAGCTCGCGGTGCTTGATGTAGACCATATAGAGCTTTGTTGAGCAACCAAACCCGATCGGGATGGATAGGATCTTCAAAACCTGGAGGCTGTTCGACATACACCTCTTCTTCCACCACACCATGTAAGAATGCACTTTTCACGTCCATCTGGTATACCTTGAAACCTTTGAATGAGGCATAAGCCAGAAAGATCTGAATTGCTTCTAGACGTGCAACAGGTGCATACACTTCGTTGTAGTCGATCCCTTCTATCTGACGAAAACCTTGAACGACTAGCCTTGCTTTGTTTCGAATAACGACTCCACGGTCATCCTTTTTGCATTTAAACACCCAACGGGTACCAATCTTCTTGTAACCAGCAGGTTTCTCTACGAGTTTCCAAACACCAAGCTTCTGGAATTGTTGCAGTTCTTCCTGCATTGCTTCAACCCAAGAGTTATCTTTCAAAGCTTCTTTCCAAGTTATTGGCTCTTCCTGTGAGACATAACACGCGAAAGACCAATCGTTTTGTTGACCAGATTCTCTAATCGTCGCATACAAGCCTGCATTGTTGTTGTTTCGCAACATGTTTCTTGTTTGAACGCCACTTTGTACATTTCCGATGATGTTTTGTTGAGGATGGGTATTGTGAATCCTTGTTTCTGGATTATCTTGAACTGGAATGTTTGTACCCAGATTGTTGAGATTGAGATCAACAACCAATTCAATACCCGGAATTGACGAAGAGGATGATGCAGTAGCTTCAGCTGTTCTAGGGACGTCCACTGGAGATGTACCCTCTGAAGTACCATGAACTGCTGTTATTGGAGCTTCTTGATCTGCATCTAGAAATTCATCATCCTCTGAAGATTCGTTCAATTCGGTAGCATCGTGAAAATCCTCATTGTCGAGAGCATTATTGTTCACTGAAGATGGTTCTTGATTGACAATAATGGGACGAACCAACGGTGAATCTGTTGCGTTGTCACTCTCGAAAAACATCCTTGCTGCAGCATTTTCTTCAACTGCTTTAACATTGATCGAATTGAAAAAGTCATCGTACTCAAACATCCAAGGCTGACCAGGACATTTGACTGGTAAAGTGTGCCTTTGTACTCTGACTTCAGACCATTCCTCGACCCTTTTAGTCTCTAGGTTCCAGACTCTTAAGTTTGGGGTGGAATACCCAAGAAAGTATCCTTCAATTGCTTTTGCCCCAAACTTTCCATTAGGATCGATTATTGTACATGGAGCTCCAAACGGTTCAAGATATGACAAGTCTGGTTTCCGTTTGTTAATAAGCTCAAAACAGGTCTTGTTGTGCCTTTTGACTGTAAGGACTCGGTTCAACGTGTAACATGCAGAGGACACAGCTTCAGTCCAGAATGGAATGGGCAACTGCGATTCTACTAACATAGTCCTAGCAGTCTCGATCAATGTACGATTTTTACGTTCAGCGACGCCATTTTGTTGAGGAGTGTAAGCCGCACTAAATTCGTGAAGAATACCTTTTGAAGTGCAGAACTCCGCCATGGAATGATTTTTGAATTCAGTACCATTGTCGCTACGTATCCGCCTAACCTTCAACTTATATAGATTCTCAATCTGAATGATCAAGTTTTTTATAATACCGAAGGTTTCGCTCTTGTGTGCCATGAACGCCACCCAAGAAAATCTTGAATAATCATCAGTTATCACGAGGCAGTATTGATCATTCCTAATACTTTTGTGCTTGACAGGACCGAACAAATCCATGTGCAAACGTTCAAGAGGAACAGCCACCGTGTTGATTTTCTTTGTAGGGTGTCGCTTCTTCGTTTGTTTTCCTTTCTGGCACGAGACACAGACGTCTTGAAGATGGAAGTTTTTAAGGGGAACACCATTCACTAATTCATTTGACACCAAATGATTCATTTTGCGTAAGTGAATGTGACCCATTCGTCTGTGCCAAGAGATTGAGTCTTTTTCTGTGGCTTTGGAAACGAAACAAGTTGCTTGTGCAGACGTTGTGATAGCTTGGCTCATATCAAGGACATACAGATCATTTATTCTTGGAGCCGACAAGAGAATCCATTCTTTTGGAATTTTGAAGCCGGGTTTCAGCACATAACATCCATTTGCATCAAAGTGTACTGAGAACTGCTTATCACAAATTTGAGAAACACTAAGAAGATTGTGATCAAGTTGTTGTACGAAGTTGATCTTATCAAAGCTAACAACCCCGTTGGAAATCATTCCTTCACCCGTAATATATCCGCCTTTATCTCCAGCAAAAGCAACATAACCTCCTCTAATAGATTTGACGTCGTAGAGAAGCTTCATGTCGCCTGTCATGTGCCTGGATGCCCCACTATCAACAATCCAATGACTACTGATAGTTCCTCCTGGAACACCCTGCACATGAACTCACTTGATTAGTTGGAGATGGGGACCCAAGCCATTGTGGTCTTGGGTCTTCCATTTTCATCAACAACAATAACTTCTACCTTTTGATGATTTGGAAATTGTGATGGCCCCCCTGATTCAATAACCGTTTTTGGTTTCCAGGTCTGTTTTGTTATACCAGTTTGATTGTTTAAAAATTTAACTTCGTGATTGTTTGAAGTTTTTGAAAATTTTGAGTTTTCTGGCTTAACTGAAACAGATTGTTTTTGAATCACATCAGTTTTAAGTGCCTTTTCAATCACCTTGACTTGTTGACGTTTCTGTTTCTTTTCCCTTTCTCTTACAAGTCGGGGATCTTGTTTTACAGAAACAGATCGCTTTTGGTGATTGTGTTCACGGGGATCATCTTCTTTGGCTTTTAATTTATGAAGATACGGACAATTTCGAATTACATGTCCAATTGTACCACATTCGAAACATGATCTTCGTTCAACAAACCCCGAAGTATCATGTGATCGTCTTGCCGATGATGATGATGAACTTTGTGATCTCGAGGTACTAGGTTTCGAACTATTTGGTTCATTCCTTTTTATCACTGTTGCTTTCTTGACAAAATCTAAGTTAGATTGATTTTCAAAAGTTTCAATTTTGTCCGTTCCCTTAGATTTCACAAAGTTCACATTCTTGTTCTTCTTCTTATTCGGCTTCCTTTGACTTTCAGTCGGTGTTTTACCTCTTGGTTTGGTATGATTTTGCTGCGTGTTCACTGTTGGTAATTTTTGATTGCCAAATTGTTTTCTAACTTCAGCCTTTGGGATAGGAGGGCACTGTGTTACCACAACGTGTGATCCTTTCTTACCCAGAAATTTACTTGTCGAATTTTCAAAAACTTTACTGATTAAGGATTGATTTACATTCTTAATCGGAAAATCTTTGTCAGAATAAATTTTATTATCACCAACAAGAGTATACAGCAAATCCACACTCTCCGACTCTTGTGCAGACAAGGACTCGATTGCAACAGTCTTAGCGGGTTTTGCAGGAGGATCACACAGAATATGATTCTCAAGAGGTATGTCCTCTTCTTTTATCACTGCATCAGACTTTGCTGAATCAGTATCATCAGATTCATCATCAGAAGAATCAGCATCCTCAACAACAACTGGAGGATCCTGATTCTGTTCAGCAGAAGACACACATGTATCTGCTGACACATCCGAATCTGATGATACTTCTTTCTTGTATCCGAGTCCTGTTGCAAATTCATTAACATCTAGAGGAACAGATGGTTCAAAGAAAGTTCTATCCTCCTCGTCAGGCATGGCATCATAATTGTGTCTCACAGGTGGTGGACATTTCTTGTATCCAATGCATGTGACATCCCGTTTCTCTTTCTGTACGTCAATGATGTGATCCAACACATAGCTAGAGCTCAAATAACTGTCTAGCTTAAGTTGGATCGCCTCACTTTCAGTTTTCACACAAGCCATTTCCTTTTGCATTACCTCAAGACGAGTTATATACAAATTAATGTCAGTTTGTTTTCTGGAAACCATTTTAGTTAACTCGGTTTTATCTTTCTTTAATTTTTCAATTACCGATTTGAACTCCTTTTCATGGTTTTCATAAAACATGTTGGCTTCAGTGCACTTCGAAAGATCAACGGTCAATTTCTGATTGTGAATGAATGTCACATCATATTTCTCTTGCAAAACCTCGTGTTTGCTTTGCAACTCACACCACTTATCATTCAATGAAGCATGTTTGTCTTGCAAGTCAAACAAACTAGCTTGTAAAGCATCATGTTTGCCTTGCAACTCAGACATGTTTGTCTCTAAATCAGCACATTTAACATTTAAACTATCACAATTTTCACAGCTAACTACAGTGGGTTCATCGACACATACCTGACTTGATGAACTGTCGACATTAGCCATAAAGGCTGAATGGAGAGAAGACGAAGAGTAAGCAGCTTGATCCACCAAAATAGATCTTCTTTCAGTTTCTGCCGCAGCTTCTTCCAAAAGCTCATCAATATCTGCATCGACTGACGCACTTGATGTCTCATCCACATGATCATTACCTGAAGTGGAGGATTCTTCATCTGAGCTTCCACTATAACCAGAACTGTCTTCATCTTCAGAAGATTCATCACCATTGGTGGAAGATTCTCCACCACTGGCGTGATTTAAATCCTTAACCACTTCAGCAAAACATGCTGTGCCATCTGGAGCATCACCACTCAGCTGAATTGACCAATCACAACCTTCATCTACTTGAACCACAAGTGCCTGGTTGGCATTAGATGGTCCTGCTTGACTCTGGTTGTTGACAGGCACCAATGTGCGCTCATTGTTCCTTACTTGGTTCTGATTTGCCCTGTTGCCTTGACCTCTGAAAGGATTTTGGTTTCCATGTTGAGATGGCCTCGTACATTCACGTTTGAAATGACCACGTTCACCACAATTGAAGCACTTAACAGCCTGCTTATCAAACCCATACTTGGTGTCTTTCTTGCTTTCCAAGCTGGTTCTGCCAGTTCTTTCCATGAAATCCTTTGCTCGCCTAACAGCACTGGCAAAGGCCCACTTGATGTCCATCATCTCCATCTCCTCTTTATCGATCTGCTGATAGTCTTCTTGAGTCAGATTAATGTTGCCAATCTGACCTTCCACTAATCCACAGTATGCGCTCACCAAAGTGTTTAGAAGCTCCATATGTTCTTTTGCTACTTCAACACTGACTTTAGAGAAACTTGAGGTGTCGAGCCGTACTGTATTTGGCTTTGATTGTTGACTAGCAGATGATGTGCTTCCATAACATGCTTGCTGTTGAGGAGGAAGTGGATTCCCGTATAAATCTGTTGGTCCGGTAGATCGAACAGGTAATGGATTTCCGAACATATCAGTTGCTCTGATAGGTCGTTGGCTTGGCTGTTGTGGTACGGGTTGAGGGACTGGTTCAAGCGGATTTCCATACATGTCTGTTGTTGGAGGAGGATTGCCATACAAGCTAGTGCTAGACACAAACGCTGTTTGAATTGGAGCGTGTGAAGAAGGTTTTGTAGAAGTGCTAGAAGTTCCATAATACATTTCAGGATTTTGTGGCACTGGAACTCTTTTTGCCTTGAGAGTTTCTTCCTGATTCTTGTTTTCCAGGAGTTGAGCAAAGTCATTGAAGTTTGTTGTAGCTAAAGTGCCATTGTACTTCATGATTTCCAAGAAAGTATTCCATTGAGGTGGCAGTGCATCTGCAAACTTTTTCACTACCTCTGCTGAAATTGTTACAACCCCAATATTTGCCAATTCAGTCAGCAAATGATTAAACCGACTTGTCAAATCTCCTAAAGATTCATTCTCCATACAAGTAAAACCATCAAACTCTTTCTTTAGCAGGTCTCTTCTCAATTGACGTGTCGCTTCATTTCCTACGCCCCTTATCTTCAATGCGTCCCACAACTTCTTCGTTGTCTTGAAACTGACAAATTGATGATAAATATCTTTACTTAACGCCTGAGTAAGAATGGCATACGCTTTCTTCTCTAAGTCATAGACCTTCTTCTGATCTTCCGTAAGATCGGCAAACGTAGCAGCAGATGAAGCGGCAACCTCTATTGTTTCATCAAAATCTGTGATGAAACGCAACCACAATTCTGTATTTTGACCAAGGACGTATGTATGAAATCTATCAAACCATCCCGGATATTCACTTAAGTGCATCAACTTTGGAGGCCTATTCAAACTTCCCGTTTCACTCTCGCTTAACAAAATGCTTTGAATACTTGGAGTTTAATTTGATACGAATGCCCATTGACCGGTAGATATAGCATTAGCTTGCGAAGACACAGGTACGGGAGATTCGGCCCATGCAGGAGATAAACGGGTATTTGTAAACTTTCCCGAATCCGGAGTCGGAGTACCATAATACATTTCTGTATTTATCGGAACACCCCACATCGAATTCATTTTTTATGAAGAAAAATTGTTACACAAGTTCCAGCCGAAGGATCCCTGATCGAAAGACGAGAAAAACACAAACTTGTTAAACTTAAACAGACTAGGATCGAAGGATCAACACTTGTTCGAAGGATCAACAGTGTTCGAAAGATCCTTATCGTTCGAACCAGAACTGTAGAACGAAAGATGTATTCTTCGACAAGATTCCCTGGATCGAAGGATAAGTCACAGACTTCGAAGGATGTTCGAAGGATGATTATCTATCGAACTTCCTTTGATCGAAAGATGATCTTTCGACTTCGAAGGATATCCTTCGATCGGTACTGACACAGTTGACAAAAGTGACAGGTTGGTGAAAAGGTGATGGGTTGGTAGAAATCTTTCGGCAGAAAGGTATGGTCAGACCACCAAACCAAGATTTGAACAATAAAATAATACGCAAAAAAAGGACAGATCTAATCCAGAAACCGGTCACCGGAGTAAGCCGGAGTTTGGCAGGAAATTACCAAACTTCTTAAAAACAAGTTTTTAAGTTACCCAACCCGCCTTTAACACACCCGGTTAGTTTAGAACACGTTTTTACGTCAAGAAATGCGAGAAAAACACTAAAAACGGGTGCTAAACCATGTGAGTTTTTGTCCAAAACACTCCAAAGTCTTGTATAAACTCGGTTTTTAACAAGGAAAAGAGCCACGGCTCTGATACCACTTGTAGGTCCCTTGGAGGATGAGGTCAAACCTTATCCTTGTTATACTTAACACACTAGCAAGTGCGGAATCCAAGCTAGAATGCAAACCGGTAGTTTATATGAGAGCACAAGCCACAAAGAGAAGGTAGACACACGAGATATCAAAGTTTTCTCTTGTATTTCAGTGGACACGGTTACAGCCCTTGACCCAACTGAAAATACGCTCTCTACAAGACTCACTTCTTTCTCACACACACTTGTTTTCTACTCTTATGAAGTGAACACATTACATGGATATATATATCCATCACAGCTTGTCTGGTCGAAGGATCAGATAGACTGATCGAAGGATCATCTATCGATCTGAAATCTATCGAAGGATCCACATATCCCTCGAAGGATGATATCCTTCGAGGTCCATCTATATCCATCGAAGGTTTATCCTTCGAGCTCATCGAAGGATCAAAACAATCCTTCGATGACTCATCCTTCGACACAACATCTTACAAACATTGTGCTAACTGTTTGGCCAAGTCAAACCAGGAGGATGGTTGACTTGGTCAAACTTACATCGAGCACACATAATAACAAACCTAAGACGTAACTCAGACTAACACAAGACATCGTTTGGTATCATGACAAAATACAGACAAAGTACAGACACAAGTGCACCAACATATTCTGATTTTTGATCTTCAAAACAATACCATTGTTTCGAGCAATTAAACACACCCCCGTAACCAATCCTCCAAATACAACCATGGCGCGACCATAACACATGGTCTTAAAAGAAAACTATTTCATAAGTTTTCAAGCTAATCCATGTTACGGTGAACAAAGGCTAAATGGAGAAAAAACTAAAACCGAATAAAATCGAATTAACACACAACAAATTCCTAATCACAATCCAATACAAGATTTTGTTATAAATGGGTTAAATTGGCGAGCATGGCCAGATTTGGGATACGTTTGATCTCTTATGCAATCTATTTAACTAAAAGGGCACATGTTGAAAGTCATCTAAGACCATGCGTAGTGGTTGGGGTGAATAATGCCCCACCCTTGGGCGTTGTCCGCCATGTGTCGTCCTAGTCAGCAAAGGGGCGTTTTTTTCTAAAAAGGGTGCAGTGGGGATGTGGGCATTATGTTAATAGGGGTGTAAAGAATTAAATAAATTAAAAAAACCATAAAAAAATTGATTGGACAATGAATAGGAAGATGAAGGGTGACTGGACAAACAAATGGGGGCAAGGGCGTGGAAAATACAACGCCAAAAGGAATTTGAGTGGAGAAAACGCCCATGGAGTGGGCTCGCCGGCGTTTTGGGGCGTGGAAGAAGACAAAAACACCCACCACCCTAACGAGTACGGGTGGTATGTTCAAATGCACAATAACCTATTAAATAGCTTTAAAATGCCAGATTACTTTTTGTGATCATATGCATATTATTGAGCCAGATTACAAAAACGCTTTAGCAAAACTTGAAGCACTTTAGACCATGTGTAGTGGTAGAAGGTTATAAAGCCCCCACCATGGGGCATTATACGACACGTGGCGTCCTAGTCAGCAAGGGGGCATTATAGCAAAAGTGGTGTAGTGGGTATAATGCCCCATAATGCCCCATTCAATCATTTCACGATCGATTTGGACAAAAACTCAATGTCCTTTTCCATTTGCCTCGCCTCTTGCATCTCGTTAAACTTTTTGGTTTCGGCCACTCGTTCTTGCATAATCTCCCAACGTTTGTAGCCGAGGTCGCGAATGTCTTGGAGACGACGGTTCATCTCCTCGAAATCATCCTTTAACTCGAGATCGGAAGACGACTCGACCGTTTTTTTCCCGGTTCCCTTTCTTCTACCGGGGGGTCGGACCAACTCTTCTTGAATTCCCTCGTCAACGTCCACCGCCTCATTTAAATCAACATTGCGGGCATCCGATGTCGGAGTTGACGGGTCAACGGAGGATGATGTTTTTGACCTTTTAGCCCGACGTCTACTACTAGACGTCATTGGATTAACTACCGCCCACTTTGGACTTTTTCGTAGTAGCTCCCAACACTTATAGTACGTGAAAGGGCATTTTGTCCTCTCGAACTCCTCCAAAGTCTTCGTTAAAACCCAAACGTCACCTTCACCGCTCGGGCGATTATCGTAGTTACGTTGGAAGACTTCTTGGAACGAATGACACTTGTTGTTGATGTCGGACCATTTGCTAGAAATGGAGTCTTTGTCCCGATGTTCGCCTTGACCCCACGTGCTAAAGAAGAGTGCACGAACCCTATCCCAAAAAACCGGGCCCGTTTGAAAGTTTGCTACAAAAAAAATAAATAAATAAGTTGTTTGTTAAAAAATAAAGTAACAAAATAAGTAAAATAATATTTATATAAAATAGTTACCGGTCTCTTCGTCCTCCGAAATGTCGACAAACGCCCGAGTCAACGTGTATTCCTCTTCCTTTGTCCATTTGATGATATTTTTTGTACGCCGCGGTGCGTCCTTATCCTTCTTCTTATGCGACCTTTTGCCGCGTTTCGATGTTTCTTGCACCGGTTCGGGTTGCGTCTCTGGTACGATTTCCACATCGGGTTCGGCTTCGGGTTGTAACGGTTGAGACCCGCCGGCTTGACCATAGCCGAAAGTGGGAGGAACAAACGGAGGGGCGCCACTCAAGTAAGCCGCGTAAGTTAAAAAGCTCGGGTCCATGTCTTGGAAATTGTACGGGGTTTGCGGTTGGGTTGTGTTCGGGTTTGCGGGTCTAGCGGGGACACCAAAAGGAGGGCGGTATGGATGCATGATTCTATAAAAATTAGAAGAAAGTGGGTTTTTTTTTATAAAAGTTAGAAGAAAGTGGGAGAGATGGTGAGTTTTTGTATAAAAAATGGTGTGAATGTGGGGTATATATTTATAGTTGGAATATTTTAAATTAAAAAAAAAAAATAAATAAAGAAAGTTACCGTTTGAGAACGGTCAAAAATAGTGGGCCCCATGTCAATTTAAGCGTTATTTTAAAAACGCCGGGACGATTTTTTTTCGAAAATAACGCCCCAAAACGCCCCCTGTAATGGGGGGATGGGCGTTATAGGGCGTTTTCGGGCAAAATTTTTTACAAAAAACGCCCCACTACGGACGGTCTTACAGTTGTTTATATAAATTTTACATATACTGATATACGAAGAAAATGCCTCTATACCAACGTAACAAACTTTGGAGCGTGAATTACTTGAGTATTTTTTTTGGAACATGACGAATATAATGTTTGAAAAAGTGACAAATAAACTTTATTTATCTTTAACACATAATGAATTTGGTATTCATTGAGACCACAAATAATTCTAAAACAGTTCATTATAATATTAAGTTGGAGACTAAAAATAGTTAGATACCTTAGATAGTCTAAAAATTTTCCAAGCAAAACGAATAACCAAACCACATTCACTTGATTAAAAATATGTATATAGATGCCGGTTAGCGTACAACATTGGTTATCGTGCATTACATATGCAAGTATCTCAGCCACACGATTGACCTACCCTACGCCTTCAATTGAACGGGATGGCACACTAGTAAATAACTTGACATAATTACACCCGTTATTACAATTCCATGTTCCATGATTGGGTTGTTACTGTTAGTTTGCTATGCACGATCCACAAAAATCATACTGGGCCGATGTATTGCATATCTCATGAAACCCAAAAGCAATTTAAAAAACTATGGCATATTGGTAATTATGGCAATTCCGTAAGGGTACTTATGGAAATTCATAAATAAATAAACCATAGCATCATCGAGATGCGGCTTTCTTTTTTTTTTTTCCACAAATTTGTGTCACCTTTTTCAACTTTTAGAAAATGACAATTATGGCCCCTCTACTTCTAGTTAGCTCCGGATTGCTCGCTTATTAACCTTTTTAGATCGTTTTAAGCTTCATTTTCACACTGAGGCCTCCCAATACCAACTAATAAAATACAAGCTTATAAAGACCGAAAACGATTAAACAACTATTAAAATAATATACAAAATACATGGATAAATAACTGTGTTTTGTAACACATCAGTATAGAGCAATCGAACCATCTGGACATTGATCAACGAATTTGTCAGAAATATGGGCGGTGGGTTTGAATTTCAAATCAGCCCCTGTCCAAGGCAAAAGGATTCAATTTCTTCTTGGGTCATGTTTGAAAACTGAATCGACATGTCATTCTTAGCACCCATGACTATATAGAAATTTGAAAGAAAATAAAGCACTAACCTTCGAAATCGGATGAACTCAATGCAAAGAAAGAAACAGTGTTAGGGTTATCTTTCAAAGTAAAAAAGCAACATGAAGAAAAAAAAGGGATAAATGATATATATCTGAAATATAAAAAGCCTACAAGATAATAATATTAATTAATGTGTAATATTATATACTACACCTTGTTGGAACAAAGAAACTATTTAATAAACTATATAAAAACGAATTATAACAGGAAAAGCAATCTTTAACAAGGATACTTTATATTGAAAACAATAATCACACAAATTTTATTCATTATAACCACATTATTCAAATCTTTCATGTATTTCTGTATGTAAACATTTGATAACTATTATTAAATATATGACTTGCGTTGAATCATCTTCTTCCATGGATTAACAATTGAAGTAGCAAAAGCATGCCCTTCCCACTCCTTGACGATGACAAGCTCCGTGAGCTGCCCCCTCCCATTCCCGACATTGTTGATCACAATGCTTCGAGTCTCCACAGTATCCCGACCATGTCTTGCTTCTCCTCTCGCATACTTTATTTGTATCTTTTTTAGCCGTCACCACCATACCTGCAATTGTTTTTAACTTGATAGAAATCAAATCATATACTTTCATAACTAACATCATCACTAAGTATATTAATTTAAGCAACAAAAAAATGTATGACATATTTGAGCAATTATCAAATTATATGTTTGGCGTAAAATGCATTCTTCTAACCTGGATGAACTAGTAGGATGAAAACAAAGATAATAACTAAACAATACGAGTAGGCTTTCATGCTTTTTGCCATCTTGAATTCAATGATAGAAAATATTCATGTATGAGGGATATTTATAGTGCCAATATTGATTAAACCTAGAACACTAGATACTAAATACTTGGTAACAAAATCCGGCATTTTCATATTTACATGACAAATCATATATTAAAAAACATTGCTATTTTTGTATCAAGTATAAAAATCAAAGTAATGATCTTACCATGAATTTTGAGCATATCTTTATTATTCTAATAATCCTACATTTTGGATCTTATTGTTTATTGTTGAAACAATCAGTTTCCATGCAATTTCATTTATCGTCTTATCTATACGTGTGTATCCCATATTTTGGGTCTTATCGTTTATTGTTGAAACAATTAGTTTTCATGCAATTTCATTCATGTCTTAGGGAGGGGGTGGTGATCACTCATCACTCACTCATCACTCACAATATCCAATCAAGTTCCGCCATGTCATCAACCATTATTTCATCACTCACAACCTTTTTTAGTGGTAATGGTCATCACTCACAACACCCAACAATAAACCCTCACACCCCCTTACATCCATCTATTTATCACGCGTGAAAAAATTCACAGAAACAATCCATCCCTTGTTAACATTGCATGGTGGCGGTGGAAAAATCAGAAGTTCCACGCGTTGAACTTTTGTATCACGGGAAAAGCTTTCCTCACCCCCACTCCCCTTATCTATAGGTGTGTGCCCCGATGTTGTTTGCATATTTATTTGTTTGAATTTTGAGGGTGGAGTTGGAGAGTCAAGTTTTTCCTAGTAATGCACATTTTGTAGTACTATTTTTTTTCATTCTTGAAAATGCTAGATTTACAGCCAAAAAATAGTTGGTGTGTTTGTATTAAGCTTTTTTTGAGAGTTATTTAGTTTTCTCATAAAGATGAGTTTTGATTCATCCTATATATATATATATATATATATATGGGGGGAGTTCATTGGGGAACATTAAAAATGTGAAGAACCGGGGAACACTTTTAAAAATTATTATTAACCTATAAATAAGCAAGCTGAATATGCATACATGTGTTGTAACATGTGCTTAGGGAGTTTTTCAAAAAAAAAACTAGAATTTTCCTTTTTAACCCTAAAGTTTTAATCTTTAACAATTTAAGTTTAAAGTTTAATCTTTGTTTCCTTTTTAACCCTAAAGTTTTAATCTTTGACATTTTAAGTTTAAAGTTTTAATCTTTGGTAATTTAACCCTTTTGATTAATTTGATTTTTCACTTCTAATTCAAAAGTTTCTATCTTATACAATTTAATCCCTTTGATTAATTTGATTTTTCACTTCTAATTCAAAAGTTTTCATCTTTTGCAATTTAACCACTTTGATTTTTTTTTACTTATGTGTGGTAATCTTGGCTTTGGGGGGTTTTTCAAACAAAAAATGGTTATGCATATGGTTGTTAAAACCATGGCTTTTGGGGTTTTTTAAAAAAAATATTTTTTTTACTTTTCACCCAAAAGTATTTCATGAATTACTTTTAACCCAAAACTATTTGTTTTTTTTACTTTTAACACAAAACTTTTTATCTTTTGCAATCTATTCTCACAACTTTTTACTTTCAGCTTTGGTCCTTTATAGTTTTTGTTTTCCGCAAATTTTTCGCTTTATGCTTTGTTCTAAATTTTGTGACTTAACACATCGGAACGTGCGTCTTTAGTTTAACGTTTTTACGTTTCGTTCTAAATTTTACGAGTTAACACGACGCAACGTGCGTGTGTGGGTGAACGTTTTTACATCGTCTATTTTTTCCTGTTTGACAGGTTCAACATAACGTGCGCGTCTTAAATCGACTTAGTTATAACTAAAGAATCCCCGCCGCATTGCGGCGGGTCGTAATTCTAGTTCAACTTAACATGTTAAAATCAATTTTTTCTAAAAAAATTTCGGCGTTTTCTTTATAAATACATGTAGAAACATTTTTAATAAAAAAATAAAAAAAAATAAAAAATATAAAAATTGATTAAAAATATATATCTTATAAAATTAACTTAACAATTTAATGTAACACAAAATTAGTCAATTAACTTTCATTTGCATTTAATGTATAGATAACAACATAGAGAAAAAAAATCAACCAGGTAATAACATAAAGAAAAAAAATCAACTAAAACTGAAGATAACTGGATTAGAACCCGAGGTCTGGTTACTAATAAAGCGGCATGGGCACCACCAAGCCATTCGCCTCATCAAGTCATTTTCCAATTCAGTACTTATATATTCTAAGTTCTACAACGTAACTTTAATAAAAAATAAATTTTCGGGCCCCTGAAGGGTTTGGGCCCTGAGCCGTCACCCATCCCGCACCCTCTTCGGGCCGGCCCTGATGTTAATCCCTTTGCTGTAAGTTATCATTTATGCTTTCGTTTTCAAATTGTTCGTAAAGTCTCTTCAATTGTTTTGCTTTAACTTGAGCCTAGGTTACCAATTAAGTTTGCAATATTTAAAAGAGAGTCTTCTTTAACTTTAATCGGTTAGTTGTTGTTGATTATGCCTAATCCTTTTGGTTCAAACCCCTCTTTTCTCTGTTGTGCCTATTTTGGTAATTTCGCAACCCACTAACTCTATAAAATTATTTAACCGGTGTAAAATACGGATAGATAACATAGTAAAGATGAATAGTTGCGTAAACCAATAACAAATTCACTATTTAAGTTTTTAACATCACTATATAATGGTTTTGTGTGTGTGAATCAAATTGTATTTTTTTTTATTTTTTAGAAAGCAACGTATTGAATTTTGTTTATTTTTTTAGATAGTAGCATATGTTCTCAACTGTCTGCCCAACCATAACACTTTTGATCAAATGTTTTAAAAACCGGTTTTCAAATTCGTACCGGATTAGGCTCAGAAATGGTTCAACTGGTTGAACCACATTGTACAAAGGGGTTCAACCGGGCATACTAATTAACCCTGTAAATCCATAATATACAATTTCAACTCAAAAAATAATAAAAAATATATCATTTCAAAATAAAAATATTCCAAAAATTAATCCATAATAAAAAAATAATCCAAAATTCACTATTGATACCTTTTTGGGCTCGTTAGGTTTTATTAAGAAGGTAAATCGTCACCTTTTATGGCGCATAAAAGATTAAAAGTCCAAATTTTAACCTTTTGACCCGATACTGGTATACAGTTTAAACCGGTATAACCCAATTTACCGGCGGTACCACAAAACGGGGTGAAAAAAAAACTGAAAGCCCTTATGGCAAGCCCACGCCGCCTTCGTCTCCCACCGTTCCATCACTATACCGGTATGATTCGTGCCGACCAAGCTTCCGGCATCCGGTTTAACCGGTTCAACCGGCCGGTTTTTAAAACATTGCTTTTGATTCAACTGTTTGTCCTACACCGTTACATCCCATTTGTTGTGCGTCAACCACCTATATGTCCTCTGTCCTTTTCCAAAATTGCGGTTTAATGTGTTTAGTTTGGAATTACTACAATCTCACAGAAGTCCAATAATCCTATCCAAACGTCTCGTCTCTCCTAAACTCATCTCTACTAGTTCCAACCATAATTCGACGATCTCGAAACCCAACATAAACACCACTTACAACTTGATTAAACGTATCATTGTGTTTTTCTACTCTTACTTGGTAATTCATCACCTCGTTTTTTTATACAAACTACTTCCAATGCTTAAATCGTATGATTTTTTAGCCAAAAAGAACCTTTGAGTTATATTGAACGAATCATCAGTTACATATAGCTTAGGTATGGGATTAGGGGAAGGTTCAAATGAAAACCACTAGTTATTGTGAAAACTCGAAAACTAATTAAAAACCACAAAAAAGAAGGGGGGGGGGGGGGAGACTTTTAATGAAGGAGGGGTAAAATTGAAAAAAAAAAATGTAACTTTTCAAACATTTCCCATTTCTCCATACGTTATCATTTTAAAACAAAAATGGCACCATAAGATCACAAATTTTTGTATCTTTCATTCAAGTATATTCGAGCATATTTTTTATGACATAAAAAAAGATTTATGGTGTCGTCTTGTTTTCAATACTATTATTATAGTAGTGCACATGTGCAATATAACATGTACTACAATTGCATTACATGCTTAAAATTAGCTTTTTGAGTCTAGTTTAGCTTTTAGGGTTAGTTTTTTTGGAGGTTTATGATTAGGATTAGGTTTTTGGGTGTGGGGGGAATGGGGGTTTAGGTTTTGGGGGGGTGGGGGTGGGGGGTTTAGGTTTTTTTCGGGTTTATGTTTAGGGTTTAGTTTTATGTTTTCGGGAGGGTGGGGGGTGGGGGGTTAGGCTTTTGGTGGGAGGGTGAATTTAGGTTTTTGGGGGGTGGGGGGTTTAGGTTTTTTGGGGGGTGTCGGTGGGGGGGTGGGTTAAGTGGTTTAGGCTTTCCGTATTAGTGTACTACACATGTGCAGTACAACCCAAAAAAAAAAAAATTTTTTTTTTTTTTTTTTTTTGAAATTTTTTTTTCATATATAAAAACCAGCGAAATTTATAAAAAAATTGAAAAAAAAAAAATAAAAAATTTTGTGTGTTTTTTAGGCTTTTTTTTAGTTAGTTTTTCGAGTTTTCGCGTTAAAAGTGGTTTTCATTTGAACCATCCCCTATGGGATTAAGCTCGCAAACTATAGATTCTAGACATCGATAATGTTAAAAGGATCATAATGAACAAAATCTAAAGCAATATTAGCATTAAAGGGGGGCTTATGTGAATGATTGTGTGTGAATTAGTGAATAATTTGAGCATTAAAGGGACTATGGAGGTTTACAGCATCCACAATTCTACAAGTTACAACCCCCCCCCATAAGGGTGCTCGGGGCACCGTCGGGGAATCTAATCGGGGACCAGTTTGCCGAGCGTAGAGGCACCGCCATCCATGCGGGTAGCCAAATCGGTGATGTGGTTGGGGGACTAGTCATCGAACAAGAAGATAATTGATGGTGGGCCCCATAGCTTGTAACAACCAATCAATTTTTTGTTTGTTTTTTTTTTTTTAATAAAAAACAATTCCCCTAATAGGGGAGTGCCGCCATCAAAATGGGGTGTTAGGGGAGTTTAAGAGGGGAGTTGACGTGGCACTAGCTGGTTGGTGGTGCGTAAGAGAGGGGACTCCCCTCTTAGGGGAGTGCCCCTCTCACCCTAATGTTAGAATTTACAAATAGCATGTCACGTCAGATTTTAAACCTTACTTAAAACCTTTTATTTTTCTGACACCACCAAACCTTTACAACCTCCACATCATCACCTACTTTTACATCTTCACTTCATCCATCTTACACTCCACGGCGTTGCCTACTTTTACATTTTCAATTCAAGTTTTGCATTAAAAGGAGCTTGGTCCCACATATGAGAAGTCCATTTGAAGTGCGCAGACACGGACCACCAAGCTGGACTTGGTGTCTAAACTAGTCTCACAACAGAGGTAGGTCTGTGGGGGTTGCGTCTTCAAATTGTCCGGTGTCAAGTTGCGTCTCCAAATTGAAAATTTTGCTTGTTGAGTCCCTAGTCATGTAACTTTGCTACGATTTGGTCAAAGTAACGGAGCGAATTTACATGACTGAGGACTCAACAAGCAAGATTGTCAATTTGGGGACGCAACTTGACGCCGGGCGCTTTCTTCAAGGACGCAAATTGCAGTTTGCTCTTAAAACAATAATCACACACATACATGTTTATTCATTATAACCACATTATTCATATCTTTCACAATATTTTTTATACAAAAGTTCCTTTATGTAAACATTTGACATATTATTAAATACTAGACTCTTCATGCATCATCATCATCATCATCTTCATCCTTCAATTGACCTTGTAACATTCAACAATTGAAGTAGCAAAAGCATGCTCTTCCCACTCCTTGACGATGGCAAGCTCCGTGAGCTGCCCCCTCCCATTCCTGACATTGTTGATGACAATGTTTTGAGTCCCCACAGTATCCCGACCATGTCTTGCTTCTCCTCTCATGTAGTTTATTTATCTCTTTGTTAGCAGTCACCATCATAGCTGCAATTGTTCTTAACAACTTAATAGAAATCAAATTACATATTTTCATAACTAACAATCTAACATCATCACATAGTTTATTGTAGGTGTGACATTTTGAGCAAACAAAAAATGTATGACATATTTGAGCAACTATAAACTATATGCCGTGCCGTTCAACAAAAAAAAAAACTATATGCTTGGCGTAACTAAATATTGATATTTGGGGGATATTATAGTGCAAATGTTGATTAAACCTGTGAACACTAGATGCTAAATACTTAGGTGACAAAAATCGGCATATTCATATTTTACATGATTAATTATATATATCTTCAACTAAAATGTCAGAGTATATTAAAATGATGTTGCTATTTTGTATTGAGTATAAAAATCAAAGTAATCATCTTATCGTTAAATTTTGATCATGTCTTATGTCTTTTTTTCTAATAATCATGCAATAATTAAAATTGCATTTATAACGCACGAGACTTGCCATGACTTTATAGGCTAGTGGCATCTAGAGGGTGGTATAAGGCTTTGGGACCAACAGATCCTGGGTTTAATTCTCATAAAGGGGTTTTTCCCATATTTATTAGGTTTCCTCCTGAATTGGTGTATATGCATTATGCCTAGTGGAGATGGATATGATCGGGTGGTTCCGCTGATGATACTCAAGTGGTCCGTCAACGATCCAAATTTGCCGTTCAATTTTTTTTTAAATAGAACAAAATAACGCTCGAGACTTCTTCCTATAAATATGAACTTTAGACTTAAGTAATATTTATTTAATAAATTCTATTACACTCATGTACTCTAAATACAAATGCTACTTGTGTTCACATTTTACGGCATATTTGAAGATGGGATTATCTACTAATTATCAAGCATTCCAAGGTTGTTGTATTTCACGTATATATGTCAGAATTAAGATGTATACTTTGAAACTTTATTTCAGTTCTTAATACTGTACTTTTTATTACTTTCAGTCGACTTCCTAACAATCTAAATTTGTATACTTATTTATATTTTTAATTTTATTTTAAAACGGCATCTCAATAAATCCGTTGTAGTCTAGTTGGTCAAGATATTCGGCTCACACCCGTAAGACCCGGGTTCAAGTCCCGGCAAAGGAATTATTTTTTCCTTTTTTGATATCTAAATTTCCACAACATAACATATCTACAAACTGTCACTTTCATCCGTAAAGTTTTCTTAATTCTCGTCAGCCCCTTACACTAGTAATTATACTATTCACCCTTCTCATTACCCATTTAACTTGAGGCTTAAACTGGATTTATAACAAATTAAATACATTTTAAAACATTACTTAATAAACAAACCACCTTAAATTGAATAGGGACTTGAAACCGATATTGATCCATTCAAAAACTCGATTAACCTGGTAGTTAGGATAAGTATGATATTATATTCATGTGAAACATGTGGTTAGTATTTTGCACGTTTCATTTGATTGTGAAAAATAAAAGAAGCGATCAAGTTCAAAAGACATACATATTCTTTCCGTCTATCTTCTTAGTGCCAGATTGTTAGTTTCTCTCATAGTTTGGATCTTGCCAAATCATACACAATTGTAAATTGTCTTAGTCTTTCTCGTTTTCTCCAGGTTGTAAAAGAGTGTTTGTGATCTTCACGTATTGTGAAGATCATTCGTTTAGTGATAATTTGTTCTTTGTCAATAGACTGTGATTGATTCAGTTGTTTTGTTTAGCCTTCCTCGCGTTGATAAAAATCTAAGGTTTACTTTGTTCGTTTCATTCATTAATGATTTGTTGTATTTGGTTATTGTTGTGATTGTTGTTTTGGGAATGCTTTCAAGAGTCTATTTATAAAAGCATTGAGTTAACATTTTTTTACACTTCAATCACACAACAAATCTTTTAACCATATTAAACCAAATTATTAAGAAATAATAGATTTTAATAATCTCAAGTCTCAACTGTTAGTTGTTGGCTAGCAAGGGTCCCAACTTTAAAAATAATGAGTGGTGGTCTCACATTTTCATATATTTTATACCAATGGACCTTTACCAGAGAACTTTAATTTCTTTTTTGTCCCATTTTCCTTTTATGTTAAGACCATGTGTAGTGGAAGACACAAATAATGCCCCCACCCTTGGGTGTTTTGCGCCATGTGGCAGTCCAGTCAGCAATGAGGCATTATGGGGCGTTTTTTCTAAAATGGGTGTAGTGGGGATGTGGGCATTGTGAGACATTATGTTAAAAGGGTTGTTAAACAATTAAATAAAAAAAACATCCAAAAACTGTTATTGGGCAAACAAAAAGCATCCAACCTGTCATTGGCCAAATCAAATTGAACACGACGTGGAAAAAAGAACGCCAAACACAATTTTTTGAAAATAACGGCAGGGGGCGGTTGGAAGGTGTTTTGGGGCTTTTTTTAGGGAAAAAACGAAGGGTCTATTGGTTTACAATATGCGAAAAAGTAGGATCACTACTGGTTATTTTTGAAGTTAGGATTGTTGCTGGCTAACGGCTATGTATGATGGAGTCATAGCTCATTATCAACTCACTATGTAACGCGGGAAATCAAACACACCTTGTTCAGAAGTGATTTTAAACCGAATAATGAAAACGATGCAATGACATGATAAATAGTTTGTCTTTTCAACAAACAAGTATACCATATACAATTATACATACATAGACTTGAGTTATAAAGTACTTCAAATTACTAAAGCAAACTTGTGTCTAGTGTAAAAAATTGAAAGTCAGATTGAAAACAATGACAATGCAAACCTTACATAGTTACATCCGGTTCTGTTGTGGCGGCTCGCTCTCCTCCTTGGAGACGAGATTTTAGCCGTTTTGAATGAAGTTTAATTTTCAAAAAAAAAAAATTAAATAAAATAAAATAAACTTACATCCGGTTGGGATCACAACTAAATTTACCCAATTATAATAATATAGAAATTGAAATACTCTCGGTGTTAAATCTTTCATTGAAACTGATTAATTAAATATTCGGTTTGTTCATCTAAATTAGGCCACATTTCTCAAGTCTTTTTTAACAAAACGTTAAAAACGCTATGTGGTCTCCCTAGGCGACCTCATTTGTTTATTCGTTTTTGGATTCTCTCACAGTCTCACGTGTGTTTGCTTTTTTGGGCTTCTCCAACCTACAACTTGGCCCATGTATTACTAATTGTGTTGTTCTACAATTTGTTAAACGTAATTTCAAATTTGTTGAACATTATTGTAGCAGCCCCAAATTTTTATAGAAAGTTGGTTTATTTTCATAATTACACCTTATGAATGATGAGGTTTAAGGCCCAAAAGTGGAATTATAAATGGAAAGCCAATGGGGTGTGTATGGGAAGGATTTTTTGACACATCCGGTTTGATGCCTGTTCCGATTATGAAAACATTGGATACCGGTATCGATATTCATCAAAAATGGTATTGATATTCGTTTTCATGGTTTTCGATCGATGTAAACATTGTGTCAATATCCATTGGTATTCATTTTTATGGTTATTGGTTTTGTTGGGGTTGGTTACGGTACAAACCATATTTATCTTACAAACC
This sequence comes from Helianthus tuberosus, assembly GCA_030545235.1. NCBI lineage: Eukaryota > Viridiplantae > Streptophyta > Magnoliopsida > Asterales > Asteraceae > Helianthus > Helianthus tuberosus. The sequence continues at coordinate 73,222,824 of CM060363.1, read as the reverse complement.
GTGAGAACAAATCCTAGCACTTAAAAAAGTTAAACTAGCACATGCTAAAACAATACATACATAAAAGTAGCACTTTTGAACTACATTAGCATATGAAAATTAATCAAGATAATTGATTTTAGCACATATGTAAATGATATTAACACTTTTCTTTATGAATAATCATATCAGCACATTGAAACAAAAAGAAGATCCAAATAAAATTGCTTGTTAGCATAATTAAAGGGAATTCAATATAATTGATATTGTTTAGATTATTATTTTACCATTTCTTTATAATTTGTTGGATGACACATGACACTTTTTAAATGGTTCTTACAGTTTGTACACGAAATGTGGTTTGTATTTGATCCTACTCCTTGGTTTCAATACGAGTCAGTTGAACCGTCGCAACACGTGGCATAACCCATGACTTGCATACAAAATGTAGAACTAAAGAAACAGTGGTCACCATATGAGTCAATTTCCTCCCTCCACATCTTTCTCTCGCTAAAATACCAAATCCTATCCATGGACGACCCAATTTTCCAATGCCCCCACAACCTCTTCCTTATAATCTCATCTTTAACACTCCACCACCATTTCTCACTAACTTTGAAATTTTAACAACCTAACGCACAATCTCTTGTACATCTTATAGAATCTAACCAAATGTGTATCTTAAGGTATGTTCGGACCTCAGGTTTTTGATCGAATACTAAATATTTTGATGCTTTGTTTGTGTGTTGTGATCAATTGTCTAATATGTTGGCTTCGTTTTCGTTGCAGAGATTGTATTTGTCGTGTTTGGGTGTGTTTAAAAGCGCCTGAACAGTTCCGTCTCCTACCGACTTGCAGAAAGTTTTCTGTATTCTCGATTAGTGATTTGGACCATTATATAAATTATATAGCATCAAACGATTCTTAAATCGGGTTCAACCAGTCCGACCAGTGGACCAGGAACACGCCTGGTTTGATTCCCGGCCCGATTATGACAACATGGGTTACGAGTATCGGTAATTATCAAAAATGGTATTAAGATTCGTTTTATGGTTTTCGATCGATATAAATCTTGTGTCGATATCCTTTGGTATTCATCTTTTTTTTTTTTAACACGGGTCTGCTAAATCACCACAACACGCGGCATAACCCACTAGACTTACATATAGAATGTAGAAGTATCGAAATAGTGATCGTCATATTACATCTTTCTCTTGCTAAAACAACAAACCCTATCTATAGCCATCCCGGTCTTCCAGTGCCGCCACCACCTCCTCCTTATAAGTTATAACCTCATGATCTTTCCATTTTTCACCAACGTTTTTCACTAACTTCGAATTTTAAAAGCATAAAACACGATTTATTCTATATCTTGTAGAATATAACTAATTATATATCTTAAGTTATGATTGGATATAAGGTTTTTGATCGAGTATCGAACGTTTTGACGTTTTGTTTGTGTGTTGTGATCGACTGTCTTATCTGGGGCTCCATTTTCGTTGTAGAGGTTGTATTTGTCATGTTAGGATGTGTTTAAAGGCATCAGAAAAGTTTCATCTCCTACCGACTTGCAGAAAGTTTTTTCGTATTCTCGATGACTGATTCTTAAATCAGGTTCCACCGGTCTGAATGGTCCGACCAGTGGACGAGTAACACGTCCTGTTCGATGCCCGGTCCAGTTATGACAACATTGGTTACTGGTATCCAGTGGCGAAGCTTGAAAAAAAAGTTCGGGGGGTCGGAAGGTAACGGACCTAAAAAAATTTCTATCGTGTAGTTTCGAGGTGTATGTTCGGGTCGGACGTCGGTGATTCGATTCGGATCGGGTCAGGTCAAACATTAATATCAAATAAAAAACATTCTCAAACATTAAAACGTAAACATTGTTTAACAAACAAATGAACAAAGACACCAAAACATTAAAAAGGAGAGAGGAAGGTGGGTACCCGGTTCTTCTAAATTTCAAACTCTAATAGTTACAGAAAGATTCAACAAGTTTAGGGCAAAAAATTGAACCACTTTCACCCCTAATTTCAACCTAAATCACATTAATTGAACCCCTAAATTAAATCTAAAGATAAAAAACACATACCTTGAAGATTGAAGAAATCGAACAAGCCCACAAGCAGCGCAACCCTTCTGTTCTTCTGTTCCTCATCTCCTTGAAGTCGAACAACACCACCAGCCGTCCAGCCCCTTCTGTTCTTCTGTGTTCTCAGCTAAATGGCGCTGGTTTTTTTGTTTTTCTGATTGTTCGTAATCCCCAAATCCACCGATTTGGGTTTTTTGATATAATGTTAGGTTGGACTTTTAATATGAACTTTGTATAATGATTTTTGGGCTATAATAAACATAACAATCTGATTTGGACTCAATAGATTTGATTTTTGGGTTTTTTTTATTAAATATTTTATTTGGGCTATATAAATATTTTTTTTATAAAACCGGGGGGTCGAAAACGCATATACCTAAAAAAATTTATACGAAAAATACATACGTAACACTACTGCGCGAATAGTTCGGGGGTCGGGCGCCCCTCCCCGGCCCTTCAATCCTACGCCCCTGCTGGTATCGGTAATTATTGAAAATGGTATTAACATTCATTTTATGGTTTTCGATCGATATAAATCATGTGTCGAGGTATTCATTTATTTGGATTTTGGTTTTAATAGAACTCTTTTGAACCGCCTTAACGGATGGCATAACCCACTAGACTTACATACATAATGAAGAGGTGTCAAAACAGTGATCGCCAGATGAGTCAACTTCTTCCCTATACATCTTTCTCTCGATAAAACAACAAATCCTATCTATAGCCGCCCCCTCTTTTCTAATGCCGTGATAGTAGCCAATTCGAGATGGTCAATCTCCCAAAATGATAGACCCTTAAGCGGGTTAGACTCCAAGAATTAGAGATAGAAACAAGACTTTGCTAATTTTTCTTCTTTCCTTCCATTTCACAAATTAATGTGTTTAAATACAAAACATGGAATTGAAACATGCAGAGAAACATGGCTAACGTGGAAACATGCATTATGGCTAAAACTACCAACTAGGGAAGTTACTTAACTACGTGGGTTTCAATATGACTAAATACATGCTGTAACTTAAACATGGAGTTCGAGTGGGTCTTCACGGGTCGGGTCACGGGTTGGGTCGTATCGTGCCGCTACCACCTCTTCCTTATAACCTCATAATCTTTCAAATTTCCACCACTATTTCTCACTAACTTCAAATTCTGAATAATCTAACACACGATTGTTGTATATCTCGTAGAATCTAACCAATTATATATCTTAAGTTGTGATTGGAAATGAGTTTTTTCATCGAGTATCGAACATTTTAACGTTTTGTTTGTGTGTTGTGATCAATTGTCCTGTTCGTCGGCTTCGTTTTCATTACTCAAGTTTTATTGGTGTGTTTGGATGTGTTTCAAGGCATCGGAACTGTTTCGTCTCCTACCGATTTGCAGAAAGTTTTTTATATTCTCGATGAATGATTTTGACCATAACAATAAATATATAGCATCAATATATTCTTAAATCCTTTCTGACTGGTCCGAGTAGTGGATCAGTAACACATCCAGATCGATGCCCGGTCCGGTTACGAAAACAATGGTTATCGGTATCCATAGTTATCAAAAATGGTATTTATATTGGTTTTCGATCTATGCTGGTGGGAGGGTACCGTCGGGTGGTTCCCTAGCCTCCCTAGTGTCTCATTTTACGTATACAAATCTTTTCAGGTTTTTGTCTATCTATCTCTCTCTCTCTCTTTCTCGCTCTTTCACAAAAGTGATTGATTTGAGTAGGGCTACTTAACTGTTCACTTTATTATTTTGGATTAGTTTTTTTTTAATAATGTTTCTTGTTAGCAAGTTTAGATATGTGGGGTTGGTTTCGGTACAAACCATATTTATCCTACAAACCGTAAGAACAGATCCTAGCACTTAAAAAAAGTTAAATTAGCACATACTAAAACAATACATGAAAATTAATCAAGATAATTGATTTTAGCACATATGTGAAATAATATTAGCACTTTTCTTTATCAGCACATTGAAAACAAAATGAAGATCCAAATAAAGAATTAATTGCTTGTTAGCATAATTATAAGGAATTCAAGATAATTGATATTATTTAGGTTATCATTTACCATTTCTTTATAATTGGTTGGATGCCACATGACACTTTTTAAATGATTCTTACATTTTATATACAAAATGTGATTTGTATTTGATTCTACTCCTTAGATATAATGTTACAAGTATTACACTAAGGTGACTTCTCATTTGATAAACATTCACTCTATATAATAATGCTTCACTTAACTTTTGTTCTTCAGGTTTAGATATGTCACAAGTCTTACACTAATGTGACTTCTCATTTGATAAACATTCACTCTATATAATAATGCTTCATTTAAAGAACTTCGTTTTTTAAAACTTTGTTTTTAAGAATTATTTTTATCAACCACTTTTGAGCTAATTGACAAATTTAATTAACATGTTTCACTATTAGATAAAAGGTTTTAAATGCGTCCAAGTATACTTCAAGTGCCAAATGCCAATTAATGATTCAAGGTATTAGAAAATGAACTGAAATTTAGAAGTCAATAAAGAAATATGCAATAAGTGATCAGATCTGAAGAACCAAACAATCGTGTTTAGGCCGGAGCCTGTGAACGAGGGTTTGGATCTTGTAAGAGAGCTTGAGGAACAGTCCTGCAAAACAGAAAACCGTTAGGCTCGCCGCAGAGATGGGAGGGCCCCTCTGCGACCACCCTCCGGCGTGAGGATAAGTATTGGTAGAGAGAGAAAGTAGAGAGAGAAAGTAAGGACGAAGGTTCAGAAAATCGTACTTGGCTTTGTACTTGATGGGGGGTATTTATAATAGTCAACTGAGATGACGTCATTCGTCCAGACGCACTTGAATGGAGGTTCGTCTTCGGAGATATTTGATATGGAACGGACATGTTCAGACGTCCGTCCAAGTGGAGTCTGGTTCGTCCCAAGGATCATGTCCGGTCTCGGACATGTATCTTCAAGCCCCCCAGTTTGTTAAGTCTCGGTAGAGACTTTGCAAACTGTTGCTTCAAGCTTTTGTCTTATGCGGATGACGTGTCGTTGCTGGAATGGTCCGAGTAAATGACGTGGCATGTTTTGAGTGGTGGTGATGTGGTGTGGGTGACTTATGTGATTTGTCCGTCAGTCACCCATCCGTAACTATTACGAAACCCTGTGTTGGAATTCGTGGGAGCATACTTGAAATGACGGTTCGATTTGACATCCCTTAACCGACTCAAAAATTTCTATAAATTCACTTTTTGGTTTTTCACTTTTTCACTTTTCCTTATCTTTCTCGCTTTCTCTACTGTGATCCTCTTTTATCTCTTCTTCTTCTTCTTCAGAGAAAGGTGCGTCCCTTTCCTTTTACCTTTAAAACATGGCCCCTGGTAAGGATAATCTTGCGGATAGTGTGAGTATGCTTACCCAACGTCAGTTGGACAAGTTCGTTAGAGAATATAGGATTCCCTTAGATCTTTACCCGGTCCTTCCTTCCGAAAGGGAAGCCATATATCCATTCCGTCAAGGGAAGTTTCCCTTTTACACTCGCGTCTGTAATTTCGCAAATTATAGGGTTCCTTTCTCTCGCTTTTTGATTAGGGTTCTGCAATTTTTTAGGGATCATATTAGCCAAGTTAACCCGTTCGGCCTTAGCCGTATTAATCATTTTGAACTTTCTTGCCGAGCCCTAGACCAGAGGCCGGATCTGAATGTCTTTCGATATTTTTATGAATTTATTACGGCCGGAGACTGGTATACATTCGCGCATCGGAAGAATGTTCCTTCCCCGTCCTCCAATGAGCGGTCTAGCTTAAAAAATTGGAAGGACAATTTTTTCTGGCTTGATGACCGCTGTCTACCGGAGGACATGAGATGGCGTTTTAAAGACCAGACGATGTCCTTTGATCTTGGTGAAGACTTTGTTTTTAACGAGAGTCTAGTCCGTGCCCTATTCGAGCATCAGTCCCCCATTCGTCCTCTTCCCGAGCATTTTCTTTGGTTAGGTCGAGTTAGTTTTTCCTGGGCCCAAGGGGATAGGGATTGGCCGATTATTCGCCGAAAGCGTGATCGTAAGTTTCAGCCCTTTACGTCCCCTTCGGCACCATTACTTATTTGTTTTGCTAACTCTCTTTTTGTTTTGGGAATGTAGGTGCAGCGATGTCTCTTCTTGATGCTTTAAAGGTTCCGAACACGAATGTTTTTTACTTTGACTTTGAGGAACAAGGTGAGGAGGATGTTCCGTTGATGAAGCAAGTGGAGTCTTCGGCTCACTCGATCCGTCCGGAGGTTGTTCAAGACGCGACTGGGCCCTCCGCTGCCGAAGCAACTTCTTCTATTCCTCAGGATATTCCTGAACAAGTTGCTGCTGAGACTGCTTCTTCCGCTCCGAAATCTACGAAGGAAGCTGCTGGCTCGTCCGGATCCCAGTCTGTTAAAAGATCAATTCTTGATGACGTGGATAGTGATCCGGAGTTTCGCAGTTTGGATGAGGCCCTTCAATATCGGCCTTCTGCTTTGAAAAATAAGGGTACTGAGCTGGGTGCGGACCTGAAGGTTCGACCTCGTAAGAGGAAGAATGAGCCGATTCAGATACGTTCCACCGATCCTCTTCCGTTGCCAAAGTCGAAGAAAACAAAGAAGGATTCCCACTCCGAAGGTAACGTAATGGAAGAGCTGGATGAGCATCTTACCGGAGGTAAGTTTTCTAGGGAGGAGGCCGCATTAGCTCGTAATAAGCCGACTCCTGTTTATTCAGGTGGCTTTGTACCTGATAGTGAGGTGGAAAGCATGGAAGTGGAGAATCCGGTGGATACGGATAAGGGAAAAGCTCATAGTGAGCCGAAGGTGGTGACTTTTTTAGGTACGCGTTTGGGCTCATCCTTGGGTCCGGACTATTTTATAGATGATGAGGAAGATCAAGTGTCTTCGCTTCCCTCATCTTGGTTCGGACCTGAGTTGACGTCCTTTTTTCGATATGCAGATTTGTTTTTGGATGATATGGAGATTGACCCAGTAACTGCTGAAGAAAAATTTATTCCTGATTGGGACATCCGGAACAAAGACTCGGTGATGGATACTTTGATTGCCAGAACGATGCTTTTTAACATAAATACTCCGATAGATCACGCCAGGAGCCGAAAGATGAAGAACCCAGATTTGGGAGCTGCGGTTTTGACTAACCAAGCTCAGTCGAATATCTTTGTGACGGAGCTTTATCGTCGGTGGGTAGAGGCGGAGTCGGTTCGGGAGAATTTGGAGAAAGAAACTCGCTCTTTGAAGCGGAAGGTTTCAAGGTCACCGGATGCAGAGAAGAAAATCACCCAGCTGACCCAAGATCTTCAAGCTCAGCAAGAAAAGGTTAAGTCCTTGGTTGCCCAGAATCAATCGTCCCAAGCGACTGCTGCTGCTGCTGCGGAAGACAGAGATAAGATTTCTTCGGAGTTTAAGGCGTTCTCTGAATTGATGAAGCAGAAGGATGAAGAGCATAGGATAGTTTTGTCGAAGATGGAAGAATCTCTTAGTAAGGCTCGTCTTGCTTATGAGAGCATGATGGCTGGTACGTCCTTTTTCTGGTTTAATTGTTTCTTATTTCTCCTGTTTTTCTAACACTTTTTCCAGAGCGGGATGCGCTTAAATCAGGTGAGGCCGATTTAAAGGACCGTATTGAGGAGATGAAAGGGCGTGAAGAAGAGATTGGGGCGGAGAATGTTTCCCTAAAAGCCAAGGTGGAAGATCTTCAAGCGACGAAGGTTTGGATGCTTTCGGAGGGGGCCAAGCTTCTGGCCAAAAACATCCGTAAGGGTCCGGAAATGACTGCTGCAGTGGCCGCAATTAATAATGCAATGAGCTCTATCGGTATCAATTCTGGCCTTCATCAGGGATATGTCCATGCTCTGCAGAAGAATACCCCTTATAAAGAGGTTCCATCACTGAATCGTAATGCTACGGAGGAGTTAAATGTGGCAGTTGCTTGCTTCGATATTCTTAAGTTTCCGGTGATAGAGGATCTTCCGAAGCTTATTGACGCGCCCCTTTCCGAAATTAAGAAAGCTCTACGTTTTGCGAATGACGTTTCTCCGTAGGAGTAAGGTGGACATGCCTGGTTCTTTGGGGTATGCACCTTAGGAATTCTTAGTTTGTTTAGCTATTTAGAGGGTGGACATGTCCGGTTGTTTGGGATATGCACCCTGTTGAATGAATGTAATGATGCTTTTACCAGTGTTTTGGCAATTATCCTCTGTAAATGACTTTGTGGTTTCCGGTTTACATAAATCCGGTAAATTTTTGATGTAAACACTTGTTTTCACATGCGTCCATGCTTTGTGTTTTACATTTTCTATTAGAACGTTCATTTTAAAGCACGGATCCGATTTGTTTTTATTTTATTAGGATAATTTCTAAGTGAAGGAAAAGTACGAACGGAACCAGTTCGTTCTTACCTCTTAGGGTTAGGATCCCTAGTTCGGCCGAAGATGTATTTGTGTTGCAACTTTGTTGATAGAAAAATTAATCTATTTATCCAATCCGGAGTTTAAACTTCTCTGGTTTATCATATGGTAAAAACATTTCAAATAATCCGTGGGTAAAACCTTCCACGGTTCTTAGAATTTATAGATTGTTTGGTGCGGGCATAACCATCCGCTTTACATGGAAATAAAAGGAATGACGGAGGCCGTGGCTTCCGTTTTACAATCTTATTTTTAAAGTAAGAACAACTTTTGTTTTTAAAGAAAACACTTCTTTAGGTGCGTTCCGTTCCATGTGCGCGGAACGATGGTCCCATCCATTTTCTTGAGTGTATATGCACCGTCCTTTCCTGCGGTGTTGATCAGGTAAGGACCTTCCCATCTTGGAGCCATCTTTCCGGTGCCTTCAACCAAGCTTGCTTCATTACTCCGCATGACGTAGTCCCCGACTCTGAACCGGACCTCCTTCACTTTTGAGTTGTAATGTTTTTCCAACTCTTTTTTATATTTCGCTTCTCGGATCGCCGCAAGCTCTCTCCTTTCTTCGGCTAGATCCAGGTTCAGAAGGAGTTCTTGTTCATTTTCTTCTGGACTTAGCTGCATGCGGGGGGTGGGTATCCCTACTTCAGCGGGAATGACTGCTTCGGTACCGTATGTTAAGCTGAAGGGAGTTTCCCTATTGCTCGTCTTCGGCATCGTTCGGTGGGCCCATAGGACGTGCGGGAGCTCATCTGCCCAGGAGACGCCCTCCTTCCCCAGGCGCTTTTTAATGCCTTCCACAATGCTGCGGTTGGCCCTTTCTACCTGCCCATTGGCCTGGGGATGGGAGACCGAAGCAAAACTTTGCTCAATATGCATTCTTTCACACCATGTCTTGAACGGTTTCTCTGCAAACTGTTTTCCGTTATCACTGACTATACATAGCGGCATTCCGTATCTGCACACTATGTTTTCCCAGACAAACCTCAGCACTTGATCTCCCCTCCGGTGGAAACAGGAAAAGGACCCACAATGTCTATCCCCCATTTCTGAAACGGCCATGCTGATGTTACGGGAACGAGGTTGTTCTTGGCTCGATGACTAATGGGAGCGTGCCTCTGGTAGTCTTCACATGATTGAAGCTCGTTAACCGCGCTTTGATGCATACCCGGCCAAAAATATCCGGCGTTCATGGCTTTAGCTATGATCATCCTCGGTCCGGCGTGGATGCCGCATATTCCCCAGTGGATTTCTCTTATGACGTAGCTGGCTTCCTCCGGTGTTAAGCATTTCAGGAGCGGACCTAAAAAGGTCTTACGGTAAAGCTGCCCATCATGAATCTGATATTGCAACGCTTTTACCTTTAGCTTCCGGGCCTGAGCTTTGTCTTCAGGGAGCGTCCCTTCTTTCAAGTAATCCACAATCGGAGTCATCCAAGAGTTTTCAAGCGTGGAGACTGACATGACTGACCCCGTCTGCTGGATGGCCAGGGTTTGCAGGGTTTCGACTAGAACTTCTTTGGATAAATGACAAAATGCTACGGATGCGAGCTTGCTCAAGGCATCGGCCTTTTTGTTTTTGCTCCGCGGTATATGTACTATCTTGCAAGAGTCAAAAGAGGAGATTAAACTATTAACTTGCTGGAGATACCGAACCATGTTATCCTCTCGTGCTTCGTACTCTCCGCTGACTTGATTGGCTACCAATAATGAATCAACATGTGCTAGTACGGAGGTGGCGCCAGCTTTGGCCGCGGTTTGGAGACCTGCAAGGAGAGCCTCGTATTCTGCTTCATTGTTTGAGGTTTTAAACTCGAACCGTAAAGCGTAAGTGTATTCTATCCCCTCTGGATCTATTAGGATTAACCCTGCCCCCGATCCTTCTTTGCTGGAGGCTCCATCCGTATATAAGTTCCATACCCTTGGCAAGGCGGATTTTTCTTTGGTGCTCTCTCCGGTTGGTACCTCCGTGAGGAAATCTGCTACTGCCTGGCCTTTCACCGGTCCTCTGGTACGATAGGTGATATCGAAAGCGCTGAGTTCAATGGCCCACTTAGTAAGACGTCCAGAGACCTCTGGCTTTCTGAGAATTTGCTGGATCTGGAGGTTAGTTTGCACCTCTATATTGAAAGCTTGAAAGTATCTTCGGAGGCGTCTAGAAGCATGTACCAAAGCAAGTGCTAACTTTTCAATCATCGGGTACCGAGTTTCATAATCTTTCAGGATGCGGCTTACATAGTAGACCGGAATTTGTGCTTGATTCCGATGCACCACAAGGACTGCACTTATAGCGAAATGAGAGGCGGAGAGATAAACTGTGACGGTTTCTCCGGTAATTGGAGCGGTTAGGGTGGGCAAGGACCCAAGACAAACTTTCAATTCTTGGAACGCTGAATCAGCCTCCGGTGTCCATTCTATTTGACCTTTTCCAGTTCGCTTTTTTAAGACATTCATGAAAGGGATGGTGCGACCAGCGGCTTTTGAGACGAATCGATGGAGGGCTACCAGTTTTCCGTTCAGTGATTGGATCTCTTTAACCGTTTTCGGAGGCTGCATGGAGACTACCGCTTTGATTTTATCCGGATGCGCCTGAATTCCGGACTGGGTTATCCAAACACCAAGAAACTTTCCTTCCTCTAAACCAAAGGAGCATTTTTTAGGATTAAGTTTAAGATTGATACTCCGAAGCCTGGTGAAGGTTTCGAGTATATCATCGATCATGTTGTCTTCGGCCTGGCTTTTTATGACCAGGTCATCTACATAAATTTCCAAGTTTCTTCCGATCTGGTCTTTGAATGCCTTATCCATCAGCCTCTGATACGTAGCTCCGGCATTTTTCAATCCAAACGGCATTTTGGTATAACAAAAAAGCCCTTCATTAGTTACGAACGCGGTCTTATCTTCGTCCTCTAAAGCCATCTGTATCTGATGATAGCCTTTATATGCGTCTAAGAAGCATTTGAGACGAAAGCTGGAAAGAGAGTCAATCTTTAGATCGATCTCCGGCAAGGGATAACAATCCTTCGGGCACGCGTTGTTTAAATCGGAGAAGTCTACGCACATTCTCCAGGTTTTATCTTTCTTGGTGACCATTGGGTTAGAAACCCAGGTCTGGTAACGTACTTCCCGGATGATTCCGGCATTTAACAGCTTTCGTACATCCTCGGAGATTGCTTTGTTTCGGGCTGGAGCCATGTTTCTTTTTCTTTGGGCTACTGGTTTCGCTGAATGCGACACCTTCAGCTTATGTTCGGCCAAACACCGAGGAACTCCAACCATGTCTGAAGTTTGCCAAGCGAATACGTCGAGCGAATTAGACAAGAGCTTCCACAACTTCTTTTTGGTACGTTCAGGAAGTTGAGCTCCGACCGCAATTTTTTGCTCCGGAAAATGCGGATGGATAGCCCATTCCTCTGTGAGGAGGTTCGGAGGCTTGTCAGTACCATTGCTTTGTCGTATTTCAGCTACGCAAATTGTTGACTCGGAGTGCAGAGTTGCCACTCCTGCTTCGGTGGGGAATTTTAACGATCCATGAATGGTAGAACTGATGATACCGAAGGCACACATACCGGGCCTCCCTAGAATAATATTATGAACGGACCTTGCTTCTACCACCAGATACGTCAAGTTAACTGTTCGGACCAGACTTCCTTCTCCCAACGTTGTTGGCAGAGTAATCTGCCCTATGGGCTGTACCACCTCTCCGGAGAAACTTACCAACGGCATTGAGACTTGGATCAACTTTGCCTTGGTCTGTGGAGCTAGCTGTTGAAAACACTGCTTGTACATGATTTCGGTGGCACTTCCGCTGTCAACATAAATCCTCCGGACCTTGTGACCTGCTATGATCGCAGACACTATGATCGGTCCGTCCTTGATTTCTTCGGGATTAATAGGAGGAAACGCAATGGGCTGCTGCATCCAAGCGGCCATATGATGGCTGGATCGCTTGATGCCTTGGTTGTTTGCTCTCCTGATCATACAGATCGCCGGCTGGTTGTTCGGATTGTCTCCCGAATTTCCCGAAGATTTTCCTTCCTTTACCTCTTTTACTAGATGCGACAACTTTCCAGATCGTACTGCTTTTTTCTATTTCTTGCTTCAGGGACCAGCAATCGTCTGTGTTGTGACCTCGAGCATGATGGTAATCACAATATTTCTTGGAATTCTTATCACCCGGGTTTCGAAGTTTTGGCCGAGTAGGGAAGTTTGCTCCTTCCGCACTGAGAATTTCACTGGGAGTTTTGGAAAGGTCTGATAAGTTGTAAAACCTTGACCCGGAGCTTCTTCCACGTGGAGGTCTGTCGTTTCTGCTGTAAGGATGTGGTCGTCCTCTATTACCGGACGGGGCTTTATCGAATACGGACCCTCCGTTTTTCTTCCAGGAAGACATCTTATGATCTGACTCCGGAGCTGGATTACATGCGTTTTTGCCTCGAGCAAAAGCTCTGGCTCGTTCCATGAGTACCTCCATCGTCTTTGGGAGATTTTCGTGTAATTTTTCAACCAACTGATTGTTCCGGACTCCGTGACAGAATCCGGAGATCCTTAGCTGATCAACTACCCCACTGATCTGCATACTTTCCCGGTTAAATCGGTCAATGAAACTATCCAAAGATTCTCCATCCTTTCTCCGGATGTTGTGAACTTCGGTGATTTCTTTGGAGTAGTGCCTTTGCTGGCTAAAATTCTGGAGAAATAGTCTTCGGAACTCCTCGAAATCGTTGATCTCTCCCACGTTCAGCGCATCAAACCACACCCGGGCAGCCCCGGTTAATGTTTGTGCAAACATGAAGCACCACGCCGGCATCGGCCACTGTTCGACTCGTGCAGCTCCGTCGAAATCGAACATATGATCGTCTGGATCGGTTGTACCATCATACTTTTTTACTGTAGTTGGCATTTTGAGCTTCGGCGGAAGCTTGGCATGTGTGATGCGAGCGCTAAACTTTGACTTGGCAGTCATGGAAACTGGGTGATAGGGCTTGGTGAGTTCCGGATCATTAACTACGTCCATCTGTGCTTCATTTCGTATTGCCATTGCTGGCGATGGTCCGGACGAACCCTGCACGTATCCAGTGTAAATTTCCGAGGTGACAACTGTGGAAAAAGTAGGAGGGGTAAACATCGTAGGACCCATAGTCCTTACCGGAGCTTCTTCTTGAAACAACCTGGTTCGTAGACCGAGGATTTGTTCATCTCTAGCCTGTTGTGCTTTCAATCTTCGTAGAAGACTTGCATTTTTAGAGAGAAACTCCGCATCAAACTCAGATGTTTGGAAGTAGGAATTAGAATGAATGGCAAGGTTGTTCCCGGTCCTGAGCTTAAGGCAGCTGAGGTTGCGGAAACGGAACTTGCTGATGCTGTGGTTTGTGTACCAACAGTTGTAGATCCCAGATTCACAGAACCTGAGGCCGCCATTTGTCAGTTCTTTGCTCAAGAAATTCACCAGAGTGAAGGACTAAGAGCTTTGAGATCGGATGGCGCCAATTGAAGAACCAAAGAATCGTGTTTAGGCCGGAGCCTATGAACGAGGGTTTGGATCTTGTAAGAGAGCTTGAGGAACAGTCCTGCAAAACAGAAAACCGTTAGGCTCGCCGCAGAGATGGGAGGGCCCCTCTGCGACCACCCTCCGGCGTGAGGATAAGTATTGGTAGAGAGAGAAAGTAGAGAGAGAAAGTAAGGACGAAGGTTCAGAAAATCGTACTTGGCTTTGTACTTGATGGGGGGTATTTATAATAGTCAACTGAGATGACGTCATTCGTCCAGACGCACTTGAATGGAGGTTCGTCTTCGGAGATATTTGATATGGAACGGACATGTTCAGACGTCCGTCCAAGTGGAGTCTGGTTCGTCCCAAGGATCATGTCCGGTCTCGGACATGTATCTTCAAGATCCGTTGTAGTCTAGTTGGTCAGGATATTCGGCTCTCACCTGAAAGACCCGGGTTCAAGTCCCGGCAACGGAATTTTTTTTTCCCAAATCTATTTTTTACAACATTTATTATACAAATTGTTGATTTTAGCCTCTTAACTTAAGATTTTCTGAACTTTTTTCTGTCCCTCACACTATAAAAGTCTACTATTTACGCCTTTGAAGTATCCCTTAACTTGGGCCGCCAAATGAATTTAACGAGGGATTATTACCAAATTAAATACATTTTTTATATTATTTAATATCAAGATACTAAAGTGATATTACAATTAAAGATTCTCACTGTTCAAAAAAAAAAAAATTCAAGATGGAAGTGCCGATAGTTAATGCCACATGTTATCGACGTTTATACGATACTAGGTTATAACCCGTGGTACCCACGGGTCGCTCTATTTTTAAGGATATTAATATTTTATTAATTTTATTACAATGGTTCGTTTTATAAAATTTGTGGGGATATATATAATATGATTCAATGTTAATCGTATATAATGCAAACAATGTGATTTTTTAATGGTAACAATTACAATATAATTTTCAACATATTACCAGATAATGTTCTATGTATGTAGAATGATCCAGACCAAGATGAAAGGATGATAGCCCGTCTCGCCATTCTCTGGATACACATTTGAAGCGATGAATTGATATAGCATTTAGGTTGGTTAAAATCTCAAAGAGTAGCATTTCGAAAGGAATATAAAGGATTGTATGAAGGAATGAAACATATAATGGATTACTGAGTATAACATATAAATTAATAACCTAATTTATAAAAGTAAAATGAAAATGGACTTGAAACATAAATTCAATTTAGACCATATCCATCGATTGAAATGGTGATTACTATTTAATATAATTAATTAATCCATTGAAATATTTGTTGAAAGTTATTGCAAATATTCCACTTTTTCAAAATGTTGAATCATCTATATCTTAGCAATAATATAAAGATGTGATTTTTATATTTTGAATTATTTATAACCAATATTTCAGTGACTTTTACAAAACATATTTTTCGAAATATTGAATTATTAATTAATAGATGGCCGATTAGTTAGAGAATTGATTAATTAAAAAATCAATTCATAAAAATGAAAAAACGAAATCATTAATAAACCAATATTACGGTTGACTAACTTATAATGACTTAATTCAATTTTGAATTATAAAATACAAAATATATAAAGAATCAACATTAACATTTATAAAGGAATTACCATATTTCATTTTGAATTGTGTTTTTTATGTTTCTTCAATTAGGCCCAATTTGATCTTATATATAAATAATCTACATAGCATATTGAATTATAGATTTCAAATTTTTTACATAATGGTTTCTCTTCCTTTTGATATTCTATTGTTTGAGATTTTAATGAGGCTTAATGCTAGATCCATTGATCGCTACAAATGTGTATGTAGAGAATGGCGTGACGGGCTATCGTCATGGGAGTTTGTGTGGCTACACCTTAACTATGCTGAAGATTATCAGGTAATATATTATTGTTGTGTTTTACTTGTATTCAATTTAAAATACTTTTCATCAACATCGTTCTTATTAACTAAAAAATATTTACTCTTTATAACCCGTGGTACCCACGGGTCGCTTTATTTTAAGGATATTAATATTTTATTAATTTTATTACAAGGGATTTTTTTTTATAAAATTTGTGAGGATATATATACAATAATTCAATGTTAATCGTATATAAATATATATATGCAAACAATGTGATTTATCAATGGTAACAATTACCATATAATTTTCAACATATTACCAGATAATTTTCTACGTATGTAGAATGATTCAGAGCAAGATGAAAGGATGATAGCCCGTCTCGCCATTTTCTGGATACACATTTGAAGGGAGGAATTGATATAGCATTTAGCTTGGTTAAAATCTTTAAAAGTAGCATTTCAAAAGGAATATAAACCATTGTATGAACGAATGAAACATATAATGTATTACTGAGTATAACATATATATTAATAACCTAATTTATATAAACATAGAAATTTACCTTTGTAGAATAATAATTTCCTACTTGCTTCTTCTCAGCATTAAACCGTACACCCTTTGCAATCATAGAACCGCAACCACCACACCAGATATTGTAAGGCATTTCAAACCTGGTAAATACCAAAACAATATTGATTTTAGAATTCTACTCCGGTAAACATGATGTTTTTAAATATCTTGAAATCGAAAAAAAATGATTCTAAAAAAGTGTTGGTAAAAATATTACCTTATGATTAAAATACCCTGATCTATTTTTCTTGCTCTTTCTCTCAAGGCATGTTGCCCATGAAACTTGTTCAGACCACCCTGTAAAAGTAAAAATAATATGTAATACCCGCGAACTTCTCGGTGTTGAGAAATGATATGTTTCTTATTCTTAGAAAAAAAATATGTTTTCGAGGTATTGACATAAAACAGTATACATTTATGATGACCATAAGGAACTTCTCCGAAGGAAAATATTATGGAACTATTAGGTTCATAAAGTAAATAAAACAACCAACGTACTATTGACTGATATAAATAAAACGAAAAGATAAATAAATGATGAAATTACGTTTTGGTAGTTTCAAAATATCGATAGAAAGCCTATTAATCTAATACTTTTGCCTTTTGAAACTTCGTAACCAATAACCTCGCATTTGTTGTTGACCAACTGAAAAAAACAATCATCACCATCACCTAACTTTCGACTTAAATCATATCATACCATCCAATAACACTAAACGTGTTGTAAACAATGTATATGAAAGAAAATATATTAGTGACAAATTGAAAAATGTAGTAAAAACTAAAAAAATTAATAAATAATATGAGTAATGCATTGACAAATCTTGTTTGAACATCAATATTCTCTCTACGGAGCTTTATAAGCCAAGTATTTCCATCAAAAACTTTGATCTTCATTTCAGAAAACTTATCTAAACCACCTAATTCAGTAATTAACTTCGGAATGATGTACATTTGATAACAACACAACAATTTTGTAAAATATTATTACATAGAACAAATACTAAAAGAAATACTACTTGCTACACGAAATTGAAAGTTTGTTTGTACGCTTGTTAGCACACCCAACTTGTTGAAGCACACCCAAAATTATGATTGAGTCCTTAAACCACAACTAATTATAAGATGACAAAAAATATAAAGTATTATTTAAATTATTACATTTACAAAAGTCATCTGCATAGAATTATTATTAAATTTACAAAGGTCATCTGCATAGAGCTCAAGATTCTAAGTTTAGCAAACATAGAACTTCTACTAAAGAAGAAAGCAAATTAAGCAGGGAATCAAGCACTTAGAAGTTGACATGTGGATCAAGAATGTACGCAAAATTGAACCTCGAGTCCATGTTAGCAAAAGGGAAAATTACAAACTTACTAACATATCTATTATATTAAATAAGGGGAATTAAATTACAAACACAATTTAAAAAAAAAAAAAAACCCTACAAAATTGTGCGACTTGTAAGCACTGCACTAAAAATGAGGCTAAACCCAGGCTCAATAAGCATGATATCAGAAGCACTTCTTACATAGCATAAACTACATCAATTCCTATGTGAGCGATTCCACACATGCACACTCTTGTAACTTCTTCACAATCTCATACATGTGTTCTCCATATTCAGATCAAAAGTGAACTAATACTATTACACTAACTTTAAAAGGATAAAAAAAATCACTAACCTCGGGAAAACTACAGCAAATCCATTAGCTTTCTCATTCAACTCTATCAAATTTATCAGTTGTAAGGTTGTTAATAGCCAGTGTTCATGTCTTATCACTGCGAAGTACATCCATTCCCGCCATTTCTTTTATTGCAGTCATTCTTTTAGTAAAAACATACATATCACATTCTTTTAAATCATTTGAACTTGAACTTGGAAACATAAGGATTACATGAGACTTGATTTAAACAAAAGGTAGAAATTATTGTATGAGATATATGAGAATTAAGGACCATTCACTTGAAAGGGTCGTGACTTTGTACCTTCCTCTAAATCTTCCCCTTCCACCACATCCTTTAACCCTTATAGTTATGATCCACAAAGTTATAACCAATATAAAATTATGAGCAGTTCGACAAAAAAACGAAGTATACACACAAAAAGAATCATCTTTCAATCAAGGAGTCAAAAAACCATTTGCGAGCAAGAGCATCACTAAAAACTTGTTACTTTGTATTACACAGGTTGAACATGCAACTTTTTTTAGTATTAAATATTCAACATAACATGACATATTTTATTTTATTTTATTTTTTTGACTAAAACAATCTCATGAAGAGTTTTCAAACTTTAAAATGAGTTTTTTAAGGTCATATGTTATAATAACTCTTCTCCTAAATTACACCAAATTATATTTATTTTATCCCATGCCAGTAATTGAACCCTAATCCCCCTCCCCCTAAATAGGCAAGAGCCTCTACCACTCAACCAAAGTATTCAACACAAAAGTGAATTAGATATTGACAAATCCCAACTTACTTGCAGCATAGTGCAAAACTTAACACCAAAATAAACTCGATGAGACCTTTAAGATGAGGTACTATGTTGAATATGGTTATAGAACTTTTTATTACACATTAATCATTGCTATTAATAAAGTTAATTAGATAGTAACAAATCCCAACGTACTTGCAACATACTGCAAAACTTCACACTACTTATTTAATTCTTTAATATTTACTTAGATAACCTTCATGGGATAAAGTAAATAAGTTTATATTCGAAATCATGTTTAAAAAAGCATACAAATATGTGATTGTGTTAATATACACTGCCATTAATAAGTTCAAAAATCATGAATGGTTTGGCAACTTTTAATTATTTTAAAGTTAAATCAACCAAATGACATATTTTAAAAAAAAAACTGCAGATGGTGCGTAACCTACCGTTCACATTTTATAAGTGACCCAATATGACCCTTTAAGTAAAACACTTTACCCAAAACCACCAATAGGAGTTTATAAAAAGTCCACTCCCCATATTAAAGTATTTGGGTCAAGACATTAACAATTGGCACCCTCTCCAAAACACCCAAAGAAACAAAAACCTAATACCTACTGTAGTCCACAACAAAATTAACCCAAACAAACAATACCAAAGCAAGAGATCCCAGGATCAAAATAGTCCAACTTCTAAAAGCCATTATTAAAACCAATAAACTTTTAGAACCAATATAGAAATCAAAAAGACTTCTTAGGTTTTCATATCAAAAAAATATCTGTTGTACAGTGATTTTAATATCATTTCGTAAAACCTAAAACACTTGATTTTTATTAAAGTATAATAGTTTAATAGAGTTTTTTTGAAATTCTGTGACCATATTAGAAATGACTCAAGTTTCCTCCTGATGGGTAAATAAGTAATTTAGCTTTAAGACTATTAGTAAAAGGAAATACAATCTTGCTATAGATTCTTAAATGGAATGCTGTGTATTGGTAATGTAAAATAGAGTTTTGATAACCAAAACTTTTTGGGTTGTCTTTAAAGAAGATATTCATGCTTAAATGGTGTAACTTTAACCACCCAACAACTTTAAGCGTAAAGTACTAACATAAAAAGCATATCACAATTGTTAGGGTTGTCGTTATCAAACTCTAAAAGTTAATATGGTTGAGACTTAAAAGTACCTTAAAGCAAAAAAAAAAGCACTGCCATCCGCGCTGCACCAATCGAACAATCCTGCCATTTCTTTTTTGAACAACTTTAAACACTTCAAAATCAACCAAGCTTAATTGGTAATCAGATGGATGAATAAGATCTGAAGAACCACTCGCAATAGCACCCAAACAATAAAGTCACCATGGTTTAACATGAGTACTCAACAATCAACATTACTTTCATAATTTACATCTAGATCAGACAACCACTATTTTACATATTTAGCTACGTGCACAGTGGGTTTCGTTTTACGAATATGGTGATTAAACATGAAATAGTACAACACAAATCTAAAAATAATAGGCGGAATTAGTGAAATAGAAGCAAACCTCGAAAGAAGACAAAGTTTCAACAACTTTTACTGCTTGCAAGAAGACAACGTCGGCGACGAACGCCACCGGCACTGACGACCAACCCTACCAACGACAGAGATTCACTCGTTGGGCGAAATCGACTACTTGGAACCTCACTGGAACCTTAGTTCTAGCAGTCGTCACCACCAATCTCCCCTGTACCGTCACCCAAAGGTACGGCTATTAACCACCGTCACAATTGTTGCTATGTCACCAAAACAGCAAACCTGTTTTAACAAACAAAAACATAAGATACACAAATAATAACATAAAAATCCAAACATACCAAGCATAATCCAGGTTAAGAAGAACATCAATTGAGCAGCCACTGATGAAGAAGAGCACCAGCAAACCTAATCGAAAAAACAAAAACTTAAGATAAAAAAACAAACATTACGAAAGAAATCAAATCAAGAATTCCAGCTCAAAGGAATATGGACCAGAAAAGAAACACACATGTAATCGAATTTCGATGAACAAATGGTTTATAAGAAGGGATAATTACACATGCAGCACGCTCTGGACATGAAGCGTTGCAGTAGTGGCTGACGGTGCCGCCAGTACGGCGGTGGAGCGGTGATAAAATTACATTGTTTATTAAATATTAAAATATAATAACGATAAGATACAAAGAAAACAAACAACACACTTCCATTATATTCCATTATATAAGAGGGTAAAAGATTTGCACATTGTTTTACTGTATGTGAAGACATCACCAATCCACCAAAGGATCAATTCGCCAACGCAAATGTATATTAGTAATTAAATCTGTATGAACAACATTAGCATATGTATTATAACCAAGTTATCTAGGGATAGCCACCGATTAAAACATGAGATAAAGAGATCTTTAATAAACTTTTTATTAAAATATGTATTACAATGGTGAGATTAAAAAAATAACCAAAATAAGAATTCTAAATTTCAATTCCGACTTACATAAAGACCAAACGGTTGAGGTCCTTAGCCAATCCTCCTTTTGTTTGAAACTTTGATTACAGATTTCCGGCTTCGATAAGGGGTTGCCGAACTGTGGGGCGACCACCGTCGGTGGCAGTAGAGACTCAAGGAGGAAGCGATTCCGATCAATTAGCGAACATAAAAAGAGTGGGAGTTATCACTTGTCAGTCGAAATGTCGGGGATCAAAATCAAATTAGGTTGGCTGAATGGCTCTTCATTTACGTTAGTGTAGGGCTTTAGGATGAATCATAGTTATGCCTTTTAGATTTCTCCATTGGCACTTGGCTTTTTACACCAGAGCACTACTTGGGCTGGATTAGCAAAATTAACATAAAAACACTACTAAAGGTCAATCACAACTCAAAAGGTCAACTTTCTAAATTACTTCTTTTTCTATAAATTGGATTACTATTTTTCAACCATTCGAAGTAACACTCTTATGTCATTTGATGCAATTAACCTGCTATAACTGGGATAAACCGTTGCCACATTACATCTTTTAGTTAGGCAAGTCAATTGTATCAAATGTTTTCTCCCAAAATCTTTGTTCCTCACCTCATTAATTTCAGATGTAATCTCCTTGCCAGTTACCGTGAAGAATTCTCAAGTTCAAGCTTTAAGAATTAATGGAGAATTGATTCGTATATTTGCCACTACAGCTTGAGCTATGGTGCAAGGTTTCTCTGAAACCAGTTGCTCTAACTTGATAAATACATAGAGTACGTTAAATTCCCTAACTGCCAATGTGTGACCAACAAAGCAATGTAAATGTAAAAGATAAAGATCGAGAATATAACCCAAAACTTTTCTCATTATGCTTTTGTCATTAGTCAGCATGTCCATAAGAAGCAATGGAAGCACATCTTCAACTTGTTTGCATCCAAAAAGCCTTCTATTTTCCTTAATATTTTGACTGTATGCTTCAACCACTTTTCCTGCATTAATATGTGATTTGAAATTGATAATATAGCACCAAGGGAAAATAATTATAAAAGTTAGAACAAACACCCATGATGATCGGATAACTCTGTAAATATGAATAATGTGAGAATACTACCCAGCTCCACCTTATATCACCAAACCATCCCCAAATATCCTCTTATCATCCTACCTCACCCAATCTACTCTCATTACTCCATGAAGGATTTTGAAATAATGTCCCAACCCACAAACCCAAATTCCACTCATAAATATGAAAATGAATTTCAAATTTCATGAAAAGATCTCTAACCTTTTCCTTCTCAGTAAGTTCTGCATATTTGATCAACAACTGCCCATTGTCATATGTCAACCTCTTATTTTTATTTTTTTAATCAGATCATCATTGTAAAAGGTGGTCAATCTATGATACCAAATTTCACTGTCTAGCCAAAAAAATTCTAATGGCACAAAAGACACTCTTACAAACAAATTGATTAAATTATCAAATATGAAACAACTGAAATAAATAAATTTATCAAAATAGTCAACAAACATGTGATTGGCCTATTCCTTACTTCCTCAAAATCATTTAGTAATATGAGCAAAATCAAAGAGCCCAATTATTGAAGAAACATCATATAACCCAATTGACGGATTCAAGTTCATAAAATCAAATAACTCAATCTGAATATGTAGATTCAATAAATATAAAAAAATAACAACTAAAACAACTCTGTATGAAAAAAAAATGCAGTTGGCAAGGTGACTGGTCAAAAAATGCTTATAATATATAATATGATAATTTGTTGGCTGGTAAACACACATAATCGAACATAAAACACACGTATCTTGAAGAAAAACAAACAATTTTTTTACCTCTTTATATGGATTATAATCACCAAAAACAAAATCTGAAATATAATCTTTAAAGCATGATTTAACCTCTTTGCATACTTGGCACTTGCTGAACATTTTATGCTCCCTGTTAGTGCATTCATCTGTCGACTTCGTCTTATGTCGAGTCTCGGTTTTCGTTACTGATCTGATCTAGCATGACATCACTAGTGACATCATCATGTGACATCACTAGTGACATCACATTACTAATACACGTGAAGACAAAATGCAAATAGGAAACAGATTGGTGAAGATTACGCTTGAAGACAAAACAGAATGAAGATTTCCCTTGAATTATGTAAATATGAGGTTTCGCTTGAAGTGTTTCCAAGCGAAATCTGAAGGTTATAAATAGGCTAGTTGTTAATTCATTTGTAACGAAGTTCAGAAGTGATACCGAGGTGCTGCCGGTTTTCCTTTCGATTGTAAACTGTGTCATATCAATATACAAAAGGTTTAAATTGTGAAACAAGCTGTTTACAGATCCGTTTCTTAGTTTCCGCCTCTGAAACGGACTAGAACTCTTCCAAACGACTCGTTTAGGTCGCAATCCGATCCTACAATTGGTATCAGAGCTCAGGACGAGGAGTTCTTGCCAAAAACAGCCTGTGTTCATCACGATTTCTGTTTCTACACCTTTCTTTTTCAAAAGTTAAAACTTTTTACGGATAAAATCGGCTAAAATTCTCACATATCACACATAATCATGTTTTAACAGTTTCTGGAAAATTTCAGCATCAAAATCAGCCTAAAACTTGTAATTTTGTGTGATTTCGCTTCAATTGTTTGAACATATGATGACATCAGCAAATGTTTTCATAGATTTCGCTTGAGATTTGTGTTAGATTTCGCTTGAGAATTCACATTTCATCACTATCTCGCTTGAATCTGATATTTTACACGATTTCGCTTGAGAATTTGATTGATGATTTCGCTTGAAAACATGACATATGTTTAGTTGATTTCGCTTGAGTTTACTCTGAGATTACGCTTGAAATCTTGTTGAACTTTTCGCTTGAAATCATATCAGTCTTGAGTCTGTTTGAAATTAGGATCTGCTTGAATCTTCATTTAGATCTGAACTCGCTTGAATCTGATTGATAGTGCACTGTATTGTATGTTTTTCTGGTAAACAAGTTTGTGTTTAGTGTGGAAAATATATCGTTTTGTGTGTGGATGTGAATATATTGGTTTATATAGTGATTGTAAAGAATCATTTCAGATCTGGCAAATAGTTTTTTTTATAAAATCAAGTAATGCATGAAATGATATTGTCTGCCATGTTGTTTGATAAAAGTTCTTACTTTGATAAAGTGTTTGACTGACATGTGATATCACTGCCATTTCATGTGAAAACTGTATTGTTTGTCGACCACTGCATTTATAATATTGAAAATTCCAATTAAGTTTGTCGATTAGCATGTGAGATATATCGGGTCTTGTGTTTTGAATATTGAGATTGCTGGTTTATTAAAATGATTTTTTAAGTGTGCATTTGAATATTAATTGTTTTGATAAATCAAATCATAGTGCATGTGAAGAGCTGATTATCTAGAAATTATCATTCACGAGAAATCATGTTTGGTTGTAAAATTTGTCGATTTCATTAAAGGATACATGTGACGTGATTTTAATCGATTCATGTGATTACTTTTAATTTGTTGTCGGATAAATGTATTGTGACACAAAGTTTGGAGTTTAGTCGGTTCACTCGATTTGATCAGTCCATTTATCAGTCAAGTCGTATAGTGTGGTCAGTTCGCGTGATAAAGTCCAGTTCGTACGGTTTGGAGTACAAAGGTTTCAAAGAGACAAGTCTTTTGAATTCGATTCGGGTCCTAGAAGTCCGCACAGTTGGTCAACGTTCAGTTGGCACAGAAAATCATCAGTTCGAGTACCAGTTTGTTTCAGTGATACAGGTGTTTCACGAGGACGTATCAGTTCCAGTTCGCTTGAGGATTCTAGTTCGTTTGAAAAATCTGTTTTGAAGATTATCAATACTGAAAATATGGAAAACGAATTCTATAACACTGACAGTAAAAATTCATTATTGAAGAAAGAATTTGAGTTGTTTACAAGTATGCCAGGTGAATCTACAAAGACTCTTATTGAGAGATATTGCCATCTTGTGCGTACAATGTCTCTGTTGAAAATCACTAAAACTCCAGCAGAATGGGTCGAAAAGTTAGCTGATGCTTTACCTCAAAAAGAATGGGGTACATATCTCATGATTCTGAAGAATACAGGAGTGTTTAGTAGATTATCAATTGCTCAATTCATTGAAAAACTTGAAGAACAAATTGATAACAGTGATGATGATAAGAAAGTGACTCCAGGATTTAGCTGGGATAACTACTTGGATGAGAATGGAGAAGTTAAGGCTTTTATGGCTAAAATTGTTCAAAAACCAGAATTGTTGAAGGAATGGATAGCCGTGTTATCTGATGAAGATGAAGGATCTGTTTCATCTGAAAACAGTTCGTCAGAGACAAGTGATAGTGATGAAGAAATTGAACAGATTAATATTGGAAAAACTCACTTATCTTCTGATAATTTTGAATCTTATTTTGCAGATAAATTGAAGAAGCTCAAAGAAAGAAAAGCTGCAAAAGGAATGAAGGAAGTCAAAGTTGTTGAGAAGATGGTTGAAGTGGAAAAGGTAGTTGAAGTTGAAAAGATTGTGGAGATTGAAAAGATCATTGAAGTCTCAAAACCTTGTCTTACATGTTTGGAATCTTGCAAACAATGCGAAGAAAAAGATGAGAGGTTTAGTGATTCAGAGAAGATGAAAGAAAAGTTGTTGTTTGATTTAAAGAATGTGAAAGAATCATACGATGTATTGAACAGAACAGTGAATAGTTTGTAGAAAACTAATTCAGAAAGAGAAGCTGCTTTGAAGATGTTGAATGCAACAATGATGTCGAAGCAAAAAGAGATAAATTTTTACATCGAAGAATGTGCTAAATGGAAGCAAGAGTTGGATGGTGAAAAAGTTGAAAACGAAAGAATCAGAAGATTGCTGAAAAGTTATACAAGTTGTGATTACATAATTGATAGAATTTACCCTACTGTTGCAGGTTTCGAGGCGTTTAAAGATGAAGATAAAGACAAGAAATCAAAGAAGAAAACGGATACTGGTAAGAAACAGAACGTCTGTTATAACAAGTTTCCGCCTCCAATTTGAGAAGGGTATTCGCCTAGAAAACCGAATGAGGAACAAGTCCAAAAGGCAGTCAATCTAAAGTTAGAGTCCGAGTTAATCGATGTGTTACCAGACAATATTGATGTCACGTTCACAGCGTCCGACACAGATCATGAGTCCGAACTGATAAAACGAGTGGTCGATCAGGTGTTGGATAAGGATGAGGAGTCAGAGTCAAAGTCCGAGTCCGAAAATTCGTGTCAGTCAGTCGGGAGTTCGAGTTCGTCCGAAAAGAATTCAAAGTCGTCGGGAAAACGGGTTTATAGTAAAGAATTTTTGTTGTCAAAATCTAATTTGAATGACGAAACATTTGAAGTTGCATATACTTTGAATGATTCTGACAAATTATATTTTGATAAAGAATTTCCAATTAGAAGTGTTCGTTTTGACATGATTAAAAAGGTTTTCAAAATGACAGAAATTAATATTTCTGAAATTAAAGATTTATATTCTACTGGAAAACCTAAAAAATACACTTCAAGAGTTCAACAACGGTTAAACAAGAAAAAAGGTTACAATTCTGGTTCTGGTTTTCAAAAGAAACCGAACCACAATCGTAGCTACAAAAAGAAAGGACTTGGTTTTATTTCACCTGAAAATTATAAAAATGAGAAAATTTCTAAAACAAATACAAAATATGTTGCAGGAACTAGCCATGAAGAAGAATCAAAAAGCTCATTCTGGAAGCAATCAAACACAGAATTTCTTGCAAATAAAGTGAAGAATGAAGATTATCAAAGAAAGGAGACAAGAACCTGTTACAGATGCAATGAAGTTGGTCATATTGCATGGAACTGTCCCCAAGCAACAAAAACAAAACAGGGAGTCTCACAAAAACTGAAAGAAGTTATTGTTGACAAAACTGAACCACCAACTGAAAAGTTCAAAGTGTTTAAAAATTCTACATATGAAGTTGGTGAATGTTCAAAAAGATTTTACAAGAAAAGGGGAAATCTTGACAACCAAGCTTGGGTTGTTAAGAAATCAGAGGTAAAATCTGGCGATGAATCTGATTCCACAAAGTCAGAGGAGCTACAGGTTGAGCTAAAAAGTGAAAACTCAGTTCCTCCAATGGATGATGAGAACTTTCCATCATTGAGGACTGAATATTTTAAATCAAAAGTTGGGAAAGTTGAGATCTCAAATCAATTCTATTCTGAACAGAAAGAATTTGATGTTGAGAAAGCGTTTAATGGAAACATTAAAAAGATGATTGGTAAAATGATTAATGGGAAGGTTAAAGGGGTAAAGGAGTTTTATGCTACAAATAAGGCAACTTATAGCCCAACTCCTAGTGAAGTTGAGAAGGTTACACCCAAGGCTGGTCAGGCTTGGGTGGATATTTTCTTTCATTGAAAACCCTGACTTGCCGGAGATCCCAAGTTTGTAATCGTGGATCAGGAATCGGCATCATTCATGTTTTATGAGTTTGTATGAAAAGTTCTTAAAATTGTTAGCATTTTACAGGTTAAGTATGACTTACCGGAGCTTCCAGGTTGGTAAGTGTGAAGCAGGAATCGGCATCTTGATTAGTAAAATGGTTTGTGTAGATGATTTATTCCTACATGTGTTTTTAAATGTTGGATATTCTTACAAGTGGTAAGAGGTTGGATATGACAAAGTGATTACTCAAGGTCATTAGTTTGAACTTGATGTAATCCTGATACAAGAGATTGAATGGACAAAATGATGAACCATTCCCCTAACCTACAAGTGGTTTGAAAATTAACAAAACTTATTTTCCGGACAAATCATTTTGGTTAAAACAAACTTGAGTGTTTTGAAATCATAATGAGAAAATAGTTTTGTGAAAGGGGGAGTTCTGATTGTTTATGCCAAGTGGATGGCGAATTGAGGTGATTTGATATCAGTTGTCACTTTCTGTATAGTTTGTTTTCAAATTTCCTAAAATGTGTTTGCATTTTAGGGGGAGTAGAAAATTTCAGAAAATCCAAAAACATTTGAAAATTTGAAAAATACAAAAACATGATAAAATTCAAAAAATGAGTTTTGTTGTGAATAGAGGAAATGATAGTACATCAGTAGACTGTCACAACATGCTAAAGAAATGAAATGTTAAAATGTGATAAACAATCTCACTGCTGATATGCCAGTAGGTTTTTGCACATTTAGTAGATTGTGACGAGATATAAACCTAAATTTCAAACTTGCTTATATCGTGGAGAAACATCTCTCGGATATATGGGTAACCCCCGAAATCTCGTTTGAAAGGTCTCATAATCTGATATACTAGGTCTTTATACTCAATGATGTCTGGGGTATTATTCCGGGACTTCTGCTGAACGGTGGTTCTGACCTAGTCCTTGGATAATACTTTCCGCAATGCTTGAAACATAGCATAAACCCTCAGCATGCTGATGAAACAATAAAATTGATAGTCGCTGCTGTTGTAGCTAAAAGATCCTCTAAAGGGGACATACCGAAAAGTCGAAGCCGATATCTCTCTGCGTATACGGAAGTATCGACCTGAGATCCCTCGGCCCTCGCATTACCTAATTTATATACAGATATCATTTGTGTCATAATTACCTGTAAGACTGATTATTGGGATCTGGATACGGGAGTATATTCTGAGGTGGGACAAGCGATTGAGTTTAAGTATCTAAGACATTAATATCGTATCTCGAAACAGTTGAACTTTGTGTGAAAATTTAAGTGGACAAGTATACTGACAATCTAGGTGAATTGTTTAAAACTTAAAATGCAATGAAGCTTAACGGTGTTGGTGATTTGTCTCAGAAACTGATATGATCCTCTTACACAAACTCACAAAAAATAGTGTCTGTAAATATTTCTTTACTGCATTTCTTTTCCTTCAAAAATCCAAAAAGATTTTCAGTGTGTTTTAGCATAAATTTTGAAAAATTCAAAAAGATTTTTGGCAACTGATATTGGAAAGCTGATTTTCAAAGTTCCAAGTGCTAAACATGATGACATTGATGTGAGGGGGAGTGTGTCTTAATTGTCAAAATATGTTTTTAAAATCAACAAGTGGTTCATTATGTATTTGTGATCTGAGGGAGAGTGAGTGTTGGTGCATTCAAATTGTTAAATCTAGAAATTCATTTCTGGGTTAAGAATGTGCAGGAATAGTAAAGTTTCAATTCTGAATCTGAAGACAGAGTGCCAGGTTCCGATACCTGAGGTCGATGTGATTTCAATATGCCAGACTGCGATCCCAGCATATCGAAAGGGGGAGTCTGAAGACATCCGAAAGATTGTTCGTGGGGAGTCTGTTGATGCTGAAGAGGAGAAGAAGATAAAGTTTGAGGATACTTATAGCATCAGATATTTCAAAGAGTGTTCAGACTGATTAAGACTGAAGATGCAAAGATTCGACACTTAAGACTCGTCAACATCTGAGGGGGAGTCTGTTAGTGCATTCATCTGTCGACTTCGTCTTATGTCGAGTCTCGGTTTTCGTTACTGATCTGATCTAGCATGACATCACTAGTGACATCATCATGTGACATCACATTACTAATACACGTGAAGACAAAATGCAAATAGGAAACAGATTGGTGAAGATTACGCTTGAAGACAAAACAGAATGAAGATTTCGCTTGAATTATGTAAATATGAGGTTTCGCTTGAAGTGTTTCCAAGCGAAATCTGAAGGTTATAAATAGGCTAGTTGTTAATTCATTTGTAACGAAGTTCAGAAGTGATACCGAGGTGCTGCCGGTTTTCCTTTCGATTGTAAACTGTGTCATATCAATATACAAAAGGTTTAAATTGTGAAACAAGCTGTTTACAGATCCGTTTCTTAGTTTCCGCCTCTGAAACGGACTAGAACTCTTCCAAACGACTCGTTTAGGTCGCAATCCGATCCTACACTCCCATCTCCCAAAATTTGCACGGATTCATGTTACTATTCAACATAAACACATACGAATATCTGCATTAAATTGAAAGTTTAGGGTATATAATTAACAAAAACATATAAAGGAATTTTTGGTGTAGGGTTTCAGATGAACAAATCTATATAAACATCAACATATAAAGTTAGGGTTTCTAAACATCAAATACAAATAAAAAATCAAACCATTAACCAATGTATCATTGTAAAATCAAAAGTACATATGAAATCGGAGTAAAAATCTGTACAAATTGTGGATTCAAAGAACATACACCACCATAAAGACGACACAGGTCACCAGCATTGTTGAGGTAGGTCGCTGCAAGGGGCGGCGGCTCAGAAAAAACCTATAGATTCAATCATTGGGGCATCATTGAATACCCTAGGGTTGGATAACAAATCAAAATTTGAAATCAAGTAAACAAAAAGGAATGAATGGAGAAGAAAACAAAAAAATGACTGATAGTTCGATTAGAGATGATTGTTTTAGATGACGAAGACATCTAAAAGAATATCCATCTTTAACAAACTTTATTATTTGATTTTTCCAAAACAATCAAGAGATCAAATTAGAGGATTTTCTTACAGTGAGAGGTATAAGTAGTCTAAACGCTCTCTGGTTTACCGCCGGTGATACAAGGCTCAACGATCGGATGGTTGATGATGATGATGATGCCGCCATCATCTCTGTGCGCCCTAATTCTAATATACATTCAATTCAGTAGAATAACCCTTTTCACAAGAAAGAAAAACCCTAAAGTGAACCAGACCATACCTTTAGAGGATAGAGAGTATATGGACGATGTATGAGAGAATCAGCAGAGGAGGATGATAAGATATGACGAAGTGAAGATGGAGAATCACCTTGATTAGGAGAGGAACAACTTGTGCTTCACGTGAAGCATGTTTTGTATGATCAAAGGAAAATTGAAGAAAATATAGTATGGATGAGGGAGAATTGCAGCAGTAGAAGCGATAAGAAGACGTGGGAGATATCCATCGGAGAAACGAATGGGTGATTTAGGGCACAAAGACAAGCGGTGGTGAAAGAGATGCAAATTTAGGGTTTTAAAACATTTAAATACCCGGGTCATAATATGGATCCCTTGTCTGCCCATATAAAGGAAAAAAAGGACCCGAATTTTTCCCGCCAAAAAGCAAAAATTAGAGGGCTCCTAGCTTGACACATCAGCAAAAATTAACACATTTATTATATATAATAGATTTTTATACAGACAACAGTTTTTAATCTTTTATTGAAAAAAAAAATGTAGCTTCTTAATCTTTTATTGAAAAAATATAGCTCGCGGTCAGTTTTCTTTTATTATCATCTTCATAATCTATTCTGATCCCAATCAGCAAAATCCGATTAAATTTAAAATCTAAGAGGTATAATTATCTATTGGTACATAGTAAAAATAATTATATGGATATAAACCGATCTAAAAAATAAAATGTTTGAAAAGCTTTTATTAATACGTTAATTTATTATTGATAGAGAGAAAGTAAGATAAGACAATCAAGAAAAGCTAGTGCCTAGGACCAATCTTTAAATACAAATTATAAAACCTAAAAAATAAAAAGTATTCAAAAAACTTATGACTTAAGAGTTATGGGTTCTTAGAGTACTAATTTGATGACTATTAATGAAGATTGTAGATAGACTGTACTCGGCTCTCTTTTCGTTCTAAATGTCTATGATGATTTTAAAATCATTTAAGTTATGTGTTTGCGTGGGCTTGTAAAAGAGAGGTGCTAGAGGGGTGGGGGTGGTGGCTCGGGGACGTGGGGCTGTTAATCAGTTCTTTTAATATCTACTAGAAAAATACTTTAGGGATCTTGATATACCTGATAATCCAGTAGTGGTTAGAGATGAAGAAGAAGCCATCTTGATCGATTCCCTTTTAGGGTGAGCAGTTGGGATGGAGAGGGATGATAACAGATTGTAGTAAGGGGGGCCGTAAACTTTATGGTGTGTCTTTAGGGTTCCCCAATAACCTGTATTTATATGATTCACCCAATGGGAAACCCTAATTAACTAGTACGGGCCTTTATGTCCATCAAATAAAGTCCAGTTAATTTTATAGGGATATTAAGGTAAATATTGATCTGGTTATTAGATAAATGGTCATAAGGGCACCATAAATTATTTAATAATAATTTACGCTAACATTCTCCCACTTGGCCGAGTGATCATTTATTATGAGTATTAGATAAGCCTGATCAGTAGTTAATACTCATTTTAGTTTTAAAACCAAAATTGTAACAGAAAAATACAGTCTTTGAGTCAGTTATTCAACTCATGACCCCCATTAATCATACTACAATCTCAAATTAAAACCTAAGCAAAGTAAGGATCACTTTACAAGTAAGCCCTTAAACGATGATTTGTATAATAATAGTCTTTACGTCATTAGGCTAGCGAAACGTAGTTAGAGACAAACAAATCAATAAGGAAATTTTTATCATTAAAACGTAAGTAAGTACAATATGCATTTAAATAAGGTCTTTACAAAAGCCCATCTTCAAAACATGTTCTTCGAATACTTTAGGTGGGAGACCTTTAGTCATCGGATCCGCAAGCATATTTTTCGTACTTATATACTCAATACAAAGCTTATTTTCCTCAACACGTTCACGTACGAACAAATACTTTGTATCAAAATATAATCCAGCTCCGGTCGAACTGTTACTGTTCGAGAAGTTAACGGCAGCTGAGTTATCACAGTATAGCTTCAATGATCTAGATATGGAATTAACTTTGAATCCAGTAATAAGATTCTTTTGCAACATTCCATGACAGGTAGCGTTATATACAACAATGTATTCTGCCATCATAGTGGATGTTGAAGTTAGCTGTTGTTTATGACTCCTCCATGAAATAGGTCCGCCGACTAACATAAAGATATACCCTGAAGTGGATTTCTTGTCATATTTGCATTTAGCAAAGTCAGAATCAGAATAACCAACCACTTCCAAAATGTCACTTCTTCTATAAGTCAGTTTATAGTCTTTCGTCCCCTAAAGATATCAAAGTACTTTCTTCGCAGCTTTCCAGTGATCAAGGCCAGGATTAGACAGATAACGGCCTAGCATCCCTGTAACGTAAGCGATATCTGGACGAGTGCAGACTTGAGCATACATGAGGCTCCCAACTACTGAGGCATAAGGTATCATTTTCATTTGCGCCTTTTCATCCTCAGTTTTCGGACATTGAAAAGAACCGAAAATATCTCCTTTAACTACTGGAGCTACAGAGGGAGAGCTGTGTTGCATGTTATATAGACTAAGGACACGATCAATGTAAGCCTTTTGTGATAAGCCCAAAATTCCATTTTTTTCTATCTCGGTGTATTTCGATGCCAATAACGTAAGAAGCCTCTCATATATCTTTCATTTCAAAGTTATGCGAGAGTAAGCGCTTCGATTCATGCAACATATCTAAGCTATTACTTGCCAATAGAATATCATCTACGTAAAGGACAAGTATAGCAAAATTGCTCCCACTCATCTTGAGGTAGGTGCATTGATCCACTTGGTTCTTCATAAAGCCTTGCGTCTTCATGACTTCATCAAACTTAAGGTACCATTGACGTGATGCTTGCTTCAAACCGTGTATGGATTTCTTCAGCTTGCAGACAAGATGTTCTTGACCTTCAGGTTTGAACCCTTCAGGTTGCTTCATGAACACGTCTTCATACAAGTCTCCATTGAGGAAAGCAGTTTTGATATCCATTTGATGCAACTCTAAATCAAAATGAGCTACTAGGGCCAAGACGATCCTTAAGGAATCTTTTCAAGAGACAGGTGAAAAGTTCTCTTGATAACCGATTCCCTCTTTCTGAGTGTAGCCCTTTGCAACCAATCTTGCTTTATATAATTCAACGCTTCCATCCGAAATTAGTTTTGTTTTGAAGACCCATTTACATCCTACGGGTTTAATGTCACACCCTAACCGATGGCGGAAACATCGGGGCGTGGCACTGAGCGAAACAGATTGTCCAGGAGAATCCATAACAACTATATTACCAGATATTTAACATTATGTCCCATACCATAACATATCAAAATAAAACAGTTATTACAGACAGAGTATCTCAAAGACAAATAAATTGTTTCGACAACTCAGATTTTATTTAGTTTGTTTCTAGACTCCCCTAGCTCGATTCCATGGCAGCTAACAAGCAAAAGCATCCTAAACACCTGTCACATACGTTAAAATAAAAGTCATTACACATAGTGTAAAGGTGAGCATACAAGTTTGATAGTATAATAGTAGCGAAAGCGATTTACGCATAACCAGCATGTAACATGTATAATGTGAAGCAGGTAGGTTATCGACAATGAAATATGCACTGACGTGACTGCGAGTTGTAGAATGTGCAACACATATCACCACTGTGACATGTGATAAAAGCCCCTTAACAACCCCTGTCCACGACAGGTGCTGAGTCCAAACTATAGTACTATCGTTGCTAAGGTGTCAGGCAACAATCACTGTGTAAACATAACATACCAGCATTCATCGAGTAACACGTATAACATGCAGTAACGGTTAGCGTATAAAAGTGTTTGCGTTGTGTGTCGATTGCGATTTGAATAAGTAACGTATGTAACACCCAAAATTGCTTAAAGCAAAAAGGGATCGAGTATACTCACAGATTGTGTTTAGTAAATAAACACTCTCTTGGATTGAAGGGAGCGTTGGGGGATTAGCCTGAACAGAACGATAGCGTAAGCGATAAACAATGCGTAAAACGATGTGAAGTGACTGAGTGTCGAAGGGACATCCGAACGGATGGCAATCTGAACGGATGGTCATCCGGTCGGATGGCCATTCGGTCGGTTTGCCATTCGCTTGGGATGGATGTATTTGTGTATGATGGCTTTGAAGTTTTAGTTGTAGCATTTTTAAAACAAGGAAGTATCTCTACCTTTCAGGTCGTTCGGTCGGATGGCCCTTCGTTCGGATGGCGATCCCTTCCAAGTGAGATATTTCTTAGAGAGGCAGTTCACAGCAGAATGGTCATTCGACCGGATGGTCATCCGATCGGATGGCCATTCGTTGGTTTTGATAATCTTTGGAAATTTGTGAAAAGTTCAAGTGTTGAAGACCACATGTTGTCCGATTGGATTGTCGTTCGATCGGATGGCAGTCCGTTCAGTGACTTGCTCATTTTGAAATTTGTTAAGTCTGAAAGTTTGCGGTTTGATCGAGATGGTATGACAACGTGTTAAACAACGGAAAATCCCTCAAGTCCAAGTTACCCGATCGGACGGGAATCACCCCATTCTGACCAGTTAACTGTTCTTGACGGTTGTTCATGTTCAACCCGCTAGTCAGTCATCTCATTGATAGGAATCAGATCTCAGACTGACACATCACTAGAGAATGAGTGGAAGGCCTGAATGAGCTCCAATTCTATCGGTTTTGAGTGCATGAGTGTAAAAGAGTTAAAAGAAAGTTATGAAAACATCTTTCAATCCTTCTACTCTCGAAAGTGTTTAGTTTTATTGCGAAATCAGTGTTTAAACATGTTGAAATCTTTTAGATCTGAGTTGTTCTTGGTGGAATGAGGTCAAATCTTGAAGTTCATAAGAACCCCATGATGACATCATCCTAGAACACCCCAAATCAACCGATTTCATGGTTAAAAGTGAAGATTTGATGGTGAAAAAGATGAAGAAGTGTGTGAAGATCAAAGATGTCCAAGATTTGGGTTGAAAACTTACAAGAATCCTGAGAAATCGATAGAAAATAGGGCTGGAACGTGCTGGTCGGATGAGAGAGCTGTCACATCATGAACAGTGATGTGACAAGGCTATTTATAGATTGCCAAAAGAGGAAAGGCGGTGTAGGTGTGTGAATCGAGTGGCGGTTCGATCGGACGGCCATCCGATCGGATGGTCATCCGAACGGATGACCATTCGATCGAATGGTCATTCGATCAGATGGCGGTGTGAGTTGGTTTTCGACGTTTCGTTTTGTGCGTTAAGCGTTGCGATGCATTTCGAGTAAGCGATGCGATAGTATTACCCATTAGTTACACAAATAACCTAACTATTAAATACCATAAATACAATCCTTGAATCTCGAGTTTGCGATGAGATTGCGTTGCGATAGAGTTGCGATTGCGTTTGCGATAAATCACCTCAACATAAACATAACATGCACAAGTAACATATAATAGCACACACACGTAAAACAATATCTATAACCTACCATTCGAGTTGCGATGCGATAGTGATGCGATTAGTGATAAGTCGATTAGCGATTAAACTGTGATTATTAACATCTACTCCACATAATACAACTAAAGTAACTTAAATTAGAGAGTCTCATCAGTCAAAGAGTACAATCAATGATTAATCAAGGAATGTCATATTCCAATTAGCAATCTTTTCTTCCTTTGACTTTGACTTGTACTTTGACTTTCAAAAGTCGGGTTGTTACAGCCTCCCCTACTTTAGGAAATTTCGTCCCGAAATTTAAGAAGCAGGCGTAACAAACAGTTGTGGATACTTCGCCTTCATGTCACTTTCGAGTTCCCAGGTGAACTCGGCGCCACGTTTGCATTCCCAGCGAACCTTCACAATGGGAATGCGTGAGCGTCGGAGTACCTTGGTTTCTCGGCCCATGATCTCGACAGGCTTCTCCACGAAGTGTAATGTTTCGTTCACTTGTAGATCCTCAAGAGGGACATGTAATTCCTGGTCGGCTAGACACTTTTTGAGGTTCGAAACGTGGAAAGTCGGGTGGACATTACTAAGTTCCTCTGGTAGTTCGAGTCTGTAGGCGCGAGCTTTCCTTTCTTGCCGAATCTGATTACCCCCTTCCAAGGTGCAACCTTTAGGAGTACGTGATCGCCAACGTCAAATTCAAGGGGCTTGCGGTGTCTATCGGCATAAATTTTCTGACGACTCCGAGCTTTCAGTAGATTGTGTCGAATTTGGAGGATTTTGTCAGTCGTTTCTTGCAACAGCTCAGGACCGGTAATTTGCGCATCCCCGATCTCGTGCCATACAATAAGCGATCGAAATTTTCTTCCGTATAATGCCTCAAATGGTGCCATTCGGATGCTAGAGTGATAACTGTTACTGTATAAGAATTCGACTAAAGGTAAATGCGAATCCCAATTACCACCGAAATCTATAACACACGAGCGAAGTATGTCTTCGAGGTATTGAATCGTGCGTTCAGTCTAACCGTCGGTCTGGGGATGGAAAGCAGTACTAAGATTGAGAGTAGTACCGAGAGCAGATTGAAACATTTCCCAAAGGCGCGAGGTGAATCGACCATCGCGGTCAGAGATGATGTCACGAGGTGTCCCATGTCGACAAATAACTTCGTCTGTATAGATTGGAGCTAATCGTTCTACCTTATAGTCTTCCCGTATCGGTAGAAAGTGAGGGGATTTGGTAAGGCGGTCAACGATAACCCAAATGCTGTCGTGACCTGATGGCGTGCGTGGAAGTTTCGTTATAAAATCTATAGCTATACTCTCCCATTTCCCCATAGGGATTTCGGGTTGGACAAGTAAGCTAGAGGGGCGTTGATGCTCAGCCTTGACTTTCGAACAAGTCAGGCATTTCGAAACGTAGATAGCGATATCCCTTTTCATGCCCGGCCACCAGTACTTGTAGCGCATGTCCTGGTACATTTTATCGGCACCGGGATGAATGGAATACCGGGATTTGTGGGCTTCGTCTAGCAGAATCTGTCGCAAATTGGTACGCTTGGGAATCCAAATTCGGTCTAGATAATGGAATATAACATTCGATTTATTCACAAGTTGCTCGCCATTGTTGATGATCCTTTCTTTCTTCAAAGTGCGTTCGGCAAAACAAGCATGTTGGGCGTCACGGATAAGAACTTCGAGATTGTGCTGGGCTTGGGTATTACGAACGCTATGCAAATAGCTTCGTCGACTCAGAGCATCGGCAATGACGTTTTCTTTGCTTGGATGGTAACGAATCTCACAGTCGTAATCGTTGAGGAGTTCAACCCATCGGCGTTGGCGCATATTCAGCTCTTTCTGGTTAAAGATGTGTTGTAGGCTCTTATGGTCGGTGAAGACCGTACACTTGGTACCGTAAAGATAGCGTTGCCAAATCTTCAACGCAAAAAAAACTGAACCAAGCTCGAGATCGTAGGTTGTATAGTTCTTCTTGTGGATCTTGAGCTGTCGAGAGGCGTACGCGATAACCTTGTCCCGTTGCATAAGAACACAACCAAGACCGAGGTTAGAGGCTTCGCAGTAGACTACGAAATCGTCGTTTCCGTCTGGTAGC
The DNA here is from genome assembly GCA_030545235.1 of Helianthus tuberosus. Taxonomy (NCBI): domain Eukaryota; kingdom Viridiplantae; phylum Streptophyta; class Magnoliopsida; order Asterales; family Asteraceae; genus Helianthus; species Helianthus tuberosus. The sequence goes on along the minus strand of CM060363.1, from coordinate 73,184,199 downwards.
GAGAGCACAGGAGCATTGCAAAGCATAACTTTGAGAGTTTGAAAGGCTTCCTCTTGTTCAGTTCCCCCAAACAAAAAGTTTGTCCTTGTTCGTGAGCGAGGTAAGCGGTACAACGATTTTCGAGAAATCAGCGATGAATCGGCGATAGTAACCCGCCAATCCGAGAAAAGAACGAACTTCGGACGGGTTCCTTGGTGTGACCCAACTCTTAACAGCTTTGATCTTCGCATGATCAACATGAATTCCTTGATTATTGACGATGTGACCGAGGAATTGAACCTCCTCAAGCCAGAATTCACACTTGGAGAACTTGGCATAGAGACAGTTTCCCTGGAGTAACTCAAGAACCAAACGTAGATGTTGCGTGTGTTCGGTTTTTGTCTTGGAATAGATCAGGATATCATCGATAAACACAATGACGAAGCGGTCGAGAAAGGGTTTACACACGCGATTCATTAGATCCATAAAAACTACGGGGGCGTTGGTCAAACCAAATGGCATAACAACAAACTCGTAGTGACCGTATCGGGTTCGAAAAGCGGTTTTGAGTATATCTTCCTCCTTAATTCGTAATTGGTGATAGCCTGAACGTAGGTCGATCTTCGAGAAACACGTAGCACCTTGTAACTGGTCAAACAAATCATCGATTTGAGGCAAGGGATAGCGATTCTTGATAGTAAGCTTATTCAATTCCCTGTAGTCAATGCACATCTGGAACGATCCGTCCTTTTTGACGAAAAGGACAGGCGCGCCCAAAGGAGAGGTGCTAGGGCGAATGAAGCCTTTATCAAGCAGTTCCTGGAGTTGACTCGAGAGTTCGCGCATTTCAGAAGGAGCGAGACGATAAGGCGCTCTAGCAACAGGGTTTGCTCCAGGAATGAGGTCGATTTGAAAATCGATATCACGAGTGGGCGGTAAACCAGGTAAGTCGTCGAGGAAAACACGAGGAAAATCACGAACCACAGGCACCTTGTCTATTGCCTTAACTTCCTTTTCCTCCGCTACTACAATGTGTGCCAAGAAAGCTTGGTATTCCTTGTGGAGATACTTGCTAGCTTGGACACATGACATGAGTTGTAATTTCTTCGAAGCGACTTCGCCATAAACACACAATTGATCACCGTTCGCGAGAGAGAAACGAATCATCTTATCGAAGCAAACAATTTCAGCATGATTTTCTCGAAGGAAATCCATACCTACTATGACATTAAAGCTAGCAAGCTGCATCGGGATGAGATTGATCGGGAAAACGTGACTGTTGAGTTCGTGGGTACAATCACGCAGAACGGAACTAACAGTGACAGTTCTTCCAGTGGCAACTTCTATGTCGAATGTTGATGGGATGTTAACGCGTTTACGGTTTAGGAGCCTTTCGAATTCGAACGATACAAAATAGTTATCTGCTCCAGTATCAAACAAACACGAAGAATATATACCATTTACGAGAAACGTACCATTAACCACGTTGTTGTCCGCCTGAGCCTGACGGGCGTTCATGTTGAAGACTCGCCCGCGGGCTACTTGCTGAGCTGGCTGCTGCTGCTGTTGCTGTAGGTGCTATTGCGGTGCTGGCTGCTGCTGCTGATGTAGCTCTTGCTTCACCACTCTGTTTGGGCAGACGTTTGCGAAGTGGTTGGGATCACCACACGCAAAGCAGGCTCTTGCGTGAGCAGCGGGAGCAAGAGCTGCTCGCTGGACTTGCGGAGCTGGTAGAGCAGGAGCTTGAGCTGGGGCTTGGCGAGGACCGGTACGGTAGTTAGCGGTGAAATGGCCGTACAGGTTGCAGTGAACACAAAACCGGCATGCGATTCCAACCGGGTGATGATATGTACAAGTAGGGCAGAGCGGGTGTGGGCCAGTATATGCACGCTTGGCTGGCGGTGCATTGGCCACAGACGCCACTACTTGGCGGTTCTGAGGTTGCGGTTGGGCAGGCACGGCTTGGAGTGGAGCGGCAGTTACTGCACAGTTCTTGTTGCTGGAGTTGCTGTTCTTTCTCTTGCAGCATGAGGACCTTGAAGATTGCGATGCGGCGGTTTCAGCGGTGGGAGCAGAGGTAACTTGGTGAAGATTCTTGGAGGCTTTATCAAAGTAACCAGCCCTAACTCGCTTGTCGTTGATCTCGACAGCGAGCAGGTAAGTTTCCTTGATAGTCGTCATCTTCGCAGCTTGGACGAAGTCAGCAACACAATCCGGCAGAGCATGGATATACTTCTTGATGGTTATCTCGGGGGTAGTAACTTGACCCGGACAGATGATACTCAGCTGCTTGAAGCGAGCAGTTAAACCAGCGTTTTCGCCACCATCCTGCTTGATGTGCCAGAACTCGTCCTCCAGCTTTTGGAGCTCGTGGGGAGGGCAGAACTCCTTCATCATGATGTCCTTCAACTCATCCCACGTAAGCCCATAGGCTGCATCATTCCCTCGTTTGTTTCTTTCGGCAGTCCACCAATCCAGAGCCTTGGATTGGAAGACGCCGATGGCGTTAACAGTGTGAAGGTTTTCCGGACAGCCGCTTTGGCGCAGGGTGACTTCGATTGAATCAAACCATTGAAACATGGCCGTAGGCCCGTCTTCTATGGTAAATTCTTTGGGAGCGCATGCTTTGAACTGCTTGAAGCTAAAAGTAGCTTTAGGAGAATCAGTCCTGGATTCTTCAGAGGACTTGCTAGCGTTTTCGTTCAGCTCGCTAACAATTTGCGAAATGACTTTCACCATCTGCTTTGTGACTAGTGCAGCGATGCGTTTGTCCTCATGGTTATGGTGGGCGGAGCGAGCAGTGTGTGATCCAAATGAAAACATTGTCTGCAACAGACATCGTCACAGGACTCAGACACAATTTCGATTAATCCTAGTATAGTCTAGCGATTTCACCAAAAGCTACTTTATATAAAGCACAGGAACACGTCTAATCACACAATCACGTAGGCACATAATCCACAGAAGCACATAATCACATAAGCACGTAGTCCACGTAAGAACGGAAGCACATAATCCACGTATTCACTATATTTTGCACGTATTGACCTACACATATTGCACGTATTCACCTATCTTTCACAGCGTCGTAAAGCGATCGAGTATTGCGAGTGCGAATAGAGAGTAGCGATCACAAGCGATTTGTTAGCGTTTTGAGGTAAATGTGCAGTGCGAGTTGTGTGTGTTGATCAAAGCGAACAGTGAAAAGCGAGTAAATCACCAAAAATCGAAGCACATAAACACATAATATCACATAAAATTCACATAAAAACGATAAGTCTCAGAGTCGGCGGCGACGAATTCCAGAATTGAAACACATAAAATCGAAGAGAGGTTGTCTTGGATTGATAAACGTTGACTACTCAAAGTGGTTCGACTATTCTCAAGGACGTCAAGTACACGCTTCGGCCTAATAGACTGTGCTCTATCACCGACATGCGGTGAATGGCACGCATCTTTTCGGTTATTCGCTCAACTCGAGTCGTTGGAATCCATCGAAACTTTGGTGAGAGTTTTGTAAAACCAGAATGTAGAGCGGAACAAGTCATCAAGATTCGGGTTTCACCCCTACCTTAGCGACTTTATTCCTGTTTGTGCGACAGAATCATGAGATGGATAAGGAGATTTGCGTAGATGTATGGATTTCACTCCTGATTCAACGCAAATTCTCTTGTTTATAGTAAAAATAGCGTGTCGAATGAGCGATTTGGTCGAGAGTTTGCGGTTTTCACACCTAATCTCAACCAGAACCCCCGTTTGTGTGTGTAGCCAGCCTTAGGAAAGGCTGATCTTGCGCGGAGTTGTAGTATGCGATGTTCGCGCAAGAGTGTAGTGTACAGCGAGTTCGAGCGAAAGTATCAAGTAAGCCCGTGCAAAACCCCTACGGGTATGCACAAGTCGGTCTGTTGCTACTTAGACTATAGACTAGGTCATTTCTAAGACATCGACCCGGACTAGGTCGAGTCTTGCCTAATTCCCTATAGTTATGGCTCTGATACCAATTTGTCACACCCCAACCGATGACGGAAACATCAGGGCGCGGCACTGATCGAAACAGATTGTCCAGGAGAATCCATAACAACTATATTACCAGATATTTAACATTATGTCCCATACCATAACATATCAAAATAAAACAGTTATTACAGACAGAGTATCTCAAAGACAAACAAATTGTTTCGACAACTCAGATTTTATTTAGTTTGTTTCTAGACTCCCCTAGCTCGATTCCATGGCAGCTAACAAGCAAAAGCATCCTAAACACCTGTCACATACGTTAAAATAAAAGTCAATACACATAGTGTAAAGGTGAGCATACAAGTTTGATAGTATAATAGTAGTGAAAGCGATTTACGCATAACCAGCATGTAACATGTATAATGTGAAGCAGGTAGGTTATCGACAATGAAATATGCACAGACGTGACTGCGAGTTGTAGAATGCGTAACACATATCACCACTGTGACATGTGAGAAAAGCCCCTTAACAACCCCTATCCACGACAGGTGCTAAGTCCAAACTATAGTACTATCGTTGCTAAGGTGTCAGGCAACAATCATTGTGTAAACATAACATAGCATTCGTCGAGTAACACGTATAACATGCAGTAACAGTTAGCATATAAAAGTGTTTGCGTTGTGTGTCGATTGCGATTTGAATAAGTAACGTATGTAACAACCAAAAGTGCTTAAAGCAAAAAGGGATCGAGTATTGATGTGCTAAAAGTGGTCTAATTAAATTAACTAAAATCAAACCCTAAACTAGACGCTCTAAGTTTTAAATTTATAAACTAAGACTCTCTAAACCTAGACCACAGAACCGGAAAGTGTACCGGTCAATGCAGTATAGCTTAAGTAAGTCCGAGTATCTAACCCACGAGACTCTCTAATTACGTTAACGACTCTATCTAGACTTAGACTGACATGGACGCGACACTTAACTATTTTTTTATGTTTTAAGGGGGGTTTCTAAAAAGATCCTAAGAAAGCAATTAAACTAAATTAATTAGATTAACTAGACGCGAAGTTGGACGAAGACTTAAGCCAGTGGCGATCAACACTACCTAGGCTAGACGCATGTTTAACTTGGAGTGGATTTCTATTCGAAACTAATGTGGTATAGAACCAGGATCTTTTGATACTAAACCTATTAAGACACCAACTAAGCCCCTCAACCCTTCTCGAGGTGAAACTTATGGCAATACCTAGGTATGACAATCTACCGGTTGTTAGATTTCCTTACAGTCCTCTAACTTCTTGAAAAGTGCCTTAATATGACAATCTACCTTACAGCACAAAAGTCTAAGGCAACTATGGATTCTAACTTGGTTTAATAGACACGAGATTGATTAGGGAACTAAGATCGATTTCTTACAAAACCTAATTCTAGCTATAAATCAAACCGAGACCTATTAATAACCTCGAGCCTTACAGCGACAAGATTAGTAGAATATCAAGTTTCAATAATCTCTTAACTACCGTTTCTAAGGTTATCGGCCGATTCACCCAAAAATTACCCAAACCCGTGAGATTAGATAATTAACACGAACCTATTCTATGAAAGACATTCATCAAGATTCATGTGAAACGAGCAACTAATTGAAAATCAACACAAGATACGCATATACACCAAATTAAAGATTACAAAGTCGTTTACTTTCCAAGAAAACCCATAACCAACATTAATAACGAATAAAAATCCAAACTTTATTAAATATTCATCTTAACCTAGGTAGTTTAAGAAGTCTAGTCAAGAAACATAATCTTAAAAACAATCAAACAACGTTTAGAACAAGAATTCATCGACAACGAACAAAGAAAAATAGAAAACTAAAGAAATCGAGTAGAAGAACCCGTGTATTCCTTGCTCTCCAAGCTTCTCGCTCGATCCCGTAGATTCCGTAGCCTTGAATGCCTCGCTAAAGAATCCAAAAGAAAAATCGTCCAAGGCTCTTCTCAGCGTCTACGATCTGATGTCGTCCACTGTTATGCGCCTAATAATGTTGCGTCCAACTCTGCCGTCGGGTTATCTTCCCATCAAGACAATGTTTAAACTAATTTATTAAAGGCCCAACATCTAATGCAATTCGATGGCCTGTGGATTGGCGGCCCATGTATAACAGTAATATAACTTTTCCTAAACAATTCATAATGGCAGCCAACTCTTGCGAATTAATGTCTCCTCCCCTTTTTCCTTTTAGTTTTTTTTTTTGAAAAGTAACTTTCATTAACAACAAAAGCCGAACCAAACCGGGCCGACAAAACAACACTAAAACAAACTTACATGTTTACAATTGAAAACCACTCTTTCCACTCTATCCCTTTGTGTTTAGATCTACTAGAAAACCAAAGATACCCGAGAGATTTAACCTCGCTCATAATGTTTTCTATTCTAACTGGCGAATTGGAGAACTTAAGATTATTTCTAGCGTGCCAGATACTCCAACAAGCAACTCTTATAATACCTCGAACCGCTTCCTTTTTCCTCTCAGATCCGGCTATATCTTTGTGAATGCCGATAAGATCCTTGACAGAAAAAGCAAATATTTGCGGAATCTTGCACCAAGTGCTAATCCCATTCCAAACAACCGCCGCCACTCGACACGCAGTAAACAAATGAACAGCCGATTCTTCAGCTTCGTTGCATAGCAAACATAAATCTTCACTGACCTGGATGTTCCTTTTCTTCAAACCAACAGCCATGGGAATGCTTTCCGAGATCGAACGCCACATATGAATGTTAACTTTACCGGGAGACCAAGTACACCAATCCATAATAAATTCGTTTCCTTGAGCCGATTCACTAAGTAACAACTTCTTAACTGCTTTGACCGTGAATTCACCCTTCGGATCTGGAATCCACTTCCACCTGTCCATATGAACCGAAAATTGGACTCCATTCAGCAAAGAACACAACTGTTCAAAGCTGTGCAATAACTCCGATGGCAGAGAAGATGAATTCCAACTCCAAGACCAGACCGAAACCACATCATTGTTTTGAACCCTTTCCGCAACCGAACACCTTTTGTTCGTTTCTTGCCTAAACAATTCAGGATATCTGATTTTTAGAGGCTCGTCGATGATCCACGTGTCAAGCCAAAATCTAATTCTTTCTCCGTTGCCAACCACTCCTTTGATAAAGTTCCTTAACGGCAGCCCAGCCACCTTCGTGTTAACAAAAATCTTGGCGATGTTATTCCAAACCCCATTGAGCGCCTTCTTGAACGGGATGCATTCCCAGCCGACTCTATTCGAGTGAAAAGCATCAACGACCCTTTTCCAAATATTATTGTTCTCCGTTTTAAACCTCCATCCCCATTTAGCTAAAAGGGCGATATTGACCTCATGAAGTTTAGATAAACCCAACCCCCCATCTTTTTTATGACGCGAAACCTTATTCCACGCGACCCAATGCATTTTTCTTTCCTCTACGGATCCCCCCCATAAATTTTTTTTATCAAAGCTTCCAAATCATTAATGACCTTTTTGGGGGCTTTGTAGAGCGAAAAATAGTATGTTGGAAGACTTTCCAACACCGACTTGATAATAACTACCCTACCCCCAATCGATAATAGATGAGTTTTCCACTTAGCGAGACGAGCCCGAAATGTATCATACACCGGTTGCCAATTACTAATACGATTCATATTGGCACCAACCTTTAACCCTAGGAACTTGAAAGGTAAAACATCCGCCTTACAACCGACTTCCTTAGCCATATCTTCAATCTCCCCTCGATCCACTCCTATGCCATATAAAAGAGATTTATCCAAATTCATTTTAAGGCCCGAACAAATAAAAAAGCACCGGAGCACTCTTACTAAATTGATAACTTCAATCTTGGACCATTCCCCCACCAAGATCGCGTCGTCCGCGTAAAAGAGGTGTGAAATATTAGGCCCGTTATTCGGTGTAGCAAACCCTTTTAAAACCCCTCCTTCTTTAACTTTATTGATCCTACATGAAAGAGCTTCCATCACCACCAAAAATAGGAAAGGAGAGAGCGGATCCCCTTGTCGCATCCCTTTTTCACATTTAAATGTGAAAGTTTAGCGCTCCGTTAACCAGAACCGAAGAGCTTGCCGACTTCAAGATACCCATTATCCATTCACACCATTTACTAGGAAAATCCATTTGTTGAAGAATACTAACCACAAATTTCCAGTTCACATTGTCATAAGCTTTATCGAAATCGATTTTAAGAAAAAACACCTTAGCTTTCTTTTTTTTGCTCCACGTAATGATTTCATTGACGATGAGAGGACCATCTAGAATATTTCTACCTCGAAGGAAAGCCGATTGAGAATCTGTGATAATGTCATCCATAACCTGTCTCATCATGTTGGCAATAACTTTTGATAACACCTTGCTTATCACTCCAACTAAATTGATTGGCCTGTAATTGTTGAGTGAGACTGGATCGGTGACTCTGGGAATGATCGTAATAAAAGAAGCCCCGCTTGCAAGACTAATTTCTCCGTTTTGATAGAACCGAGAGAAAATACGTAAGAAGTCATCTTTAAACAGATCCCAAAACACTTTAATGAACCTCATATTAACCCCGTCAGGACCCGGGGCTTTGTCGTCACCACATTCAAAGACCGCCAACTTAATTTCTTCCTCTGTGAACTCTTCAATCAGAAATTGTTTCTCTTGTTCCGAAATTTTCTTTAGATTATCACAGATTAGTTCTGGTCTGGACTTAAATTCCTCTCTAAACTTATCACGGAAGAAGGACAGAACCTGTTTTTTGACTAATGAAGGTTTAGAACACCACTCCCCATTTATAGTAAGGCCGTGAATCGAATTGGACGCCTTTCTATTATTAATCATCGCATGGAAAAAGCTCGAATTTTCATCTCCGTCTAGAGCCCATCTCAAACGCGCTCTTTGCTTGAGATCCAAGGATTTTCTAGTTTCAATCTCTTTGACAACTCTTCTATTTTCCGTTAAGATCCATTCTTCTTCCTCCGAGAGATCCCTTTCTTCCATATCCCTTTCCAACTGTTCCAATTCAAACAAGGCTGATCTAAACTTTTCTCCTTCTTTGGTAATGTAATCATCCCTCCACATCTTAACGGCTGCTCTAATCACTGCAAACTTGGCAGTTAAACAAACATCCGGGGGATCATAACTAGCACAACCCTCAACCGCGGCCTTAACCGTTTCTTCGAATCCTGGTTTCCCAATCCAAGAACTATAAATACGGAATGGACGGGGCCCATAATTCAAGTCTACCGTGTTTAGAACAATCGGACAGTGGTCCGAGAATCTGCTGGGTAAGGCTCTGACGCACGCCGAAGGCCATTTGTTAAAAAAATTAGAGCAGACTAGAAAACGATCCAGTTTGCTTAATTTCTTTCCGTTGTCCCTAATACAGGTAAACTTACGACCCTGCATAGGATACTCAAGCAATTCATTGCTGAAAATAAAGTTATTAAAATTTTCGGCACAGACCTGCTTGAATTTAGATTTTCTTCTCTCTTCTGGATCTCTGACCGCGTTAAAATCCCCGACGATAACCCATTTACCTTCCGATAAATTAATGATTCCAGATAACTCTTTCCAAAGCTGCAGTTTCTCAGTCGTCCTCTGAGGAGCATAAACATTAACTAAACTGACTTGATCCCCACTACCAGCCAAAACACCTTTTAAAATCAAGTAGTGTCTATTCTGAACCACAAATTCAACCTTTAGAATGTGAGGATCCCACATCCAAATAAGCCCTCCCGAGAGACCAACCGAAGCCGAGTAAGAGAATTCGAACTTTCTATTACCCCAATACCCCGTCAAATCCGTGACAGTCACAGACTCAACCTTCGATTCCTGAATAGCTAAAACACCGATCTTATTAGCCCTTGTAATCTCTTTAATCCACTTGCCTTTAACTCCCCCACCAATTCCTCTGATGTTAACGGACATAATATTCATCAGAGAACAACATTAATGCCTTCATCACGAATGGTATCTCTAACCAGTTTTTTATTGTCTCCAAGATTAACTCCCACCATCTTGCCGATATTTAAAGTGGCTTCAACTTCCTCTTGAATTTTCGACTCCAGTGAATCTTTGACGAAATCTTCCATTCCTGCTTGTAATTTCTCGGAACCGCTAACCTCCTCTTCAAAGCCATTATTTACTGCCTGGTCCGATCTGACTAAAGATGGATTGATCGCCTCTACTTGGTCTGGAACAGGGTTCTCTGGAATGTTCTCACTGTTGACCTCATTAGCTACCCGATTAAGGTCAAAAATAAATTCCCCCTTATCCCTAACTCTCTTCTTGGGCCTATCTACGGATGTTGGGCTAGAGGAAACTTCCATGTTGTCATTTCTTTTTCTGGGCCTAATTTTCACCCTTTTTTTAGGCCTATTCCCATTGTCAGCAGATTTAAAAAGGAAAAAATCAGTACGTGGGATCCGGTTTGCGCCGTTATTATCTTGCCCCCCCCCCCCCAGCTGGCAAAAGGAACACCATCCTCCTTGGAACTCGAAACATCCTTTGAACTGCAATAATAGATAAAAACTATACAAAAATTATACAATTTACAAGGGACAAAAATGTGTATTTTACCCTACATCAAGTATACTCACAGATTGTGTTTAGTAAATAAACACTCTCTTGGATTGAAGGGAGCGCTGGGGGATTAGCCTGAACAGAACGATAGCATAAGCGATAAACAGTGCGTAAAACGATGCGAAGTGACTGAGTGTCGAAGGGACATCCTAACGGATGGCAATCCGGATGGATGGTCATCCGGTCGGATGGCCATTCGGTCGGTTTGCCATTCGCTTAGGATGGATGTGTTTGTGTATGATGGCTTTGAAGTTTTCGTTGAAGCATTTTTAAAACAAGGAAGTATCTCTACCTTTCAGGTCGTTCGGTCGGATGGTCGTTCGTTCGGATGGCGATCCGTTCGAAGTGAGATATTTCATAGAGAACCAGTTCACAGCAGAATGGTCATTCGACCAGATGGTCATCCGATCGGATGGCCATTCGCTGGTTTTGATAACCTTTGGAAATTTGTGAAAAGTTCAAGTGTTGAAGACTACATGTCGTCCGATCGGATTGTCGTTCGATCGGATGGCAATCTGATCGGACGTCAGTCCGTTCAGTGACTCGCTCGTTTTGAAATTTGTTAAGTCTGAAAGTTTGTGGTTTGATCGAGATGGTATGACAACGTGTTAAACAACAGAAAATCTCTCAAGTCCAAGTTATCCGATCGGATGGGAATCACCCCATTCTGACCAGTTAACTATTCTTGACGGTTGTTCATGTTCAACCCGCTAGTCGGTCATCTCGTTGATAGGAATCAGATCTCAGACTGACACATCACTAGAGAATGAGTGGAAGGCCTGAATGAGCTCTGATTCTATCGGTTTTGAGTGCATGAGTGTAAAAGAGTTGAAAGAAAGTTATGAAAACATCTTTCAATCCTTCTACTCTCGAAAGTGTTTAGTTTTATTGCGAAATCAGTGTTTAAACATGTTGAAATCTCTTAGATCTGAGTTGTTCTTGGTGGAATGAGGTCAAATCTTGAAGTTCATAAGAACCCCATGATGACATCATCCTAGAACACCCCAAATCAGCTGATTTCATGGTTAAAAGTGAAGATTTGATGGTGAAAAAGATGAAGAAGTGTGTGAAGATCAAAGATGTACAAGATTTGGGTTGAAAACTTACAAGAATCGCGAGAAATAGAGAGAAAAGAGGGCTGGAACGTGCTGGTCGGATGATAGAGTTGTCACATCATGAACAGTGATGTGACACGGCTATTTATAGATTGCCAAAAGAGGAAAGGCAGTGTAGGTGAGCGAATCGAGTGGTGGTTCGATCGGAAGGCCTTCCGATCTGATGGTCATCCGAACGGATGACCATTCGATCGAATGGTCATTCGATCGGATGGCGGTGTGAGTTGGTTTTCGACGTTTCGTTTTATGCGTTAAGCGTAGCGATGCGTTTTGAGTAAGCGATGCGATAGTATTACCCATTAGTTACACAAATAACCTAACTACTAAATACCATAAATACAATCCTTGAATCTCGAGTTTGCGATGAGATTGCGTTGCGATAGAGTTGCGATTGCGTTTGTGATAAATCACCTCAACATAAACATAACATGCACAAGTAACATATAATAGCACACACACGTAAAACAATATCTATAACCTACCATTCGAGTTGCGATGTGATAGCGATGCGATTAGCGATTAAACTGCGATTATTAACATGTACTCCACATAATACAACTAAAGTAACTTAAATTAGAGAGTCGATTATCAGTCAAAGAGTACAATCAATGATTAATCAAGGAATTTCATATTCCAATTAGCAATCTTTACTTCCTTTGACTTTGACTTGTACTTTGACTTTCAAAAGTCGGGTTGTTACATTTAACACCGTCGGGTAATTCAACCAAATCCCAAACGTCATTTTTCTTCATGGAGTCAAGCTCGTCAATCATAGCTTTTTCCATTCAGAAGACTGATCACTACTAATGGCTTCATTGTAAGAGGTAGGATAGGTAAACTTTCCATCATCTGATACGGCTTCAGCTAGGTAGGTTTCATAATCATCAAAATTAGTGGGCCTTCTCGCCCTAGATGACCTCCTAGGTTGATTCTCAACTTCGACATTGGAGGGTCCTTCATTCTCAGGTACATGCGGAGCAACAATTAATACTGAATGAGTTGGAGGTGGTGCAGTGACATGCGGTTCAGCATCGAGTACTAGAGGAGTAGTAATAGGAAGTAATGAAATGGACGAGTGTCCCCCCCCCCCCCCCGCGTCTTGTACTTCTTCTAAATCATTGTAAGTATTTTCACTGCTCCCACTGACCTTAAAGTCCCCAAGAAACACGGCACGCTTGGTTTCTACAATACGAGTAACATGGGAGAGACAATAGAATCTATAACCCTTTGAGTGATTTGGATATCCAATAAAGAAACAACTTGTTTTCATATCCAGTTTCTTTAAGAAAGGGTTATAAAGTTTAGCTTCGGCAAGGCAACCCCATACTTTCATATATCTAAGACTCGGTTTCCTTTCTGTCCAAAGTTCATAAGGAGTTTTAGGGACAGACTTCGAAGGAACTCTATTGAGTATATGAACAGCTGCTTTTAAGGCCTCGGTCCAGAGGAATAAGGGCAAACCTGAGTTGGCTAACATACTGCGTACCATGTCCATTAGGGTTCTATTTCTTCTCTCAGCAACACCATTCTGCTGAGGAGTACCTGGCATAGTATATTGGTTCACGATCCCCTAGCCCTTTCAAAACTCATAAAATGGACCAGGAGCCTGACCCACGTCAGTATGTCGACCATAATATTCGCCTCCTCTATTTGATCTAACAACTTTTATTTGATGATCTAATTGTTTTTCAACTTCATCTTTACAGTCTTTAAAAGTTGTGAGAGATTCAGATTTTTCTTTAATGAGATACAGGTGCATATAACGTGAATAATCATCAATAAGCATGATAAATGAAGCGTGTCCAGTTATGCCAGCGATGTTATAAGGGCCGCTAATATCAGTATGAGTGAGTTCTAATAAATTAGAGCTCCTAGTGGCACCTTTCTCATTCACTGATGTCATTTTACCTTTAAGGCATTTGACTGTCACACCCCGATACTTCCACGTATTACCGGTGGGCCCGGTGGGGAGTATCGTGACGTAGTTGATATCATCATAGACAATTTATCACAGTTTAATACATAGCGGAAGTCGAAAGATAAAAACATTACAAACCGAATGAAAGTAATATCAATTATTACAAAAACGGTTGTAAGGAATCCACAGGCAGATCAAAGTTAAAAGGAACATTGTTCAACAGGTTTGTAAACATCTAAGTTTGCAAGACTCTTTATTGATGCTAGGAGTAGCCAGCCTATTCCGCCTAGTATCTGCACTTAGCCTTTTTGGAAAATACGTCAGTTTACACTGGTAAATACAATTAACCGACTCATTTTGAAAATGTTTAAGAAAATTGATTTAAATGCATAAGGCACAAATAATCTTTTATAACTTGGGATAATTATTTAAAAATAATCTTGTAAAAGAATTACATGTTTATTATACGTTCAGCAGCCCGGGTTGAATACCGGGTTAAAGATTAATAGACATACCACATAATATATCCCACGGCGAGTTATTCTCGAACAGGTGGGTACATTATTTTACATACGCACCTGCAGGTGTATACCTACACCCCGTTCTTAAGTCGTGGCCATTTCAATGAATGAGCCGAGGATATCCAGGACATGGTCATTAACCCCCCAAAGGCTTAGAATAAACAAAACAGATTAAACGGGTTATCTCAATAATTTAACCTTCATACGATTAAAAATTCAATACACGACCAAGCGGTATTTTATGTACCATACCGCATGCACATCAATAACCTATTAGATTCCTAACGGGTCTTACTTAAGTTTAAACTTAGACCGGTTAGTTTTAAAGAAAGGTATACGGTTCAAAACGCATGATAAAGCGAAGACCGGATTAGAATGTGGTTTAGACCCGACAAGTTTGAAAACTTGTATAATATGGGTAAACTAAACACATTCTGGATTTTGAGATAAAAATGATAAGGTTTGACCCGTTTCGGTCAATTTATGCAAACTAGTCACATAAACCGTACCGAACGTGAAAAATGCATAACAGGTAACCAAAAGAGTCATATACAAGTTTCACAAGTTAATATGCCTTAAATATGTTGTGATATCAGTAGGATACCTTCCATCATGCCCAAAACGAATTTAAACTCAAATTAAGCCCCGTAGGGGTATTTTGGTCATTTTAAGGATTATAAAAGAGGTTAAATATTAATATGAGGTTCTGGTCTAAAATTATTAGTAAAAATATTTAATTTAATAAGTTATATCAGTAGGGTATTGCATATATGTGAAATTTATCATTTATAACCAAACTATGCACCGTAGGGGCATTTTGGTCATTTCACATAAGCTTTAAGGCTCAAAATGGGAAATCTGAGTTTAAAACTTTGTCTTACTGTTAAAATATAAAAATTTACTTAAAACATCAGTAGGTATTAAATCTTATATGCCAAAAATAGTTTTAACCCATACTATGCGTTTAAAACGCGTAAAAGTCGGTTTTAAGCGATTTTCAGGTTATAATAGGAAATCTAAGTTTTTGATCAGTTTATAAAGTTCTAAATATTTTATTTATCATATAAAATCAGTAGCAAAAAGTTTCGTATCAAAATGTTATGTAAAACTCACTTTATTAGCAAAAAGGGTATAACCGACAATTACCGAATCAAAGCAAGAACCCTATGCCATGATCAGTTTAAAAATAAATAAAAATCTTCAGAAATCCAAAAATATTAAATTACATCAGTGGGTAAAAAGTTTGGTGTCAAAATTTGGGTTTAGATAGGCTTTATGCTAATAATGCCGTTTAATTACTAAAAAGCTTTCAAATTACGATATTGAGCATAACTCCTAATTAAGACCTCAAACTGATGTCAAAATTTTAGGACATGTTTATAAATCAGTAATAAAGGTTTTTGTCCTCTCACATTTTCAAAAATCTCGTTTTAAGGTCAAAAGGGCATAATGGTCAACATTTAAGTAATTAACGGAAACATGCAAATGAATCGGATTAATTAGGAACCAAGTTGTATAACATCAGAGGGCTATGCTAACCTATAACCTGGTCCTAATGGAACTCTAAGGCATGTCTAAACTAAGCTAAATCGGGTCAGAACTGAAAGTCAAAGCAAAAGTCTACTTTTGCGACTTTCGGTTCCGAACCGAGCCTATACTCAAAATTGTCGGGTTGAACATGCTTAGACATATTCTTACATTAATTACCAAGTTATATAAGTGTTAAAACAGGTTTCATAGCTTCTACATTGCTAATTATGAATTTATTTGCAAAATAGCTTTCTGTTGACTTTTTATAATTAAGCTTGACCCGACAATTGACCTAGTTAGAGTGGAAATCAGAGGGTGCCCTTTTAAGGGTTTATTACCCATATAATTACCAACTCATAGCCATTTTCAATTCGACTAATGACTGGACCATTAGTGATTAATCACTAAGTCAAAGCTTAATTACGATAAGTTTGACTTTTGGTCATTAAGCTAATAAAACATGAACTAGAGAGGCTAAGAACACTCACAATGGTCCTTAGCACGAATTAGGAGCTGATGGAAGGTTGCTTGAAGTCCAGAGAGCTCCAGAGAAGGGTTTGAAATGATTCCAAATGAGCAAGTTCAAGAGTTGCAACATGGTTTCTTTATATAGTGATTTACATTGCATGAGATCATTCCACACAAGTCTACTATTGATCCCTGATGAATCCAAGTATCCCCTATGCATGAAAAACCATTGGTGCAGCTCCTGATTTTGAAAACCATGCTCCTAAGGCGGTGGAACCGGCTGAACAGGCAACTGTCCATTTTTCTGCCCAGTTACAGGTCTTACGGACCGTAAGCCAAGGGCCTTACGGTCCGTATCCGCTTTTTAATCTTTATCGCCCAGATCAGCCACCTTACGGTCCGTAAGGTGGTCTCTTTGCGGTCCGTAAGAATTGGTCAGAAGACAAAAATTTTGTGAACTTTTAGATTTTGACCATGCAATCTCATAAGTTCGAATCTCATGTCATTTTCCAGCAGAGTGGACCATATATTCAGACCTTGTGTGCCCTTGCATGTGATGCCATGCACTTACATGTTCTTGGACTTTAAAGAATGCTTTTTAAATGAAGTTTTGTCGTAAATGGACATAGGATTCCACTCTTTGCAATTTGAATTATTTATCACATTAGTTAACCGGATTTGAATCTATATCAGATGTTTATAAAAACATATTAAGGTTTGGAATTAATAAAAAGGTCATTCAGAGGTAATAATTTTAACATGTTGACACCTTTAATTCCTTCAGATATCTTTCAACTTGATCCGGGTTTATAACACGTTTACCTTCCATGACACGTGTCTTTATTATATTGGACGGGTTTTTCCGAGGTGTTACATCCTCACCCCCTTAAAAGAAATCTCGACCTCAAGATTTACTAAAATAAATGAGGGTACTTTTGTTTCATTGTGGACTCTACCTCCCACGTGTACTCTAGGCCTCTTCGGGCATCCCATTTAACCTTCACAATTGGTACGTGCTTCTTTCGAAGTTTCTTTACCTGTCGATCTTCAATCGACAAGGGTTTTTCAACAAATTTCAAGCTCTCATCTATATGCACATCCGTATGTGGCATGACTAGTGATTCATCAGCTAGACATTTCTTCAGATTGCAGATGTGAAACACATTATGAATTCCACTGAGCTCTTCACGCAAATTTAACTTGTAGGCAACTGTTCCGACACATTCGATGATCTCGAATGGTTCTATGTATCGTGGGCTTAACTTTCCTTTCTTACCAAAACGCATCACCCCTTTCCAGGGTGATACCTTAAGTAACACTTTGTCACCTACCTCAAATTTTAGAGGCTTACGTCTTTTATCTGCGTAGCTTTTCTGCCTATCCCTGGCAGCTTTGAGACGATCTTGTATCTGCACAATCTTGTCTGTCGTCTCCAGGACTATATCAGGTCCTGTTAGTTGGACATCTCCAACTTCTGCCCAACAAACGGGCGTCCTGCACTTCCTTCCATACAAAGCTTCAAAAGGTGCAGCTTGAATACTCGAATGATAGCTATTATTGTAGGAAAATTCAATCCATTGAAGATGATCATCCCAACTTCCTCCTAAGTCAATAACACAAGCTCGTAGCATATCTTCGAGTGTCTGAATAGTACGCTCACTTTGACCATCCGTCTGAGGATGATATGCAGTGCTGAAGTTTAATCGAGTGCCTAGGGATTGTTGAAAGCTTTTCCAAAAATGCGATATATATCTCGTATCCCTATCAGAGATGATAGACACTGGTACTCCATGAAGAGATACAATCTCATCCACGTACAGCTGAGCTAACTTAT
This sequence comes from Helianthus tuberosus, assembly GCA_030545235.1. NCBI lineage: Eukaryota > Viridiplantae > Streptophyta > Magnoliopsida > Asterales > Asteraceae > Helianthus > Helianthus tuberosus. The sequence continues at coordinate 73,166,260 of CM060363.1, read as the reverse complement.
CTGAGCTGTGTGTTTCCTTAATAGGTAGGAAGTGGGCTGACTTGGTCAACCTGTCAACTATAACCCAGATAGTATCATTTCCTCGCTTTGTCTTTGGTAACTTTGTGATGAAATCCATAGTTACCATTTCCCACTTCCAGGTGGGAAGTTCAGGCTGTTGAAGCAAACCTGACGGCTTCTGGTGTTCGGCTTTAACCTGAGCACATGTCAGACATTTGGCCACATAAGTGGCTATAGACTTCTTCAAGCCTATCCACCAATAATTTGCCTTCAAATCCTAGTACATCTTATCACAGCCAGGATGAACAGAATATTTGGAGTTATAGGCTTCTTGAAGAATCACCTCCCTAAGTCCTCCATAAATTGGAACCCATATTCGTCCATTCAATCTTAGGATTCCATCCTTGCCATATGATAACTGTTCAGCAGTTACACCCAACTTTTCATTTGGATAGTTAGCTTCTAATACAGCTTCCTTCTGAGCGGCTAACAATCTTTTATTTAAGCTGTTTTTCAATTCAATGCTCTTGGCATTGATTCTAATGGGCTTAACCCTTTCCTTTCTGCTCAAAGCATCGGCGACCACATTTGCCTTACCTGGATGGTATCGGATTTCACAATCATAATCATTCAGTGTCTCCATCCATCGACGCTGTCTCATGTTCAGATCCTTCTGGTTGAACAAGTGTTGAAGGCTTTTATGATCAGAATAGATCACACACTTGGTACCATATAAATAATGCCTCCATAGTTTTAGTGCAAACACAACGGCACCTAACTCCAAGTCGTGGGTGGTGTAATTCTTTTCGTGCACCTTTAATTGTCGGGAAGCATAGGCAATGACTTTTCCCTTCTGCATTAGCACACATCCCATACCTGTGTGTGATGCGTCGCAGTATACAACAAACTCTTTTATTACCTCAGGCAATGTTAACACACGAGCATTGCTCAACTTTTGCTTAAGAATCTCAAAGGATTTTTGTTGCTTAGGACCCCAATTAAACTTTATATTCTTCCTATTCAACGAAGTTAAGGGTGTAGCAATCCTTGAGAAATTTTCAATAAAACGCCTGCAGTATCCTGCCAGACCCAAGAAGCTGCGAATCTCTGTGGGCGTCTTCGGCTCCTGCCAATTCATGATAGCTTCAATCTTAGTGGGATCCACCTGGATACCACGCTCACTAACCATATGTCCAAGAAATTGGACTTCACGAAGCCAAAACTCACATTTTGAAAACTTGGCGTAGAGCTTCTCTTGCTGGAGAAGTTTAAGGATACATCGAAGGTGCTTCTCATGATCAGCCTGATTTTTCGAATAAATATGAATGTCATTAATGAAGACAATGACAAACTTGTCTAAGTAGGGTTTGCAAACGCGATTCATGAGATCCATGAACGCTGCTGGTGCATTAGTGAGCCCAAACGGCATCACCAAGAACTCGTAATGACCATAACGAGTTCTGAATGCAGTCTTATGCACATCTTCCTCTCTAACCTTCAGCTGATGATAACCTGATCTCAAGTCAATCTTGGAGAAGTAGCTTGCTCCTTGAAGCTGATCGAATAGATCGTCGATCCTGGGCAATGAATATCTGTTCTTGATTGTAACTTTGTTCAGCTCTCGATAATCAATGCATAACCGCATTGATCCATCCTTTTTCTTCACAAACAGGATTGGTGCTCCCCAAGGAGATGAGCTAGGCCTAATAAATCCTTTTGCCAACAAATCATCCAACTGAGTTCTCAACTCTTTCATCTCAGTTGGGGCCAACCGGTAAGGTGCTCTTGCAACAGGTACTGCTCCAGGTATAATGTCAATTCTAAACTCCACTTGCCTATCTGGTGGTAAACCAGGTAGTTCTTCAGGGAATACATCTGGATATTCAGAAATGATGGGAATGTCTTCGATCTTGGGCTTTGGTTCATCAATAGTCACTTGTGCCATATAAATGACACAACCTTTCTTCATACACCTTGATGCCTTAAGCATAGACACTTACTTAGGTAACCTGTACTGAGTGTCTCCCTGAATTGTCAACGGCTCACCATACGATGTTTTAATAACCACTTGCTTCTTATCACAAACGATCTGAGCTTGGTTATGAGATAACCAATCTATGCCTATTACTATGTCGAATCCAGCTAATTTCAAAGGAAGCAAAGACAATGGAAAAGAGTGGTTCCTAATGGATATGAAACATCCATCTAACACGGTTGAAGCAGTTTCTATGGTACCATCGGCCAATTCTACTTCATATTCTATACTTAAGGTTCTAACAGGCAGATTTAATAACTTACAAAATTTATCATCCACAAACAACTTATCCGCACCCGAATAAAAAAAAACCCTTGCATAAACATCATTTATAAGGAAGGTACCTGTTATCACGTTGTCATCCTGAACTGCTTCCCGTGCATTCATTTGAAAGACCCTAGCATTGGTCTTTTTGCCTTCTTCGGGTTTCTAGGCATACCTTGGGCAGTTGGACTTGATGTGCCCCTTCTCGTTACAGTTATAGCACGTCGCATCCTTTATCTTCTTGCAGTCTAACGTCTTGTGCTCATTTGACTTACAAATCCCACAAGCCCTGGGTTGCGATTTGGATTTCGATTCGTACCTGCATTTCCCCAGATAACGTTTCTTGCAAATTTTACACTTGGGGTTTTCACCCGACTGTTGATCATCCCTTTTAAACCCGGAACTCTTTTTGTGGTCGGAGTTCCCTTTGTGCTTCTTATCAGAACGGTGTGAGTTATCATCCTCACGTTTCCTCTTTCCCGCATCAGAATTTCTAAGCGATCTCCGCCTGACCGCATCAAGGGTAAGAGATAATGACAAATCAGCTACTGACCTAAAGGCAGTAGGTCTTGATGCTTTCACACTGCTTTGATCTCCGGGGCTAAACCCCCCAATGAAAAGGGCTATACGCTTTGGTTTCGGTGTCACCAAGTATGGAACCAATCGAGACATGGTATTAAAGCTCGTGAGATACGCCTGACAGTCTAAATTCTTCATAACCAATGTCAGAAAGTCAGTCTCGATCTTCTCAACTTCGTGTTGAGGACAAATATTTTCTTTGATTAGAGCAACAAACTGCTCCAAAGACATGCTATATAAGTGGATCTTTCCTGTAGCTTGAATCGGTGACCTCCACCAAGCTAGAGCTTCTCCCTTAAACGATTGTGACACAAACTTCACAACGTCCTGCTCTGCACAACCACTAATGTCAACCACTGTATCCATCTCATCAAGCCAGGTCATACAATCGACGGCTCCCTTCTCCCCTGTAAAGTCTCTAGGCTTGCAGGAGACAAAATACTTATAAGAACAACCCTTAACACGCGGCTCTTGATTGAGCATAACTTTCCTAGATGGAACACTCCTCTGTATTGATGAGTGATGAAAATCACTCTTGCGAGCTGTATGAGTCTTGGAGGGTGGTTTTGAATGAGGTACTGACTGAGTTCTAACGCGAGTTTCACTCGATTCATTAAATTGTCTGTTAAGAGCTTAAGTAACGGCATTATCTATTAATGCTTGCAATTCCGCGCCCGCTACATTAACTCTGGAAGTGTCATGATTCTCCCTCGGGTGACTGTTGACTTCGTCTGACCCAGCCATGTAGCTTGATTGCTACATAAGATAATGATAATGATTTATTCAGAAGTCCATATCAGAATTGTCATCTTGATAATTTTATTAACCATGGTATTAATAAACCATATTGGTTAATTTATTAAGCATATTCATTCAGGATTTTTCATTATAATCATCCTGAGTCATAATTTATTAATATATTATAATGGCACAAAAGGCCAAGTCACAAGGACAATTTAAACCACAAGCCATGATCTTATATGATCGAGGCATTAAGGCATTGAATCATAGTTCATTACCTTTCTTGACAGGGAGTTATAGGCTACAACTGTCTTTTGTCTTATATGATAATGATTATGGCCCGTAGGCCCTACATCACAATTGGATGTTTAAAATAATAAGAAAGGAATTGGAAGGATCCAATATAAGGATGACTTATGTGATTTTATCGAATCACATTTGCCAGGAGTGTTAACATGTTTTCAGACGTTAACAAGGATTTTGAATCTTACAAGGAACTACCATCATGGCCCTGTCTTAATACGACATATGGCTAGGTTTTGCCTTTAAGATTTTCTTTAATATATAATGGCAGATTAATCTTTAAAAGGAATGATATTTTATTTTATTTCATATATTATATCCACTCATATAGTGATAATTGAAATTTTAAATTCCACATTCCATAATTAAATAAAAAGAGTACATAAATGCCCTAAACGAGACTTTTAACAGAAATAACTTGCCCACGCAGGGGCTAAACTGAAACTACAAGTCCTCGCAGGGACTGGATACATAAATAGGTGTCCACGCAGGGACTTTATTGAAAGTTAAAGAAAAACAAACAAACAAACAAGGAATCTCAATGATCCCTTCTGCTCTTTCCCTTGATTAAGCTTGCCAAACCTTTAAGAAATCCCCGGTGGCTTCTACGCTCCTCTTGAACCTCCCGTTCCACCCGGCTCAACCTTTGTAGAATCTCCTGTTGATGTGGTGGCGGTATCAGTGGCGGCTGCGGCGGCTGCTGATGCTGCGGAGGTTGAGGAGGTGGCGGGTATTGGTACCCATAGGTCGGGTACCCAGTCTGATATGGGACTCCATAGGGCCCCTTGGGATGAAGAGCATTGTAGTTCGCCGCTACAAGGTATGGGTCAACTTTGGCGTAGTTGTAGTTAGTATGGGCTGGCTGCTCAAAAGGGTTATACGCCGCTGCACCGGCATATGAAGGAATTGGGTTATCATAACCCACTGGTGGCGGTGCGACTGGCGCAGAGTTCACCTCGGAAACAGGGTTCGAAGGCCCACCCATCTGTGGGTCTTCATATAGTGGCGGGTAATGACTGCCACTTGAATGCTGAGGGGTGCTGAAATGGAAATCCCCTCCTCGCACGGACATCCGTGCTGCTGATCTCCTACGCCTCGGTGGCTCCGGAGGTGGTTGCTGCACTGGTGGTGGTGGCGGTGGAGTGACCGCTACAAAACGTGAATCCTCCGAGGGATCCTGCTGCAGCTGCTGCTGAGAAGGGTTGTAACTGGGAGTAAACACCCAGTCGTATTGGGCAAACCTTGCCTCATAGCTGTCTGGACCACGATAAGGTGATCCATGAAAAGACGACCCATTCGAAATCTCGATGGGGTGAGTAGGTGTCCCAGATGGTGGTTCGGCGGGATTTGGGTCATCATCCATATCCATACCCTGAGCTTCAGGGAAATGGTCTTCAGGGCCCAATGGGTTATGGCCCATTGGTTCTTCAATCTGGTTTACCGGGTTAAACCAGCTCTGGAAGTACGAGGTCGGGTCCTTGAAGGCCCGATGCGAGGTTGATCGTCGCAATGGCAAGAAAGAGTGGTGTGAATCTTCGGGCTCGTTCTCCGATTGCGGCCCGAAAGAATGAAGGTAAGAGGGTTATGAACTTAACGAGACAGATCGCCTCGCAGACTCCAAATAGGTCCTCCAATCCTCTTGAGGACTTGTGCTCATTGTCGCAGACGGAGTTCGCCGGTGGGAAGGTCCGGCCTCGTGATCGTTGGGGGTGTTGAATGGCCCCTTGCCTCTTCCTCCCCTTCGAAACCTTGGTGGAATTTTGTTGAACCTATCAAAACAACAAAAGAGACAACAAAGGAAAACAATAAAGGACAAAATAAAATGAATTAGGATTAGTCCTAAGTTCTTTGTCTAGACTCGGAAATCGAGGAATGTGCAAACTGTGTCATTGAGATTAAACACAAAAGGCTAGTGTTTAATTCACTCAATGTTGGCTCTGATACCAACCTGTCACACCCCGATATTTCCACGTATTACCGGTGGGCCCGGTGGGGAGTATCGTGACGTAGTTGATATCATCATAGACAATTTATCACAGTTTAATACACAACGGAAGTCGAAAGATAAAAACATTACAAACCGAATGAAAGTAATATCAATTATTACAAAAACGGTTGTAAGGAATCCACAGGCGGATCAAATTTAAAAGGAACATTGTTCAACAGGTTTGTAAACATCTAAGTTTGCAAGACTCTTTACTGATGCTAGGAGTAGCCAGCCTATTCCGCCTAGTACCAGCACTTAGCCTTTTTGGAAAATACGTCAGTTTACACTGGTAAATACAATTAACCGACTCATTTTGAAAATGTTTAAGAAAATTGATTTAAATGCATAAGGCACAAATAATCTTTTATAACTTGGGATAATTATTTAAAAATAATCCTGTAAAAGAATTACATGTTTATTATACGTTCAGTAGCCCGGGTTGAATACCGGGTTAAAGATTAATAGACACACCACATAATATATCCCACGACGAGTTATTCTCGAACAGGTGGGTACATTATTTTACATACGCACCGGTAGGTGTATGCCTACACCCCGTGCTTAAGTCGTGGCCATTTCAATGAATGAGCCGAGGATATCCAGGACATGGTCATTAACCCCCCAAAGGCTTAGAATAAACAAAACAGATTAAACGGGTTATCTCAATAATTTAACCTTCATACGATTAAAAATTCAATACCCGACCAAGCGGTATTTTATGTACCGTACCCCAAGCCCGTATAAGGGGAAAATAAGTTAAAAGTATTTACCTGAGCAAATTGTACAAATTTATCCCAGACGTACAAATCAGCAAATGCAGTTATCTTTTACTGGGCTCCTAAATCTGGAACGAAGGTTTTAATAACTGATGTGTGCAAAATGCAACATATAAATTACATCAATTGTGGCATAAAACTAACCCTTTTTTAGTACTAATGTTGGAAAAAGTGTGTTTTTGTCTTCCTTTTGTATTTTCAGGATTAAATAAGCTCAAATGAACAAAAGAAGCAAAAAGGCAGCTAAATCTAACATAAATACAAGAAAAGGATCAAACGTGGCATGCCCGACCCCCCGACAGCATCTTCCCAAGCAAACATAAGAAAACAGAAGGCTGAACACGCCCCGTGCTCAATGAGCACTGGGGCGTGCCCAAGTGTCTGCAGAAAAGACAAAGCTGTAGAAGCTTCTATCACCCACCACGGGGACGTGCCCAGCGGACACGTGGTCGTGGTCAACTCTAAGATTCGCAGAATCTGGGGAAATCTTGATAGTACAGTTACGCTTCTGCACACGGGGGCGTGCCCAGCGGACACGGGGGCGTGGTCAACTAATGCAGACAAACTGCAATTAATGAAGAAAGAGAAGGAAGGTGGACACGGGGCCATGCCCAATGGACATGGGGTCGTGCCCGAGTCTCTGTTCAGCCTATAAATAGGGGTGCTTGGCTCATTTACAAACCATCCCTTGGCACACCAACTCTCTCACACTTCACCCACCACCCACCACCATCACAACACCATCATCCACCACCATCATCCATTGTCCATCATAGAGTGTGTGAGTCGTCTTGGGATCCAAGATTGATCGTAAGAGTTCTTGACAATCAAAGGCCATGTTTGCCTAAGTCTCTTACATCACTTGGTGAAGACAAGTGTCTAGTGTAATACTTTTTATTTTTAATCTTTTCGCACTTTCTATTTGGTTATGTATTAATGACTTTAATAACTAGTTTCTTATGTTGAAGGTGATTCTTCCTTATCGTCTGTCCGTGGTGTCTTGGCATTATTTTACTGTCTATATAAAATAAAAGATTTTCACCATTCATATCTCCACGGTCTATATGGAGATATGTTGGCTACCTGGTCGGGGGTTAAGGGAACGGTTTGGTAAGAGTCTTGCCTTGTTCAGTGTATAGATCCTGCAAGGACCTGGGTCAAATTTAGTAGGACCTCCTTCAATACCCACCGGTATTGGATGGCGGGGGTCCAAACTCTTTGATCCCCTCATATCTAAGCTACTATTAATACTTTAACCCGGCTACTTAGGACTGTATCCCTGCTGACTCAGACTACTTAGCCGAGGGTAACGTCACCTTCAAAAGAGGGGCCTACCATAATATGCATTAATAACTTAATTAATGGAGGACTTAGGGATGTGATCCTCCAGGAAGCCCACAGTTCTAAGTACTCCGTTCATCCTGGAGCTGATAAGATGTACCAGGATCTGAAGGCAAATTTTTGGTGGATAGGCTTAAAGAAGTCTATAGCTACCTATGTAGCCAAATGTTTGACGTGCGCGCAAGTTAAAGCTGAACACCAAAATCCGTCAGGTTTGCTTCAACAGCCTGAACTTCCCACCTGGAAGTGGGAAATGGTGACAATGGATTTTATCACCAAGTTACCTAAGACAAAGAACGGGAATGATACTATTTGGGTGATAGTGGATAGACTGACTAAGTCAGCCCACTTCCTACCTATTAAGGAAACACATGGCTCAGATAAGTTAGCTCAGCTGTACGTGGATGAGATTGTATCTCTCCACGGAGTGCCAATGTCTATCATTTCTGATAGGGATACAAGGTATACCTCGCATTTCTGGAAAAGCTTTCAGCAATCCCTAGGCACTCGATTAAAATTCAGCACTGCATATCATCCGCAAACGGATGGTCAAAGTGAGCGAATAATTCAAACGCTGGAAGATATGTTAAGAGCTTGTGTCATTGATATAGGTGGAAGTTGGGATGATCATCTTCCACTGATCGAATTTTCGTACAACAATAGCTATCACTCAAGTATCCAAGCTGCACCATTTGAAGCCCTATATGGAAGGAAGTGTAGAACGCCCGTTTGTTGGGCAGAAGTTGGAGATGTCCAACTAACAGGACCTGATATAGTCCTGGAGACGACAGATAAGATTGTACAGATACGAGATCATCTCAAAGCAGCCAGGGATAGGCAGAAAAGTTACGCAGATAAAAGGCGTAAACCTCTAAAGTTCGAGGTTGGTGACAAAGTGTTACAGAAGGTATCACCCTGGAAAGGGGTAATGCGATTTGGTAAGAAAGGTAAGTTAAGCCCAAGGTATATAGGACCATTCGAGATCATCGAATGTGTTGGATCAGTGTCTTATAAGTTAAATTTGCCTGAAGAGCTCAGTGGTATTCATAATGTATTCCACAACTGCAATCTGAAGAAATGTCTAGCTGATGAGTCACTAGTCATGTCACATAAGGATGTGCACATAGATGAGAGCTTAAAGTTTGTTGAAAAAACCCTTGTCGATCGAGGATCGACAGGTCAAGAAGCTTCGAAGGAAGCAAGTGCCGATTGTAAAGGTTAGATGGCATGCCCGTAGAGGTCCCGAGTACACGTGGGAGGTAGAGTCTACAATGAAAGAGAAGTACCTTCATTTGTTTCAGTAAATCTCGAGGTCGAGATTTCTTTTAGGGGGTGAGGATGTAACACCTCGTAAATTTATGTCCAATAATGTATCGACACGTGTCATGAGCTTTAAACGTATAAAAGATCACTTATGAAGGACTAAAGTTGACAAACAAAGAAAGTAGTTGAATAAAAGGATTCAAAGTGTCGAAAATGGATAAATATACTTTACAATAACCCTACACGATGTTTATACCCTTAAACGAATGAATTATGGATCATACGAAGCTAATTGTGGAAGAAAGTGAGAAATTACAAACTACAGGGGTTAAATGTGTCAACATGTTTAAAGTATACCTCTGAGTGACCTTTTAGCGAACCCGAAGCTTTGTAACGATTAATTATGCTCACGAGAATAAGTGATAAAAATTTCACAAGGTTTCGATTTCGTATGAGAAAGTTATGCTAACATTCGTATATGAAGGGTTAAAAGCGTCAACGTAGAAATTTATGACTTTTCGGGTGAACATAAAGTTAACCGAGGACTTAACGAAGTTTGGTTATGTCTTGGAGCCCTTAAAAGTCAAGTTAGAGGGCTCAAAATGCAAGAAATAAAGTTAAAACCACGTTTGGAAAGGATCAGGGGCCAAAATGTAATAAATGAAACTTGGTTAACCTTTTCTGGCCATCCATACCGGCCGCGTAAGACATGTATGGGTCTTACGCGGGCCGTGTGACACCTAGAGCGACAGAAAACACCTGCAGCTGCCAGTTCAGGCCTGTTAACCGACTCAACTCGCTTGTTTTACATACCAGGGGCTGCCCCAATGGTTTCTCATGCACTAGGGGCACTTGTAATGATCTGGAACCATGCATAGACTCCCTTGGCATGATCCTATGTGATTAAATTCACTATATAAGCACCCTCTTTGTTGCAACACTTCACACACCCACTTGGAAACTTGCATAACTTCTTTCCTGGAGATTGCTGGAGCTCAAGACCACCTCCTAGGGATTCTTAGTCGTGCATAGGACCTCAGTAAGTGTCCTTAACTTTCCTTAGTTCAGTTTTGCTTAGTTTATTAGCTTAAACTCAAACCGTCGTAATTAAGGTTTGACTTCGTGATTATTCAAAATTTGTCCAGTCAAATCTCAAATTGAAAGTACCTATGAGTTGGTAATTATGTGGGTAATAAACCCTTAAAAGGGCACTCTCTGATTCCCACTCTAACTAGGTCAATTGTCGGGTCAAACTTAATCATAAAAAGTCAACAGAAAGCTTATTTTCAAATAAACACATAATTAACAATGTAGAAGCCATGCAACCTGTTTTTCACTCATATAACTTGGTAATTAATGTAAGAACATGTCTAAACATGTTCAACCCGACAATTTTCAGTTTAGGCTCAGTTCGGAACCGAAAGTCGCATAATTTGACTTTTGCTTTGACTTTCAGTTCTGACCCAATGTAGCATGTTTTAGAAATGCCTTAGAGCTTTATTTTGACCAGGTTTCATGTTAGTATAACCTTCTATGATTATACAACTTGGTTCATTATTTATCCGATTCATATGCATGTTTCCGTTAAATGCTTAAATGTTGACTATTATGCCCATATGACCTTAAAACGTGATTTTTGAAAATGTAAAAGAATAGAAACCTTAGTTACTGATTTATAGACTTGTCCCTAAAATTTGACATCAGTTTGAGGTCTAGATTAGGAGTTATGCTCATTAGCGTAATTAGAAAGCTTTTTGTTAATTAAACGACGTAATTAGCATATAGCCTATTTAAACCCAATTTTTTATACCAAACTTTTTACCTACTTATATAAAATAATATTTTGGGATTTTTGAAGATTTTTATTTATTTTTAGACTGAGCATAACATAGGGTTCTAGCTTTGATTCGGTAATTGTCGGTTTTGCCATTTTGGCCTATAAAATGAGTTTTACAAATCATTTTGATACCAAACCTTTTTCTACTGATTTTATATGATAAATAAAATATTTTGAGCCTTCTGGAATAATAAAAATATCAGTTTTTCTTATAAAACCTGGAAATCGCTTAAAACCGTCTTTTTACGCGTTTTAAACGCATAGTATGTATTAAAAATATTTTAAACATATAAGACTTGATACCTACTGATATTTTTAGTAAATTTTTATACTTTAACAGTAAGCAAAATTTTTAAACTCAGATTTCCATATTTGACCCTTAAACCTTATGTGAAATTACCAAAATGCCCCTTCGGTGCATAGTTTGGTTATAAATGATAAATTTCACATATATGTAATACCCTACTGATATAACTTATTAAAATAAGTATTTTTACTGATTATATCAGACCTTAAACTCAGATTTATATTAAATCTCTTTTATAACCTTTTAAATGACCAAAATACCCCTTCGGGGCATAATTTGAGTTAAAATTCGTTTTGGGCATAATAGAAGATATCTTACTGATGTCACAACATATCTAAGGCATATTAACTTAGGAAACCCGTATATGACTCTTACGGTTACCCGTTACGCATTTTTCGCGTTCGGTTTATGTAACTAGTTTGCATAAATTAACCGAAACGGGTCAAACCTTATAATTATTGTCTCAAAATCCAGAATGTGTTTAGTTTACCCATATTATAAAAGTCTTCAAACTTGTCGGGTCTAAGTCACATTCTATTTCGGTCTTCGCTTAATCGTGCGTTTGAACCGTATCTTCCTTTAAAACTAACCGGTCTAAGTTTTAATTAAAGACCCGTTAGGAATCTAATAGGTTATTAAAAACCTTCGTTCCAGATTAGGAGACCCGGTAAAAGCTACGTGCACTTGCTGTTTGTGAATTATACTTGCTCAGGTAAATACTTTTAACTTATTTTCCCTTATACAGGCTTGGGGTACGGTATATAAAATACCGCTTGGTCGGGCATTGAATTTTTAATCGTATGAAGGTTACTTTATTGAAATGACCCGTTTAAATTGTTTTGTTTGATTAAAACCTTTGGGGGGTTAATGACCATGTCCCGGATATCCTTGGCATCATTCATCGAATGGCCACGACCTTAGCACGGGGTGTAGGCATACACCCGCTAGTGTATATATAAATAATAAGGTATAACCGTCGGTTACGAGAATAACTCGCCGCGGGACTATACCATGTGGTGTGTCTATTAATCTTTAACCCGGTATTCAACCCGGGCTACTGAACGTATAACGAACATGTAATTCTTTTACAAGTTTATGTATAAATAATTATCCCAAGTTATAAAATGTTTTGTGCCTTGTGCATTCAAATAAATTTTTCTAAACCTTTTTCAAAATGAGTCAGTTAATTGTATTTACCAGTGTAAACTGACGTATTTTCCCAAAAAGGCTAAGTGCAGGTACTAATCGAAATAGGCTGGCCTCTCCTTAGCATCAATAAGAGTCTTGCAAGCTTGGATGCATTTTAAATCTGATGAACTATGTTTCCTTTTTATTTGATCCGCCTGTGGATCCTTTACAGTCCGTTTGTAATACTTTGATATTACTTTATATTCGGTTTGTAATGTGATTCATCTTTTGCTTCCGCTGTGCATTTAAAATTGTGTTGTTTGACTATGAAGATATCAACTACGTCACGATACTCCCCATCGGGCCCACCGGTAATACGTGGAAATATCGGGGTGTGACAGGTTGGTATCAGAGCCAACACTGAGTGAATTAAACACTAGCCTTTTGTGTTTAATCTCAGTTACACAGTTGCACATTCCTCAATTTTCGAGTCTAGACAAAGAACTTAGGACAAATCCTGATTTGTTTTATTTTTGTCCTTTATATATTTTCCTTGTTGTTATCTTTGTTTATGTTGACAGGTTCAATCATGCCACCAAGGTTCATAAGGGGAAGAGGAAAGGCACCAATCACAGGCCACGACCATGAGGCCGGGCCATCACACAGACGAACCCCACCGGCCTCAATAAGTACGAGTCCTCAGGAGCATTGGAGGACGTATATAGAGCCAGCGAGGCGATCCGTCTCGCTAAGTTCGTCACCTTCCTATCACCATTCCAACGGGCCTCAATCTGAAAATGAGCCCCATAACCCGCAGCCATCTTTCATCCCCCTCCAGAGATCCAGCCCTCACCATTCATTCGATGACCCGAAACCTGTCTTCCAATGCCGGTTCAACCCGGCAAACTACATTGAAGAACCAGTGGGTTTTAACCTATTAGGACCTGAAGACCACTTCTCGGGTGACCATGCGATGGACATGGACGAGGACACCGATCCCGCAGAGCCACCGTCCGGAACCCCTACGTACCCCATCGAAATTTCGGATGGCTCACCCTTTCTGGGATCACCTTATAATGGTCCCGATAGCTACGAGGCAAGGTTCAACCAGATCGACTGGGTGTTTACTCCCAGTTACCACAACTCACCGCAGCAGCAGCCACAGCAGGATCCCTCCGAGGATTCCCGTTTTGTAGCGGTCACTCCGCCACCACAACCAGTTCAGGAACAGCCTCCGGAGCCACCGAGGCGAAGAAGATCGAACGCACGGATGTCCGTGCGAGGAGGAGTGCGTATCAACACCCCTCAACCTTCAAGTGGCAGCCACTACCCGCCACTCCATGAAGACCCGCAGATGGGTGGGCCTTCAAACCCTGTCTCGGAAGTAAACTCTGCGCCTGTCGTGCCACCACCATTGGGTTTTGGTAACCCAATTCCTACATACATCGGCTCAGCGGTGTATAATCCCTTTGAGCAGCCGGCCCACACCAACTACAACTGCGCTAATGTTGACCCGTACCAGGCAGCGTGGGATTACAATGCTCTCCATCCCGAGGGACCCTTTGGAGTCCCATATCAAGGTGGATATTCACCCTATGGGTACCCACCCTATGGGTATCAACAACCGCCACCTCCTCAACCTCCGCTGTATCAGCAGCCCCCGCAGCCGCCAGTGATATCACCACCGCAGCATCAGGAGATTCTTCAAAGGTTAAATCAGGTGCAGCAGGAGGTTCGGGAAGGGTGTAGGCAAAACCGAGGAATTTTCTAGGGTCTGGCGAGCTTAATCAAGGGGAAGAGCAAAAAGGATCATTAAATCCTTTATTTGTTTGTTTTTTTAGTGTTTAATCAGTCCCTGCGTGGACATCTGTTTCTGTAACCAGTCCCTGCGAGGATTTGTAGTTTCTGTTTAGCCCCTGCGTGGGCATGTCTTTCTGTTTGACCCCTGCGTGGGTATGTTTGGGTTGTTTAGCCCCTGCGTGGGCATGTCATTTCAGTTAGAAGTCCTGTTTAGGGCAAACTTGTACTTTTTTAATTTGGTAGTGGAATGGTTTAATTTAAATTTTCATTTTTGTTAAATCATATGCATAAATATAATATGTGAAATAAATGAAAAATAACATTTCCTTTTTGAGACCTACCATTATAATAAAATAATAAAAATCTAAAAGGGACGAAACCTAGCCATGTGTCATTTTAAGACAGGGCCAAGATGGTAGTTCCTCAAATTAGATTCAGGTCCTTATTAACATCTCAATTTAGGATTTTTTTTCTGTATTAAAAATTAAAAAGAATCTTAAAGGTAAAACCTAGCCACATGTCATTCTAGATATGGCCAAGACGGTAAAACCTATTCAAAAGGTTCAAATCCTTGTTAACATCTGAAAACATGTTAACACTCCTGGCAAAATGTGATTCGATAAAATCGCATAAGTCATCTTTACATTGGATTCTTCCAATTTCTTTTATTATATTAAACATCCAATAGGGATGTAATGCCTACGGGCTATATTCATTGTCATATAAGACAAAAGACAGTTGTGGTCTTCGACCCCCTGTTAAGAAGAGGTAATAAACTAAGATCATGATTAAAAATTTAAACTGTCCATGCGACTTGGCCTTCTTGCCATTAATATATTTTCATTATAACTAAGGATTATTATAATGAAAAATCCTGAATATATATATGCTTAACAAATTGATCAAAATGGTTCTTAAATACCATGATTAATAAATCATCTAGAATGATAAAACTGTTATAGACCTCTAAATGAATTAAAATCATTATTTTATGTAGCAATCAAGCTACATGCCTGGGTCAGACGAAGTCAACAGTCACCCTAGAGATAATCATGACACCTCCAGAGTCAATGTAGCAGGAGCAGAATTACAGGCATTGATAGATAATGTCGTTACGCGAGCTCTGGACAGGCAGTTAAATGAATCCATGGTACCCATGTAAGGACCCAATCTGTACCACATACGAAGCCACCCTCAAGAACTCATACTGCTCACAATAGTAATTCCCATCACTCATCAAACCAGAGGAGTGTTCCATCAAAAAGGATTGTGCTAAACCAGGAACCTCGTAATAAGGGTTGCTCCTATAGATATTTTGTTTCATGCAACCCTAGGGATTTCACTGGTGAAAAAGGGGCTATTGACTGCATGACATGGTTAGACGAGATGGACACCATGGTTGATATCAGTGGTTGCGCTTATAAGGATGTGGTAAAGTTTGTATCTCAGTCATTCAAAGGCGAAGCACTAGCTTGGTGGAGGTCCTTGATCCAAGCTACAGGGAAAATCCCATTGTACAACTTGTCTTGGGATCAGTTTGTAACGTTGATTAAGGAGAACTACTGCCCTCAGCATGAGGTTGAAAAGATTAAAGCTGATTTCTTGTCATTGGTTATGAAAAATCTGGATTGTCAAGCCTACCTTACGAGTTTCAACACTATGTCAAGATTGGTTCCGTATCTGGTGACTCCGGAACCCAAGAGGATAGCTCGTTTCATTGGGGGTTTGGCCCCAGAAATCAAGGCCAGTGTGAAGGCCTCCAGACCAGCTACTTTTAGGTCTGCAGCTGATATATCATTGTCCCTTACTTTGGACCCGGCCAGGCAGAGATCGCTGAGAAACACAGATGCTGAGAAGAGGAAGCGTGAGGATGACAACTCACGACGTTCAGACAAGAAGCATAAGAGAAACAATGACCACAAAAAGAGTTCTGGAACTAAGAAGGATGGTCAACAGTCGGGTGATAAGCCCAAGTGTAAAATCTGTAAGAAGCACCATTTTGGGAGGTGCAGATATGAATCAAAATCCCAGTCACAGCCGAGAGCTTGTGGGATTTGTAAGTCTTCTGAGCACAAGACGATAGAGTGCAAGAAGATAAAGGATGCAACGTGCTATAACTGCAATGAAAAAGGGCATATCAAGTCCAACTGCTCAAAGTTTGCTAAGAAAACTGAAGATGGGAAAAAGACCAATGCTAGGGTCTTCCAGATGAATGCACAGGAGGCGATCCAGAATAACAATGTCATAACAGGTACCTTCCTTATTAATGATGTTTATGCAAGGGTGTTATTTGATTCTGGAGCAGATAAGTCATTTGTTGATGATAAGTTTTGTGAGTTGTTAAACCTACCTGTTAGAACCCTAAGCATAAAATATGAGGTTGAATTAGCCGATGGCACCATAGAAACCGCATCAACCGTGTTAGATGGATGTTTCATATCCATTAGGAACCACTATTTTCCATTGTCCTTACTTCCTTTGAAATTAGCCGGTTTCGACATAGTAATAGGCATGGATTGGTTATCCCACAACCAAGCTCAGATTGTGTGTGACAAGAACCAAGTAGTGATCAAGACTCCATATGGTGAGCCACTTACCATACAGGGGGATACTCAGTATGGATTGCCTAAGCAAGTGTCTATGCTTAAGGCGTCAAGGTGTATGAAGAAGGGTTGTGCATCTACATGGCACAAGTGACAATTGATGAGCCGAAGCCTAAGATTGAAGATATCCCCGTCATTTCTGAATATCCCGAAGTATTCCCTGAAGAACTACCTGGTTTGCCACCAGATAGGCAAGTAGAATTCAGAATTGACATCATTCCAGGAGCAGCACCTGTTGCAAGGGCACCTTACAGGTTGGCACCAACAGAGATGAAAGAGTTGAGGACTCAGCTAGACGATTTATTGGCAAAAGGGTTCATTCGTCCTAGTTCATCTCCTTGGGGAGCACCAATCCTGTTTGTGAAGAAGAAGGATGGATCGATGCGTCTATGCATCGATTATCGCGAGCTCAACAAGGTTACTATCAAGAATAGATATCCATTGCCCAGGATCGACGATCTGTTCGATCAACTTCAAGGGGAGAGTTATTTCTCCAAGATCGATTTGAGGTCAGGCTACCATCAGTTGAAGGTTAGAAATGAAGATGTGCACAAAACTGCATTTAGGACTCGTTATGGTCATTACGAGTTCCTAGTGATGCCTTTTGGGCTCACTAATGCACCAGCAGCATTCATGGATCTCATGAACCATGTCTGCAAGCCATACTTGGACAAATTTGTTATCGTCTTCATTGATGACATTCTGATTTATTCAAAGAATCAAGCTGACCATGAGAAGCATCTTCAATGTATTCTGGAACTACTTCAGCAGGAGAAGCTCTACGCCAAGTTTTCAAAGTGTGAATTTTTGCTTCGTGAAGTCCAGTTCCTCGGACATGTGGTTAGTGAGCGTGGTATCCAGGTGGATCCCGCTAAAGTGGAAGCTATTATGAATTGGAAAGAGCCAAAGACACCCACAGAAATTCGTAGCTTTTTGGGTTTGGCAGGATACTATAGGCGATTTATTGAAAACTTCTCAAGGATTGCAGCACCCCTAACTTCATTAACCCGCAAGAATGTCAAGTTTGACTGGGGACCTAAGCAGCAAGAATCCTTTGGAATTCTCAAACAGAAGTTGAGCAATGCACCTGTGTTGACATTGCCTGAAGGAATCGAAGAGTTTGTGGTTTATTGTGATGCATCGCACACAGGTATGGGATGTGTGCTTATGCAGAAAGGCAAAGTTATTGCCTATGCCTCTCGACAGCTAAAGGTGCACAAGAAGAACTACACCACCCACGACTTGGAGTTGGGTGTCGTTGTATTTGCACTAAAACTGTGGAGACATTATTTGTATGGTACCAAATGTGTGATCTATTCAGATCACAAGAGCCTTCAACACTTGTTTAATCAGAAGGACTTAAACATGAGGCAGCGTCGATGGATGGAAACTCTAAATGATTATGATTGTGAAATCCGATACCATCCAGGCAAGGCGAATGTAGTCGCCGATGCGTTGAGTAGGAAGGAAAGGGTGTAGCCCATAAGGATCAATGCCAAGAGCATTGAATTGAAAAACAGCTTAAATGAAAGGCTATTAGCCGCTCAGAAGGAAGCTGTGTTGGAAGCTAACTATTCAAATGAAAAATTTGGAGTCACTGCAGAACAGTTGTCATATGGAAAGGATGGAATCCTAAGATTGAATGGACGGATATGGGTTCCAATTTATGGAGGACTTAGGGATGTGATCCTCCAGGAAGCCCACAGTTCTAAGTACTCCGTTCATCCTGGAGCTGATAAGATGTACCAGGATCTGAAGGCAAATTTTTGGTGGATAGGCTTAAAGAAGTCTATAGCTACCTATGTAGCCAAATGTTTGACGTGCGCGCAAGTTAAAGCTGAACACCAAAATCCGTCAGGTTTGCTTTAACAGCCTGAACTTCCCACCTGGAAGTGGGAAATGGTGACAATGGATTTTATCACCAAGTTACCTAAGACAAAGAAAGGGAATGATACTATTTGGGTGATAGTGGATAGACTGACTAAGTCAGCCCACTTCCTACCTATTAAGGAAACACATGGCTCAGATAAGTTAGCTCAGCTGTACGTGGATGAGATTGTATCTCTCCACGGAGTGCCAATGTCTATCATTTCTGATAGGGATACATGGTATACCTCGCATTTCTGGAAAAGCTTTCAGCAATCCCTAGGCACTCGATTAAACTTCAGCACTGCATATCATCCGCAAACGGATGGTCAAAGTGAGCGAACAATTCAAACGCTGGAAGATATGTTAAGAGCTTGTGTCATTGATCTAGGTGGAAGTTGGGATGATCATCTTCCACTGATCGAATTTTCATACAACAATAGCTATCACTCAAGTATCCAAGCTGCACCATTTGAATCCCTATATGGAAGGAAGTGCAGAACGCCCGTTTGTTGGGCAGAAGTTGGAGATGTCCAACTAACAGGACCTGATATAGTCCTGGAGACGACAGATAAGATTGTACAGATACGAGATCGTCTCAAAGCTGCCAGGGATAGGCAGAAAAGTTACGCAGATAAAAGGCGTAAACCTCTAAAGTTCGAGGTTGGTGACAAAGTGTTACTGAAGGTATCACCCTGGAAAAGGGTAATGCGATTTGGTAAGAAAGGTAAGTTAAGCCCAAGGTATATAGGACCATTCGAGATCATCGAATGTGTTGGATCAGTGTCATATAAGTTAAATTTGCCTGAAGAGCTCAGTGGTATTCATAATGTATTCCACAACTGCAATCTGAAGAAATGTCTAGCTGATGAGTCACTAGTCATGTCACATAAGGATGTGCACATAGATGAGAGCTTAAAGTTTGTTGAAAAAACCCTTGTCGATCGAGGATCGACAGGTCAAGAAGCTTCGAAGGAAGCAAGTGCCGATTGTAAAGGTTAGATGGGATGCCCGTAGAGGTCCCGAGTACACGTGGGAGGTAGAGTCCACAATGAAAGAGAAGTACCTTCATTTGTTTCAGTAAATCTCGAGGTCGAGATTTCTTTTAGGGGGGTGAGGATGTAACACCTCGTAAATTTATGTCCAATAATGTATCGACACGTGTCATGAGCTTTAAACGTATAAAATATCACTTATGAAGGACTAAAGTTGACAAACATATACTTTACAATAACCCTACACGATGTTTATACCCTTAAACGAATGAATTATGGATCATACGAAGCTAATTATGGAAGAAAGTGAGAAATTACAAACTACAGGGGTTAAATGTGTCAACATGTTTAAAGTATACCTCTGAGTGACCTTTTAGCGAACTCGAAGCTTTGTAACGATTAATTATGCTCACGAGAATAAGTGATAAAAATTTCCCAAGGTTTCGATTTCGTATGAGAAAGTTATGCTAACATTCGTATATGAAGGGTTAAAAGCGTCAACGTAGAAATTTATGACTTTTCGGGTGAACATAAAGTTAACCGAGGACTTAACGAAGTTTGGTTATGTCTTGGAGCCCTTAAAAGTCAAGTTAGAGGGCTCAAAATGCAAGAAATAAAGTTAAAACCACGTTTGGAAAGGATCAGGGGCCAAAATGTAATAAATGAAACTTGGTTAACCTTTTCTGGCCATCCATACCGGCTGCGTAAGACATGTATGGGTCTTACGCGGGCCGCGTGACACCTACAGCGAAGAAAACACCTGCAGCTGCCAGTCCAGGCCTGTTAACCGACTCAACTCGCTTGTTTTACATACCAGGGGCTGCCCCAATGGTTTCTCATGCACTAGGGGCACTTGTAATGATCTGGAACCATGCACAGACTTCCTTGGCATGATCCTATGTGATTAAATTCACTATATAAGCACCCTCTTTGTTGCAACACTTCACACACCCACTTGGAAACTTGCATAACTTCTTTCCTGGAGATTTCTGGAGCTCAAGACCACCTCCTAGGGATTCTTAGTCGTGCATAGGACCTCAGTAAGTGTCCTTAACTTTCCTTAATTCAGTTTTGCTTAGTTTATTAGCTTAAAGTCAAACCGTCGTAATTAAGGTTTGACTTCGTGATTATTCAAAATTTGTCCAGTCAAATCTCAAGTTGAAAGTACCTATGAGTTGGTAATTATGTGGGTAATAAACCCTTAAAAGGGCACTCTCTAATTCCCACTCTAACTAGGTCAATTGTCGGGTCAAACTTAATCATAAAAAGTCAACAGAAAGCTTATTTTCAAATAAACGCATAATTAACAATGTAGAAACCATACAACCTATTTTATCACTCATATAACTTGGTAATTAATGTAAGAACATGTCTAAACATGTTCAACCCGACAATTTTCAGTTTAGGCTCAGTTCGGAACCGAAAGTCGCATAATTTGACTTTTGCTTTGACTTTCAGTTCTGACCCAATGTAGCATGTTTTAGAAATGCCTTTGAGCTTTATTTTGACCAGGTTTCATGTTAGTATAACCCTCTGTGATTATACAACTTGGTTCATTATTTATCCGATTCATATGCATGTTTCCGTTAAATGCTTAAATGTTGACTATTATGCCCATATGACCTTAAAACGTGATTTTTGAAAATGTAAAAGAATAGAAACCTTAGTTACTGATTTATAGACTTGTCCCTAAAATTTGACATCAGTTTGAGGTCTAGATTAGGAGTTATGCTCATTAGCGTAATTAGAAAGCTTTTTGTTAATTAAACGACGTAATTAGCATATAGCCTATTTAAACCCAAATTTTTATACCAAACTTTTTACCTACTGATATAAAATAATATTTTGGGATTTTTGAAGATTTTTATTTATTTTTAGGCTGAGCATAACATAGGGTTCTAGCTTTGATTCGGTAATTGTCGGTTTTGCCCTTTTGGCCTATAAAATGAGTTTTACAAATCATTTTGATACCAAACCTTTTTCTACTGATTTTATATGATAAATAAAATATTTTGAGCCTTCTGGAATAATAAAAATATCAGCTTTTATTATAAAACCCGGAAATCGCTTAAAACCGTCTTTTTACGCGTTTTAAACGTATAGTATGTATTAAAAATATTTTAAACATATAAGACTTGATACCTACTGATATTTTTAGTAAATTTTTATACTTTAACAGTAAGCAAAAGTTTTAAACTCAAATTTCCAGATTTGACCCTTAAACCTTATGTGAAATTACCAAAATGCCCCTTCGGTGCATAGTTTGGTTATAAATGATAAATTTCACATATATGTAATACCCTACTGATATAACTTATTAAAATAAGTATTTTTACTGATTATATCAGACCTTAAACTCAGATTTATATTAAATCTCTTTTATAACCTTTTAAATGACCAAAATACCCCTTCGGGGCATAATTTGAGTTAAAATTCGTTTTGGGCATAATAGAAGATATCTTACTGATGTCACAACATATCTAAGGCATATTAACTTAGGAAACCTGTATATGACTCTTAGGTTTACCCGTTACGCATTTTTCGCGTTCGGTTCGGTTTATGTAACTAGTTTGCATAAATTAACCGAAACGGGTCAAACCTTATCATTATTGTCTCAAAATCCAGAATGTGTTTAGTTTACCCATATTATACAAGTCTTCAAACTTGTCGGGTCTAAATCACATTCTATTCCGGTCTTCGCTTAATCATGCGTTTGAACCGTATCTTCCTTTAAAACTAACCGGTCTAAGTTTTAATTAAAGACCCGTTAGGAATCTAATAGGTTATTAAAAACCTTCGTTCCAGATTAGGAGACCCGGTAAAAGCTACGTGTACTTGCTGTTTGTGAATTATACTTGCTCAGGTAAATACTTTTAACTTATTTTCCCTTATACGGGCTTGGGGTACGGTATATAAAATACCGCTTGGTCGGGCATTGAATTTTTAATCGTATGAAGGTTACTTTATTGAAATGACCCGTTTAAATTGTTTTATTTGCTTAAAACCTGTGGGGGGGTTAATGATCATGTCCCGGATATCCCTGGCATCATTCATCGAATGGCCACGACCTTAGCACGGGGTGTAGGCATACACCCGCTAGTGCATATATAAATAATAAGGTATAACCGCTGGTTTCGAGAATAACTCGCCGCGGGACTATACCATGTGGTGTGTCTATTAATCTTTAACCCGGTATTCAACCCGGGCTACTGAACGTATAACGAACATGTAATTCTTTTACAAGTTTATGTTTAAATAATTATCCCAAGTTATAAAATGTTTTGTGCCTTGTGCATTCAAATCAATTTTTCTAAACCTTTTTCAAAATGAGTCAGTTAATTGTATTTACCAGTGTAAACTGACGTATTTTCCCAAAAAGGCTAAGTGCAGGTACTAATCGAAATAGGCTGGCCTCTCCTTAGCATCAATAAGAGTCTTGCAAGCTTGGATGCATTTTAAATCTGATGAACTATGTTTCCTTTTTATTTGATCCGCCTGTGGATCCTTTACAGTCCGTTTGTAATACTTTGATATTACTTTATATTCGGTTTGTAATGTGATTCATCTTTTGCTTCCGCTGTGCATTTAAAATTGTGTTGTTTGACTATAAAGATATCAACTACGTCACGATACTCCCCACCGGGCCCACCGGTAATACGTGGAAATATCGGGGTGTGACATTTCTGTTACTGAAAACAGAACCGTAAGATCCCGACGGTTGGTAATTTCTGACACAAACATGAGTGATACTGATATTTTTTACTTTAGGCACTCTTATGGTACGTGGTGTCAAATATGTGGTGGTTCCCATAAAGAATTAGAATGTTATTTTCTAAATTATAAGCCCCACTATATAGACCCATTGTTTTCCTGTAGCCTTAAGAGGGGTGAAAGTAAAAATAATCCATATCTCTCCCTCGAATGCTCTCAACCGGATCTTCTAGGAGAAATGCTTCTTGATGAACTATTTCAAATGGAAGATCTAATTCTTAATTGGTTAAAAGAACTTAGGATGGATTTCAATAATTTATCTCAAGACGATAACCAAGAAGAATTGTTGGGATCGCATTCAAATAAAAACAACTTCGTTGTTCCCGATGTTACCTCTAACTCTAGCGAGGACTTGAGCGATAGTCGTCCCTGTGTCGATTGTGCCGTGAAGGACTCCCCATCGACTTCGTTCGGTGCATACATAGACCTGAGCGATTCGGCATACACCTTCTTTAACGAGAGCCCAGGAAAGGGTTGGACTTGTCCACCTACATTTAGTATAGGAATCACCCTCACCGACAACCTCTTGCGTTCTCGTCTTAATCTAGAGCAATTAAGGTATCTTAGGCACTTTGGGGTTGTTCCATCCAGTAAGGAACTGCCCGATCCGGATGAATTCCTTAAAAATGGATGAAACTTCATAAACAGCCTCTAGACACGGGGCCGTGTCCAGGTCAACACGCCCCCGTGTCCACCAAAAGATTCCCGTCTGATTTCGTGTCAGAATACGGACAAAATGTGTCAGGATCTTGCCTGCACACGGGGCCGTGTGCAGCGTGCTGTCGTTTTCTATAAATGCAGCCAAGAATCCTGCACATTTGAACCATTCCAGGGACAGAGATTTGGGGAATCTTCTCACATACCATCCTAGGTATTTTCTAAAAGAAGTTTCTCAACAACCTTCTTGTCCTTTCCTCTTTTATCCACTATCATCTTCTTCAATTTTTCCCTTATGCTTCCATTAAAGCTTGAAATCTCCATAATTTCAAGCTTTATTGAGATGTTTGTTAGATTTTTATTCATGGAATCTTGTTAAAAATAAATTCTACAACAATGTTTTAAGTTGTTTCTGCTTAAAAACGTTTTTAAAATCACGAAAACAAATTAAAACTCCATGATTCCTTGTTCCAAAAATCTGCAGACATCTGAACACGGGCCCGTGTTCGAAGTACTGATCCCATAAAGTTGAACTCTTTTCGGTATGTTTTCTCAGAATGGCGAGCAGAACTAGCGGAACATCTTCATCGCACTCCAGAAACAACCGACAAGGGAGAAGGTCATCAACGGTTGAAGATTCTCTTGTAAACTATGTTTACGCCTTAAGAGAGGCCATTGATGAGATGACGGGGGTGGAAGAAGCATTGGTTGACCGTATTAATCATTTGACGGTAGGACTAGAGGGATGTCTTCGAGAGGTCAACCTTTTGCACCAAAGGTTGAACATTCTCGCCTCTCCTCCTTTGGTACCAATTATCACCCAAAGGGAATGGAATGTGATACCGGAAGTCATCATTCCGGCCGAATGGTACACCATACATTCGAAACTCCCTCGAGACATACTACAAGGGGTTCCGGTTGGTGTCACTCCCCCTCCACAAGATGTTGAGGAAAATGAAGCCGCCTTCTTCCTCCCGAGAGAGATAGAAGAATGGCTTTAACAACATCTAGGGAACCCCCCTCGGCTCGGAGTTCTACAAAGCTTTTAGATACCGGAAAACTATTTCCGGAATTTTGGTTCTTATTGTAGAAGTAGAGCTCCTTAGGATGATTTTATGTATCACTTGACCTATCTAATTTAGGACCTTTAACTTTTATTTTGTTTTTCAATTTTCTAGGACTATTATGTAATTCTCTCTATTTGAATGAATGATGATTTTAGTTAAAATGGTGTTTGGATGATGTTGTAATGGATAAAACACACTCGGGATGGTGAAGGATAACAAGGGAAACTTGAACCAGCACCCCATGCACAAAAACAGGGCCACCCGACAAATTTTTCTTCATTACAGCAAGTTCAGCACGGGGCCGTGCTCGCCCAACACGGCCCGTGCCCAACAATCTGCAGAAAATGCCCAGTTCAGGTAACTGGACACGGGGCGTGCTCATTGAACACGCCCCCGTGCCCAGGCTTCTGTTTCTTTTTACAAACTTTTGTTACTGGCTATCTGAACACGGGGCCGTGCCCGGACACCACGGGGCCGTGTCCAGACGCCCAGTAACATAAAATTTTGCTTTTCACACCTTTTTACACATTCAATCAACCTAAAAACTTATTTTTGGGACACATTGAGGACAATGTGTAATTTAAGTGTGGGGGGATGCTAAAACCTTGAATCTTGCAAGTCCTAATACAAGCCTTACACAAAACTCTATTGGAACCGTTAATCACCCCAAATTTTTTTCAAGAATTTTCATATTTTTTTTACTTGTCTAGGTTTAATTTGGGAATTTCAAGTTCTAAAAAGGTTATATTTTTACAAATTTACAACCGATAGCGTCGTGATAAAAAGAACCAACATAAGAAAATTATGAAACGGCATGACAAGTTTATTTAAAATTTGATTATATATACTTGATCACATAAAAACCCATTCCCACAAAAAGTGAGTTTTGAGCCTTTATTGAGAATACAAATACATATCTTTAAACTAAATGCTCATTTTTCGTTTCTTGTGTGAATAGCCGCGTGTTTCTTACAACTCTAGAACTTGCCACGACGATACATTCCCGGTCCTTACCAACTTAAACCCGAGTAAGTAAATGACGGAGGCATTAGGACTAACCCTTTTTATTTCTACACCATTATTTTTTTTTACCAGCTACCCAAATTCCCCCTAGTTAACCCCTTTGAGCCTAAACCTTTTCATTTCATAACCCAAAACAAACACCCTATCACCCACCAAAACCTTTTTATTTTTAACCCTTTGTTTTAGTAACAAGCTCGGTTTTTCTTATGACTTTCAAAAAAAAAATTATGATGATGAAGCAAAAGAGAAATAAACAAACAAGTTTATCAAAAAATAACTTTGTTTGAATGATGGCTTCATCAAAATAAAAATTTTAAAAAATAAAAAAAAAAAGTCTTACGAAAACCGACGCTTTTTACGCCTTTTTACTAACCACTAACCCAACCACCTACCTTTAACCCAAGCCTAACCCTTCACCCAAAAGTCCTCTTGATATTTACAAAGGTTTATAGTTAAAAAGGAGGAGGATTGATTGCTTAGCAAGCCTATGGTAGGAGTAAGTTTCATGCCACTCTCGAGTGATTCACTAAAATACATCTTCGGCCGAGTGTTGAGTGATCCCCCGTGAGGTATGTGAACTTGTATATAAATGGAATTTTAAAAAAGGCATGTTATGCCCTAATAAGTAATTTATCTTATGTAATGTTTTAAATAAATCATGACAAATAGGATTGTAAATAAATAAAAATAGAACTTAATAAAGAATCTTGGAAATCCCGATACTCTATGACAAGCCCAAAAACCTTCTCTTCTACCCATTCCATTTGGGAGTGTAAAGCCACATTATAAAGAGTTTTGCTTGAGGACAAGCAAAGATTCAAGTGTGGGGGTATTTGATGTGTGCAAAATGCAACATATAAATTACATCAATTGTGGCATAAAACTAACCCTTTTTTAGTACTAATGTTGGAAAAAGTGTGGTTTGTCTTCCTTTTGTATTTTCAGGATTAAATGAGCTCAAATGAACAAAAGAATCAAAAAGGCAGCTAAATCTAACATAAATACAAGAAAAGGATCAAACGTGGCATGCCCGACCCCCCGACAACATCTTCCCAAGAAAACTTAAGAAAACAGAAGGCTGAACACACCCCGTGCTCAATGAGCACGGGGGCGTGCCCAAGTGTCAGCAGAAAAGACAAAGTTGTAGAAGCTTCTATCACCCACCACGGGGGCGTGCCCAGCGGACACGGGGTCGTGGTCAACTCTAAGATTCGCAGAATCTGGGGAATTCTTGATAGTACAGATACGCTTCTGCACACGGGGGCGTGCCCAGCGGACACGGGGGCGTGGTCAACTAATGCAGACAAACTGCAATTAATGAAGAAAGAGAAGGAAGGTGGACACGGGGCCGTGCCCAATGGACACGGGGCCGTGCCCGATCTGCTGTTCAGGCTATAAATAGGGGTGCTTGGCTCATTTGCAAACCATCCCTTGGCACACCACCTCTCTCACACTTCACCCACCACCCACCACCATCACAACACCATCATCCACCACCATCATCCATTGTCCATCATAGAGTGTGTGAGTCGTCTCGGGATCCAAGATTGATCGTAAGAGTTCTTGACAATCAAAGGCCATGTTTGCCTAAGTCTCTTACATCACTTGGTGAAGACAAGTGTCTAGTGTAATACTTTTTATTTTTAATCTTTTCGCACTTTCTATTTGGTTATGTATTAATGACTTTAATAACTAGTTTCTTATGTTGAAGGTGATTCTTTCTTATCGTTTGTCCGTGGTGTCTAGGCATTATTTTACTGTCTATATAAAATAAAAGATTTTCACCATTCATATCTCCACGGTCTATATGGAGATATGTTGGCTACCTGGTCGGGGGTTAAGGGAACGGTTTGGTAAGAGTCTTGCCTTGTTCAGTGTATAGATCCTGCAAGGACATGGGTCAAATTTAGTAGGACCTCCTTCAATACCCACCGGTATTGGATGGCGGGGGTCCAAACTCTTTGATCCCCTCATATGTAAGCTACTATTAATACTTTAACCCGGCTACTTAGGACTGTATCCCTGCTGACTCAGACTACTTAGCCGAGGGTAATGTCACCTTCAAAAGAGGGGCCTACCATAATATGCATTAATAACTTAATTAATTATCTTTCAATAATCCGACCCTTTAGGATTGTATCCTTGCTGACTCAAACTACTGGGTTGAGGGTAACGTCACCTTCAAAAGAGGGGCCTACTACAATAACTAAGATAATCTCTTAAAAAGTGCAAAAGTGCGGAAATAATCAAAGGTTACACTAAACACGAGTCGGAGCCAAGTGATTCATCTTGTCTATCTGTTTTATTTTTATTTTATTTTTCAGCATTATAGTTAGTTTTTATTTTTCTAGTTTAAAAACATTTTTTCTAACTTTTTGATTTGATTAGACGTTGAGGATAAACCGGTATTAAAAGCTCTTGTGTCCTTGGACGACCTCGGTATCTTGCCAACACTATACTACGCTCACGATGGGTGCACTTGCCCATATGTGTGTTTGGTGTTAGTAAAATATCGTGTTTTATAAATTTAAAACTTGACTAACGTGTAAAAGGGGCTTAAAATATACATAAAAACATATACACACCTCACGCACATCAATAACCTATTAGATTCCTAACGGGTCTTACTTAAGTTTAAACTTAGACCGGTTAGTTTTAAAGAAAGGTATACGGTTCAAAACGCATGATAAAGCGAAGACCGGATTAGAATGTGGTTTAGACCCGACAAGTTTGAAGACTTGTATAATATGGGTAAACTAAACACATTCTGGATTTTGAGATAAAAATGATAAGGTTTGACCCGTTTCGGTCAATTTATGCAAACTAGTCACATAAACCGTACCGAACGCGAAAAATGCATAACGGGTAACCAAAAGCGTCATATACAGGTTTAACAAGTTAATATGCCTTAAATATGTTGTGATATCAGTAGGATACCTTCCATCATTCCCAAAACGAATTTAAACTCAAATTAAGCCCCGTAGGGGTATTTTGGTCATTTTAAGGATTATAAAAGAGGTTAAATATTAATCTGAGGTTCTGGTCTAAAATGATCAGTAAAAATAGAGTTAATTGCCATTTTCGCCCCTGAGGTTTGGGCACATTTGCCATTTTCGTCCAAAATGACAGTTTGGTACCATTTTGCCCCTCACGTTTGGCCATTTTCATCCAAATCTCTAACCTAGTTAAAAAGTTCTGTTAAATGAGAATTTTTTTAATTTAATTTTTTATATTTACTCTATAAAATACAATTGTTTAATTTAATTTTTTAAAAAGTTCTCTAACATAATTGTTTATTATATTTTATAGAGTAAATATAAAAAATTAAAGAGTTAATTACCGTTTCGACCCGTACCGTTTCGACGCGAACCGTTTCGACCCGTACCGTTTCGAGCCGAACCGTTTCGACCCGTACCGTTTCGAACCCGAACCGTTTCGAGCCGAACCGTTTCGACCCGTACCGTTTCGACGCGAACTGAACCGTACCGTTTCGATACGGGTTCGATACGGTACGGGTCGAAACGGTTCGGCTCGAAACGGCGGTTCGCGTCGAAACGGTTCGGTTCGAAACGGTTCAGCTCGAAACGGTTCGGGTTCGAAACGGTACGGGTCGAAACGGTTCGGCTCGAAACGGTTCGCGTCGAAACGGTTCGGCTCGAAACGGTACGGGTCGAAACGGTACGGGTCGAAACGGTACGGGTCGAAACGGTTCGGCTCGAAACGGTACGGGTCGAAACGGTTCGGCTCGAAACGGTTCGCGTCGAAACGGTTCGGCTCGAAACGGTTCGCGTCGAAACAGTACGGGTCGAAACGGTTCGCGTCGAAACGGTACGGGTCAAAACGGTTCGCGTCGAAACGGTTCAGCTCGAAACGGTACGGGTCGAAACGGCTCGCGTCGAAACGGTTCGCGTCGAAACGGTACGGGTCGAAACGGTTCGCGTCGAAACGATTCGGCTCGAAACGGTACAGGTCGAAACGGTAATTAACTCTTTAATTTTTTATATTTACTCTATAAAATATAATAAATAATTTTTTATATTTACTCTTTAAAAAAATTCTCATTTAACAGAACTTTTTAACTAGGTTAGAGATTTGGATGAAAATGGCAAAAATGGCCAAACGTGAGGGGCAAAATGGTACCAAACTGTCATTTTGGACGAAAATGGCAAATGTGCCCAAACCTCAGGGGCGAAAATGGCAATTAACTCGTAAAAATATTGAATTTAATAAGTTATGTCAGTAGGGTGTTGCATATATGTGAAATTTATCATTTATAACAAAACTATGCACCGTAGGGGCATTTTGGTCATTTCACATAAGCTTTAAGGGTCAAAATGAGAAATCTGAGTTTAAAACTTTGTCTTACTGTTAAAATATAAAAATTTACTTAAAACATCAGTAGGTATTAAATCTTATACGCCAAAAATAGTTTTAACCCATACTATGCGTTTAAAACGCGTAAAAGTCGGTTTTAAGCGATTTTCAGGTTATAATAGGAAATCTGAGTTTTTAATCAGTTTATAAAGTTCAAAATATTTTATTTATCATATAAAATCAGTAGCAAAAAGTTTGGTATCAAAATGTTATGTAAAACTCACTTTATTAGCAAAAAGGGTATAACCGACAATTACCGAATCAAAGCAAGAACCCTATGCCATGATCCGTTTAAAAATAAATAAAAATCTTCAAAAATCTCAAAATATTATATTACATCAGTGGGTAAAAAGTTTGGTGTCAAAATTTGGGTTTAGATAGGCTTTATGCTAATAATGCCGTTTAATTAATAAAAAGCTTTCAAATTACGATATTGAGCATAACTCCTAATTTAGACCTCAAACTGATGTCAAATTTTTAGGACATGTTTATAAATCAGTAATAAAGGTTTTTGTCCTCTCACATTTTCAAAAATCTCGTTTTAAGGTCAAAAGGGCATAATGGTCAACATTTAAGTAATTAACGGAAACATGCAAATGAATCGGATTAATTAGGAACCAAGTTGTATAACCTCAGAGGGCTATGCTAACCTATAACCTGGTCCTAATGGAACTCTAAGGCATGTCTAAACTAAGCTAAATCGGGTCAGAACTGAAAGTCAAAGCAAAAGTCTACTTTTGCGACTTTCGGTTCCGAACCGAGCCTATACTCAAAATTGTCGGGTTGAACATGCTTAGACATGTTCTTACATTAATTACCAAGTTATATAAGTGTTAAAACAGGTTTCATAGCTTCTACATTGCTAATTATGAATTTATTTGCAAAATAGCTTTCTGTTGACTTTTTATAATTAAGTTTGACCCGACAATTGACCTAGTTAGAGTGGAAATCAGAGGGTGCCCTTTTAAGGGTTTATTACCCATATAATTACCAACTCATAGCCATTTTCAATTCGACTAATGACTAGACCATTAGTGATTAATCACTAAGTCAAAGCTTAATTACGATAAGTTTGACTTTTGGTCATTAAGCTAATAAAACATGAACTAGAGAGGCTAAGAACACTCACAATGGTCCTTAGCACGAATTAGGAGCTGATGGAAGGTTGCTTGAAGTCCAGAGAGCTCCAGAGAAGGGTTTGAAATGATTCCAAATGAGCAAGTTCAAGAGTTGCAACATGATTTCTTTATATAGTGATTTACATTGCATGAGATCATTCCACACAAGTCTACTATTGATCCCTGATGAATCCAAGTGTCCCCTATGCATGAAAAACCACTGGTGTAGCTCCTGATTTCGAAAACCATGCTCCTAAGGCGGTGGAACCGGCTGAACAGGAAACTGTCCATTTTTCTGCCCAGTTACAGGTCTTACGGACCGTAAGCCAGGGGCCTTACGGTCCGTATCCGCTTTTTAATCTTTATCGCCCAGATCAGCCACCTTACGGTCCGTAAGAATTGGTCAGAAGATAAAAATTTTGTGAACTTTTAGATTTTGACCATGCAATCTCATAAGTTCGAATCTCATGTCTTTTTCCAGCAGAGTGGACCATATATTCAGACCTTGTGTGCCCTTGCATGTGATGCCATGCACTTACATGTTCTTGGACTTTGAAGAATGCTTTTTAAATGAAGTTTTGTCGTAAATGGACATAGGATTCCACTCTTTGCAATTTGAATTATTTATCACATTAGTTAACCGGATTTGAATCTATATCAGATGTTTATAAAAACATATTAAGGTTTGGAATTAATAAAAAGGTCATTCAGAGGTAATAATTTTAACATGTTGACACCTTTAATTCCTTCAGATATCTTTCAACTTGATCCGGGTTTATAACACGTTTACCTTCCATGACATGTGTCTTTATTATATTGGACGGGTTTTTCCGAGGTGTTACATTGACACATGTTCCAAAATCATTGAAATCGAGAAGTGGTAAGACCTCATCCTTCACGAGTCGAGTTAAGCGTTCTTGTGAAATGTGGCCTAAACGTTGATGCCACAACATGGATGAAGTTTCTAAGTCTCGTTTGCGTTTTATCTTTGTTAAGTTCTCATTTATATTATATGATAACAAAGACTTGGAAAAATCATCATCTAATTCTAATCGATAGAGACCACCATCCAAGAAGCCACAACCAAATATTTGAGAATTAAAATTGATAGTAAGTTTGCCATGACCATGAGAAACAAGAAAACCGTCTACGTCTAACTTTGGTCCTGATACAAGATTCCGAGTAATCTCAGGAATATATAAGGTATCATAAAGTCTAATAGTTAAACCACTTTTCATAACTAAATCTAATGTTCCCACGGCCTCGACTACTAGCGGCTTTCCATTTCCTAACTTAAGCGTTCTTTGGTTTCTTTCCAGCTTCCGGATTGTATGGAGTCCCTGTAAGGAATTGGTTACATGAACCGTAGAACCAAAATCAAACCACCAAGTATTAGATGTAACATTTAAATTAAAGGACTCAAGTATCACGAACCTTTCTTGGCTAGTCACTCCTTAAAGTCCGGGCAGTCCTTCTGCTTATGCCCCACCTTACGGTAGAACTTGCAGTGAATCTTCCCTTTTGAGTCATTAGAGCCAGAAGCACTTGCACCTGCATCCCGCTTTTGGACCTTTACATTAGGATTCTTAATGTAGTTCCCCTTCCTTTTCTTCGAGTCAGCAGTCATCAGGTAAGCAACATCGGCTTTCTCTAGTTTCAGACATTCCTCTTCTTGCACGCACATGGCAATCAACTCGTTCATCTTCCATTGGTCCTTCTGAAGGTTATAGTTAACTTTGAATGCTTCATAAGATGCGGGCAGAGACGTCATGATAAAATGCACCAAAAAGCCATCACTAATTTCCATGCTTAATCCCTTGAGTTTTTGGGCCATGTCATTCATTTTCAGGATGTGCTCACGAATACCGTTGATCCCATCATACTTTGTAGTCACCAATTTCAGAATGAGGGTGCTGACTTGCGCATTAGACGTCCCTTGGAATTGAGCCTCCACATTAGTCAGATATTCCTTAGCTGTAGCAGCGTCAGGAATGGCTCCCCTGATAGCAGGACTTATCGAGTTTTTCATGAAGATAAGTGACAAGCGATTAGCTCTCTCCCACTTTTGATGGAGTAGTTTTTCAGCTTCAGTACTCTTATCAGTAAGAACAGGGGGAGCGTTTTCAGTTAGTGCACAGTCGTTCCATGAGTGCGAGAGTAAGGTTAAGAGAATCCTTCCACGAAGCATAGTTCGCCCCAGTCAAAGTATCAATTGCCATAGCAGGAGCTGATAGTGGATTAAAATGAGAAGAATAAGGTACATTGCAAAAGAAGAAGTTAGAGTGACTTACGGGTAACCTAAAAAGGACTCAAGTATCACGAAAAGATTATCACCTTTCTTGGCTAGCCACTCCTTAAAGTCCGGGCAGTCCCTCTGCTTATGCCCCACCTTACGGCAGAACTTGCAGTGAATCTTCCCTTTGGAGTCATTAGAGCCAGCACTTACACCTGCATCCCGCTTTTGGACCTTTACATTAGGCTTCTTATTGTAGGTCCCCTTCCTTTTCTTCGAGTCAGCAGTCATCAGGTAAGCAACATCGACTTTCTCCAGTTTCAGACGTTCCTCTTCTTGCACGCACATGGCAATCAACTCGTCCATCTTCCATTGGTCCTTCTGAAGGTTATAGTTGACTTTGAATGCTTCATAAGATGCGGGCAGAGACGCCATGATAAAATACACCAGAAAGTCATCACTAATTTCCATGCTTAATCCCTTGAGCTTTTGGGCCATGTCATTCATTTTCAGGATGTGCTCACGAATATCGCTGATCCCATCATACTTTGTAGTCACCAATTTCCGAATGAGGGTGCTGGCTTGCGCCTTAGACGTCCCTTGGAATTGAGCCTCCACATTAGTCAGATATTCCTTAGCTGTAGCA
The DNA here is from genome assembly GCA_030545235.1 of Helianthus tuberosus. NCBI lineage: Eukaryota > Viridiplantae > Streptophyta > Magnoliopsida > Asterales > Asteraceae > Helianthus > Helianthus tuberosus. The sequence goes on along the minus strand of CM060363.1, from coordinate 73,131,546 downwards.
GCGTCAGGAATGGCTCCCCTGATAGCAGGACTTATCGAGTTTTTCATGAAGATAAGTGACAAGCGATTAGCTCTCTCCCACTTTTGATGGAGTAGTTTTTCAGCTTCAGTACTCTTATCAGTAAGAACAGGGGGAGCATTTTCAGTTGGTTCACAGTCAAACTCCATGAGTGCGAGAGTAAGGTTAAGAGAATCCTTCCACGAAGCATAGTTTGCACCAGTCAAAGTATCAATAGCCATAGCAGGAGCTGATAGTGGATTAAAATGAGAAGAATAAGGTGCATTGCAAAAGAAGGAGTTAGAGTGACTTATGGGTAACCTAAAACTAAGGCAGGCGGAAATCAAGACCATTATACCAAGGAAGCTATGATAACGTTATTTGTACACACCAATTTTAAATAAGGTTCTACTTGAATGATGGTTTCCGCTTTGGCTATGACCAATCATACAAGTATTATGAACAGTCAGACTGTTCAGATTAGGTGTAACACATCACCTTTGGGCAGAAGTTGAAACACCATAATAGGCACAAGTCAAAGTTTGCGAGACATGAATGTAACACATCACCTTTCGGCAGAAAATGAAACACTCATGCATCTTAGGCAGAAGTCATGTGTATATCATATGAACAACTGTAATAAGGTAAGTGTTACACTATGTTTGTTTGTATAATAAGGATATATATCTAAGTGACTATGCTTAAATTCACTAAATAACGCCACAAGTAAACACATCACCTTTGGGTAGAAGTGAGAACTTGAAAAAATGTTATTTTATTTAAGCAAATTTTAAATCAATCAAAAAAAATAGTTGAATGATTATTTAAAAGTTAGGGTTATAAAACATAATAGAGTAAGGTTTTATAAAACAAAAGTTAACGCACAAAATGACTTAAGGTACATCGCGTAACGATTGTATTTTCAACGTGCGATATAAAAAATAAATACGACATGCGAAAATTATACATGCGATTTTAATAACAATAACATGCATATTAATATATGCATATCAAAATAATTGATAACTAATAATGTGATAACTAATTGATACAAGTGATAACTAATACTCATAACAAAAGCCTTTACATACTCATGGCATTATCATCAAACATGATTATGAAATAAACAAATGATGGAACCGTTTGAAAACATGAATATGAAAAAAAAAAAAAAAAAAAAAATGTAAACATGAATGGCTTTATTCATGCCAGCCAATAATTAATATGTATCCGAACGCAACTTTTTAGGGTTTTTTTGAATGGTTTGATACAGCCGTCTCACAAAAATAAATTAATTTTAATAAGAACCAAAAAACTGTTAACATATCTTGAAGTTCAAGAAACCTTTAATTTGTCATAAGAAAATTCATGCTAAACTTCATTATATCAGGTTTAATAAAACTTATTTTTTCCGATTTCAATTTCATAAGGGAATTTTAAGAACTGAGTAACATCTCTCTGATACCACATGTTAATCAATTCTTTTAATATCTAATAGAAAAACATTTTAGGGATCTTGATATACCTGATAATCTAGTAGTTGTTAGATATGAAGAAGAAGCCATCTTGATCGGTTCCCGTTTAGGGTGAGCAGTTAGGATGGGGAGGAATGATAACAGATTGTAGTGAGGGGGGCCGTAAACTTTATGGTGTGTCTTTAGGGTTCCCCAATAACCTGTATTTATATGTTTCACCCAAGGGGAAACCCTAATTAACTAGTGCGGGCCTTTATGTATATCAAATAAAACCCAGTTAATTTTATAGGGATATTAAGATAAATATTGATCTGGTTATTAGATAAATGATCATAAGGGCATCATAAATTATTTAATATAATTTACGCTAACAGGGGCGGCTAAAATGATAAAGAAAGTGAACCTGGAGAAGTAAATGGTGACGTCTACGTGGCTTCACGTTTTTCCACTTAAAACTCTAATAAAACATTCACAACACGGACATTTAAAGACTCTTATAGACGTGATATTAGAATATACATATACATATACATATTATGTGGTCACGTAAATATTTGGAGTAGTTATATAACAAACCAAAAAAAGTTACTATTTTTGTAGTATTTTGTACTTAAAACATTTGTCAACTAATTGTTTTACTTTTTCTCTATTTCATTTTCTAAACTTGAATATCTCATTCGACTCGTTTAAGGTAAGTCCAAAGTAAAATATTTATAAGAGTTAATTGCCCGGATGGTCCTTGTGGTTTTCCGTTTTTTCACGTTTAGTCCCCACCTTTTGAAAATAGCAGGTATGCTTTCTATGGTTTGTTATTTTGTTACTCGGATAGTCCCTTGAGTAGATGTCAGTTAGTTTGAAAATAGCAGGTATGCTCCCTATGGTTTGCATTTTGTTACTCGGATAGTCCCCTGAGTAAATGTCAGGGGACTATCCGAGTAACAAAATGACAAACCATAGGGAGCATACCTGCTATTTCCGAAATGTGGGGACTAAACATGAAAAAACGTGTAACCACAGGAACCATCCGGGCAATTAACTCTATTTATAATTTATAACCTAAGTTTATTTATCTAAGCTCATGTAACATTGTCCATTGACACATAGACCATCATAACATTAATTTAATATTAACTTGTACTTAAATGTAACTAGTTTTTTTACATCGCGCGTTGCGGCGAAACCGAGCAATTGATAATGAAAAACAAACGTGATTTAAAAATAAAACATGTTGTTTAGAAAGTCAAACCATTAGAACTGTCTAGTTTATCATCGTACCGTTTTATGATACCAAATAAATATTTTATTTTGAGTACAACTTCGTTTTTAACAAAATTTATATCGGAATGTTGAGGGAAAAAGCATGCACAACTACGTACTTAAGTTTTAGAAAAAAATTATAAACGTAAATTGTTAAAGAAGTATCAAATTAATTGATAAATTAATATATGCTTAAAAGGGAAAAAATTAAGAAAAATAGTAAAAGAAATATCATGTGGTTTTAAAAAAGGGAAAAAATTAAAAATATGTTATTAAAAGTAAATATAATAATAAACTATTATAATATATTAAATAAAAAATTATAAAAGCTATATATTATTATAAAAATAAAGTTTTAATATATGTTTAAAAAAAAGAAAAAAATATAAAAAATGGAAAAAGAAACATTATATAGTTTTAAAAAAGGAAAACAAAAGTTAAAAATCTGTTACTAAAAGTAAATATAATAATCAACTATTTATATACTATTATTTTGTAATATTTGTATGCATCTATGGTTGTAAATTGTGCTTAAGCTGTTGTATCTTAATCAAATAATGGTTTCACTATCTTACCATATTCAGTTTGTTTTGTATGCATGTATGGTTGTAAATTGTGCTTAAGTGGTTGTACCCTAATCAAATAATTGTTTCATTATCTTACCGAATTCAATCGGTTTGATCCATTCAAAGTTGTGTTGTTTTATTTGTAAATTAATATTATTTATAATAATCTAATTAATTTAGCCAAAATCTTGTATAAATATAATTTGCAACATATTGATGCAATGGTTGTTGTAATGTATGCATTATGGTTTTTACAGTGGTAATGATACATATTATATATAGATTACGATGAACCTGTCAAATGGGGAAAAATAGACACGGGTTCATCGTAACGCGCGAGTCCTAGATCAACTTAGTTATTTTATTCTATGTTTTACGTTCCGGTTTAATTTCTTCGCATTAACATATCGCAACTTCAGTGTCGGTGGTTACTGGCATTAGTGTTCGCCCATGCTGCAACACGGGGGTGCTTAATACTAGTTATAATATATTAAGTAAAAAATAATAAAAAACTATATATTATTATAATAATAAAGTTAATATTCATCATCCTTCGTAAACAATATATATAATAGCGGACTCAAGTATTATTTTATGAAGTGTGAATAAAGAGTTTAACTAAACTTTCGAAGGGGTGTGATCGGGATTTTTGCCTATCAGATACACTAAAAAAAATCCTTTTAAGGGGGACGCTCGCCCACCCAAACTACCACTTGGGTCCGCCCCTACTTAAATGTTAAGAAAAAAACTAATTTTGATATTAAGTCAAACGAGCCGGCTTAAGTATTTTACGAACCATTCGAACTCAAATTTCAGTTTGTTAAGAATAATAGAATCAAGCTAGTTCGTAGAGTATATACCCGGGTACGGGTATGATCGGGTTTTGACTTTTCGGGTATTGGCCATACTCGGGTCGGGTTCCGGTTCGGGTATTGGCCAGAAAATCTATACCCTGTAAACCCGGGTTCGGGTTCGGGTTTTCAATACCCGGGTATTAAAATACCCTATTTCGGGTCCGAGTAGGGTTCGGGCATTGGCTGGGTAGGGTTCGGGTATAGATCGGGTTTTCCGATTCATTTTTTTGGCATAAAATATAGAAATATAATGGAAACCTTTATTTATACATATTGTATGTCTTGACATCTGCCAAGAAAAGCCTCACGCAAGTTCTAGACGTTCAAAAAAAGCTATTGTACACAACAGGTCCGGGTATTACGAAAACCCCAGTATGGAAAAACTCAAGTTTGGGTTCGGGTATTGAACTGAATATGCATACCCGGTTACTACCCTACGAATAGGGTCGGGTCCGAGTTCGGGTTTAAAAAACCCAGTTTTTCTAATACCCGGGTTCAGGGTTTTTTTCGGGGTCCGGGTCCGAGTTCGGATTTTTTGTGCACCTCTACTAGTTCGTTTAACTTTCATCCTACATCCTAACTAAAGTTGTCACGGTGGCCCGTTAACTAGCTCTAAAGCCAAGTGCATAACATAATAGAGGTCCAAAATCCAATTGTATTAAAATTAAAGGGAAAATAGCCAAAATGGCCAAGAATGGGTCAACTTTTCCAAACTAGTCAACTGAAACGTCTCATAGAGGGGTTTCACGAATTCCCACACGTCTCAAAGACGTTTCCTCATCAGCCATCCACCGATAGACACATGTCCAATCCCATCATTTTTTTTTTGAACAGCGTCCAATCCCATCATAATCAGCTTTTGCTTTTTGTTGTCAGTCAACTTTCTCAAAGACGTTTCCTCCCATTTCTCTCTCTACAACCCCACCCACCCCTCCCCTTTCTCTCTCTACAACCCCACCCCCACTCCCTTTCTCTCTCTATAAATCCACCTGCACCTCCCGTTGCATGTTAACATCGAAAGCTTGATGCTCCCAACCTTCGATTACACCAGAACTCCCTACAACACCCCCCCCCCTCTCCTGTCAACCTTCGATTCCGGTGACCAGCGGCGGCGCTGGGTGACGACTGGCAGCCCCCCCTCCGATGATCTCCAGCGACGACAGGCGGAGCCGCCGCCTCTCACGACGGTGGCGGTGGTGGGATTTCTTGGTGGTGCCGGTGGTGGGATTTCTTGGTGGTGCCGGTGATGAGATCCGATGACGACCAAGACAGTGAGACAAATCGAGGAGAGATAGAGATCGGAGAGAGTTGGAAGAGAGAGAGGAAGAACGGCGGAGAAGGAGCGGCCCCGCCGCTCACGACGGCGGCCACGGTAATACATCAACCCCGAAATGAGACCTCTTCTCTCTATCTCTCCACCCGCCGCCGAGTCCCAGTCAACTTTTTCCCATCTTCGCCGGAAAACGAGCGGAACAGAAGACGTTTCACCTGAGACGTTTCAGGTTCTGAGACGTTTCACCTGAGACGTTTCAGTGTTCTGAGACGTTTCAGCACTTGTGGACACGTGGCTTTCGGTGGATGGCTGATGAGGAAACGTCTTTGAGACGCGTGGGAATTCATGAAACCCCTCTATGAGACGTTTCAGTTGGCTAGTTTGGAAAAGTTGACCCATTCTTGGCCATTTTGGCTATTTTCCCAAAATTAAAATTCATAAGAGATAGCAAGACTCCATAGTGGTTAAAATGGGGGACAAAGGGCATTACTACGTGGCAAAGTCCCTTTTCTTAAGTCGATGGTATTCCTCAATTTTCAACTTCTTAAAATTATTGTTTTATAAAATTGACGAACTTATTATACCAATTGGGGAAGGTTCAAATGAAAACCACTAGTTATCGCAAAAACTTGAAAACTAACTAAAAAAGCCAAAAAAACATATCAAAATTTTTTTTTGCATACCAATTTTCGCTAATTAAATTATATAAAAAAAAAATTCAAACAAGAAAAAAAAAATTTGTAGTGCACATGTGTATGTGTAATACACATGTGTATTATTACACATGTGTACTAAAAAAATGTAAGTTTTTCTTTATATATATAAAAAAACTAGCGATTTTTAATAAAGAATTGTAAGAAAAAAAAAATTGGTGTGTTTTTTAGGATTTTTTTAGTTAGTTTTCGAGTTTTCGCAATAAAAATGGTTTTCATTTGAACCTTCCTCTATACCAATTATAATTTTACTTAATAACTGATCATAGGGTTGTAAACTAACGTTTACTCTCTACTATTTGCTTTTATATGAAACTGTTGCTTTTAAGGTCATCCGTAGTGGGGCATGATGGAGGATTTTTTGTGGTGGATGGCGCCCCATAGCGCCCGCCACACCATAACAGGCAGCGCTATGGGGTGGGTCGTGGATGAAAGCGCTATCTGCATAGCGGCATGAAGGTTGTTCAAAGTTTTTGATTTATACACATTTGGTCCCTGCAAATCGGAGAAGAAGACAGAGGAGGCGGTATTGGTTTGTTTTTGCCGGAAAATTGGCCGGAAAATCGAAGAAGAAGACAGGAGGTGGTATTTGATTTTGAAAGTTTTTGGTTTATAAACATTTGGTCCCTGCATTTTCTCAAATATCTAAAATTGGTTTTTAAAACTTGTTTTTCTCTTATTTATAACTTTAAAAATATGATAGTTTCAGTACTTGTAAAATAACTTTATGAAAACTTATTTTATTTAATGTTTTTTTATTTAATGTAAGGGTTTTTAATTTAAAAAGTTAGAAATTAATTAAAAAAAATAATTAATTAATTGAGTAATGATGAGGTATGGGCTTTATGACTACAGTCTCTAGTGATATAACTCTCCATAAAGCTCCTCTGTGACACGACACGACACGTGTCGCATAACGCCACCAAAAGGGCTTTATGACAATACATGGCCTAATAGGAACAAATAAAAAAAAGTTATTATAAACCTTACCTTAGGTCTAATTTCTCGTTAGATTTTTTAATAATAAACCTTAGAGTAAATTGCCAAAATCATTCCTGAGGTTTGGGCATGTTTGTCATTTTCATCCAAAACAACTTTTTTGTACAATATAAGACTTCATTTTTAGAATTTTTTGTCATTTTCATCCAAATATTTGATAGAAAAAATAAAACAAATTATATGTTTGGATGAAAATGACAAAAAATCCAAAAAGTGAAGGACTATATTGTAAAAAAAGTTATTTTAGATGAAAATAGCAATCATGCCCAAACCTCAGGGACGATTTTGGCAATTTGCTCTAATTTCTCGTTGGATTTTTTTAATAATAATAGTAGTAGTAGATGTTATTATTCTTGTGTTTTAATTGGTTATATTCTTACCATGGTTGCAAAAGTCGCTAGGCGCTCCCTAGTCGGTCGACCGGGGAGTTGAGAGTATTCGGTCTACGCGTAGAGTACTCGGGGAGTACCCGGACATGTTAAATTATAAAGAAATTATTTTTTGGAGATTAAATATATGTCAAATAACACAAATTTACTAATATTTATAACAAAATACGTGAAAATATGATATTCATTTTTTAATATGATAGGCATAGAAATTATGTTATATTATTATTTAAGTCAAACTAGGCCCGAGTTGACCTACTAGATCCAATTCTGGCCGAGGTTGATCGCGTTTGACCGACTCCGAGTAATTAGGCGGAGTCAAAGAAAGTCACCTCGGCAGCCTGCCTTGTAACGACTACTTTGGGAGTACTCGGCCTTGGAAACCTTGTTTTACAACCATGATTCTTACTTTTGTTTATATTTTATAAAACACTAGGTTAGAACCCCGTGTATTACACGGGTTGAATAAATGTAATTTTATATATTAAATTAAATAATAGAAAGTTATATTTTTATGAACTCCGTATATTGTACGGGTTAAATAAATGTAATTTTATATATCAAATAATAAAAAAAGTTATATATTTGAAAACCATGTGTATTACACAGATTAAATAAATGTAATTATGTATACTAAATACTAAAAACTTCGTATCTTTAAAAAAGCCGTGTATAATCGAGTTGAATAAATCTACCTAATAATAAAAAAAATTACATCCTTAAAAAACTCGTATGTTACAGGTGTTGAATAGATCTAAAAAAGAGTTATATCTTTAAAAACCATGTATATTAAAAATATTAAATAAATGTAATTTTGTATATTAAATACTAAAAAGGTCGTATCTTTAAAAAACTCGTGTATAGTTGGGTCGAAAAATCTACCAAATAATAAAAATATTATATCCTTAAAAAACTCTTGTATTATACGTGTTGAATAAATCTAATTTTACATAGCAAATGATAAAATAGTTATATCTTTAAAAACTTCGTGTATTACACGGGTTATATAAATGTAACTTTGTATAATAAATAATAATAAAGTTATATTTTTCAAAACCCCGTATTTTAGACTTGTTGAATAAATATAATTTTGTATATCAAATAATAAAAAAAATATATTTTTAATAAATTAGGATAACATTTAATATTGTAATTTATTATTTATATATTTAATATAAGATAAGTAGGAAATATAGGTATTTGTTTTAAAAATATATTAAATTAACAATTTAGATTTGAGGATAATATTTTATTAAAGTATGATAATAACTTATTATTTATTTATTTAGTTAATATAAGATAAGTATAGATTTGAGGATACCTTCTGTAATAACCATAAATTTAAAATCATTATTCTAGAAATAAAAGAATAATAATAATAATAAACTAACAATTTAACAAACCTCATTAAAAGTCCTATTTATTTTATTATGCTAACCAAGAGGAAACCCTAATTGAGACACCCAAGTAATTCTGTACAATCCCTAAAATTTTCAGAACATTTGAAATTTGAATCAGGGCCCCTAAAACTTAAGGGGGGGTAAACCCTAACTAATGATTATCTCTAAAAAGCGTTGTCTAAATTGAGAATTCACGAAACGTCGACTCAGCAGGCCTATACTAGTGACAAGCCTACCCTACTCTACGTTGACACCACAGGCGAGTCGCGACAGGGACCATGTATTCTGTCGCGACACGCGGGAGATGCAAAATTTGGGTATAAATACAGGGGCCTGGGACTTGATTCCTGGCTTCAGTTCGACGTAAAAATTCACAAAATACACCGAGTTATGCTCTGTTTACCACAATCAATGCACACGGATCACTAATCGACGCCGCAATCAGGGTAATAACTCGATCGCTGATACGATTCAATGTCCGATTGATTGAAATCAATCCAATGGATGTTTAAGTGTTGCTCAAATTTGGGTTATGCTTTGTCATTAGTCGTGATTCCGATGGATGTTTAAGTAATTTCACTTTGTCATTAGTTGTGATTCCAATGGATGTTTAAGTGTTTGCACTTTGTCATTCGTTGTGAATCCGATGGATGTTTAAGTGATTTCACTTTGTCATTAGTTGTGAATCCGATGGATGTTTAAGTATCGCACTTTGTCATTCGTTGTGAGGATTTTAATCTCGTGAGTTATCGTAAATGCTGTATTAAGTTACTGACCTAGTTGTGTGCATGTTATTTAAATTAGGTTAAAAGACAAATCAGTAGTCTAAACTATGCCCGTATAAATCTGAAATATTATTACAAGGTCGCATCACTTTGGAATTTTTAAAGGTACGGATCCTTACCCCAATCCTTATTGCTTCATATTCAAATTGTTATAAAACCATTAAATTACTATATCTTTTAAGACTCCTCACGTCTTTGATTATCGATTCATTTGACAGTCCGTTGGATTCCTATTCTAATCATAACCTTGAATTTAGCTTTCATGTCATGCGATAGTATTATGTTGATTGTACTCATTATCGCATGTTCCAATATATGTTACGTCTTGTTATGAAAATATTTTTGATAAGTTATGTGAATAAGACCATTTGTACTCTGATACCCTGAGTGTCGCTTCTCGTGGAGTGTCCCACGGGCATGTTGTTGCGGCATCGACATCATGTGCTCTATCCGTGACGGAGAGATCAGTTCACGGCGTCCCTAGGTACAAGTGAGGTACAAAGCTACTAGGAGGCGTATGGATCGATCCTAGGATTTAAGTTAAGGAGGTGGATATCGGGTATGCCAACTCGCCATCTCGTGTGATAATTATGCAGGAGTAGCTACCTGTGTATTGTCACGTTTTAAGTTTGGCTCATGGGTACATCCGTATAATATGATTATAAAATTTCGTTACTTGCATCATATCAATTTAACATAAAGTTTCATCCGAATAACATTTCCTATAAAGCGTTACTTGTTATTTGAGCCTATTATTCCGTACTGGGCATTTGGCTCATTCCGTAAATTTTTGTATGTACAGGTTCATAGGGTACTTCAGGAGGGGTAAAGAGAGAAGAATAAAGACTAGGAATAAATCTGAAGATGTTAGTTAATCAAGTCGAATGTCTCCGCTTGTATATTAACTTAAGTTTAATGGTTGTATGGTTGTATCCTTGTCAAATAAATAAATGGAATTATGACTTTTGTTTATGATACCAATGTTATTGTGACACGTCAGCCCTTCCGGGTTGGGTTGTTACAGCTATGGTATCAGAGCAAAGGCTTTTTCCTGTAGAAAACTTGAAGATAGTAATTAAAACCTGTGAGGAATGGGTAGATATTATGATAGTATTCAACTTGGTCTCCTATGTTTTCTTTTCTAACTTCTACGTCTATTCTTATAGATGCCTCCTCGTCGTCCGCTACGTAGGAGTACTCGTACTAACCATGTACGTAACAACACTTCTTCGAATGAGACTCCAGTTGATCCAAACGTAATTAATGCTATCAACCAGGCTGTTGCCGGGTTGCTTCCAAACCTTGTTGCTCAAACAGCTGAGGCCGTTATTCAACAAACTCGTCATCCAGAACGTAATAACACGAATCCAATCTCTGGTGGAGAAACTCGTGAGAATACCACGAACCATACTACCTATAGTATAGACATATGGATCGCTAAATTCCAAAAACAAAAGCCGAAATTCTTTAGCCACGCTACTAATCCAGTCGAAGCAAGAAACTGGATAGCTCATGTTGAAAAGATCTTCGGAGTTCTTGGAGTCCCGGAGCAATACAAAGTTAGATTGGCTACTTACAAACTTGAAGATGACGCACAAACTTGGTGGGAAGGATATATGCAAGTCAAAGGAGGGGATGATTTTGACGCTAATCTTTCATGGGTCGACTTTCGTACCATCTTTTACGACAAGTATTTTTCTACAGCTGATAAAGAAGCTTATATCAGGGAGTATGCAGTGATTCGACAGGGGAGTGATGAACCAGCCTCTGAGTTCATTACTAGATTTTCAAGGTTGGCAAATATTGTAGGAGACATTGCAGGATCAGCAGAAGCACAGGCAGAAAAATGCAAGTGGGCAGTCAATGATCGAATTAGGAAGTCGATCATGTATATGAAATTTAAGGATATCACCGAAGTTGCCGATGCAGTCAAAACTTTTGAGTTCGAGAGGAAAGAATTTTTATCTCGAACTGAGGATAATAAGAAGAGAAACAGAGAAGGACAATTTAAGCAGGCAATCGGCCAATCATCCACTACGCCACAGCATCAAGACCGCAAAGTGCAAGGAAATCAAAACTCTGGAAATCAGGCACGTCCATGGCAACCTAGACCACAAAACCCGAGGCCCGCTCAAAACCAGATTCAATTGAATGCAGAACCTATTAGAGCTCAACCACTGAATCAACATGTAAACCCGAATCAAACTACATACCCTCTATGCAATACTTGTGGTAAGAGACATCAGGGCATATGTCACCGGGGTACAGGAGCATGCTTTAGATGTGGCCAAACTGGACACATGATCAAGGAATGTACAAAGAAAGATACTAAGAAGAATAACCAACCCAATGTTGGAGGAATAGTTTTTGCACTTTCTGCTACTGACGCTGCTAATGCCCCAGGTACTGTATCTGGAACCCTTCAGCTTGGTGAACGTAGTATCTATGTGTTATTCGATACAGGAGCGACCCATTCTTTAGTATCCCTCTCGTTTACTAAGTACCTTCCGATAAAACCAACTCTCTTAAATCATACTTTAACCATTTCCACTCCCATGGAAAATTCATCCGTAATCACTTACGTATATAAAGATTGTCCGATCCGTATTGAATCTATTGTGTGTAAGGCAGACCTATTTCCAATACATATGTGTGACTTTGATGTTATTCTAGGGATAGATTGGTTGTCTCGACATCGCGTAACTATAGATTGTCATTTCCGCCGTGTTATTTTCGGTGATCTTCATCATCCCAATATTATATATCAGGGAACTCAAGCTCATAAATCTCTTAAAATTATCTCCGCATTCAAAGCTCAAAAATTCATATCAAACGGCTGTGCTGGATTCCTAGCATCGGTTAAGGATACTTCTGCTAGTGTTAATAGTATCGATAGCCACTCCGTTGTTCGTGAATATCCTGATGTATTTCCAGATGAACTACCAGGATTACCACCCGACCGTCAGGTAGAATTCACCATCGACTTGATCCCTGGTACCGAACCTATTTCTAAAGCTCCATACCGTATGGCCCCGATGGAACTGAAGGAGTTGAAGGAACAATTGCAAGAATTGTTAGATCTGGGATTCATAAGACCCAGTGTTTCACCTTGGGGTGCTCCGGTCTTATTTGTGAAGAAGAAAGACGGTAGTATGCGTTTATGTATTGACTACCGAGAGCTGAACAAGATTACTATTCGTAATCAGTATCCTCTGCCTCGCATTGATGATCTCTTTGATCAACTTCAGGGGGCTCAGTTCTTCTAAAAAATAGACCTGAGGTCCGGGTACCATCAGCTGAAGATCAAGAATGATGATGTTCCCAAGACCGCCTTTCGTACTCGTTATGGTCATTACAAATTCTTGGTTATGCCCTTTGGGCTAACTAACGCACCCGCAGTCTTCATGGATTTGATGAATCGCGTATTTCACAAATTCCTAGATAAATTCGTTATTGTTTTTATCGATGACATTCTGGTGTATTCTAAGAGTCGTGAAGAGCATGAAGCACATCTACATGCAGTACTTGGAACCTTGCGGCATGAGAAGTTATACGCGAAGTTTTCCAAATGTGACTTTTGGCTTAGCCAAGTGGCATTTCTAGGTCATGTCATATCAGCAGAGGGAATTATGGTAGACCCAACAAAGGTTGAAGCTATTACAAAATGGCCAAGACCCACTTCTATTACCGAAATACGAAGTTTCTTGGGTCTTGCTGGCTACTACCGAAGATTTGTTGAAAGATTTTCGGTCATTGCGTTACCACTCACAAAACTCCTAAGGAAAGGGGTGAAGTACGCATGGAATGAGGAACAAGAGAAAAGCTTTGAAGAATTGAAGAAACGACTCGTATCCTCCCCAATACTTGCTCTCCCTTCTGGATCAGGTGGTTACCAAGTCTATAGTGATGCCTCAAAGAAAGGATTAGGTTGTGTGTTAATGCAACATGGGAAGGTTATCGCTTATGCCTCCCGTCAGTTGAAGCCTTATGAAGTTAACTACCCTACACATGATTTAGAATTGGCCGCAGTCGTCTTTGCACTTAAGATTTGGCGACACTATCTGTATGGTGAGAGTTGTGACATCTTTACTGACCACAAGAGCCTCAAGTACATATTCACCCAGAAAGAGCTAAATATGAGGCAAAGAAGGTGGTTAGAACTTTTAAAAGATTACGACGCAAATATTCAATACCATCCAGGCAAAGCCAATGTTGTAGCTGACGCGTTGAGCCGAAAGAATTCCGGGACTATATCTTGCTTACAAATTCAGCCTCATATTATGAGGGATCTCGAAAGGATGAACATTTGGCTTCAGGTTAGTAAATCTGATGGATATTTAGCTAGAATGCAGATTGAACCCGACCTCATATCACGGATCAAAGATGCACAAAAGCAAGATGGAGAACTTTGGGCAATTGTGCAAAATCTTGAGGTGGGTAAGCAATTTGAATTTCGTATAGACCATCATGGGGTGATTTGGTGCGGTAAAAGACTTTGTGTACCCGATGACTCCACCCTTCGTGAGTCATTGTTAGCCGAAGCTCATAGCTCACCATTTTCAATTCACCCAGGATCTACAAAGATGTATCGAGACTTAAGACAGAACTTCTGGTGGAATGGCATGAAGGAAGACGTTGCTCGATACGTAAGTAAATACCTCACTTGCCAACAAGTGAAATTTGAACACCGACGAGCAAGCGGTCTGTTGCAGCCATTGGATATTCCCATATGGAAGTGGGATGAAATCACAATGGATTTTGTTACTGGTTTGCCTAAGACATTCAAGAAGAATGATGTTGTATGGGTTGTTGTCGATAGATTGTCAAAATCAGCACATTTTCTACCAATTCAGCAAGGATTTTCGGTTAATAAGTTATCTGAAATATTTCTTCAAGAAATTATTCGACTCCATGGCACACCATCTTCCATTGTTTCCGATAGAGACCCACGTTTCACCTCACGATTTTGGAAAGGTTTTCAGGCAGCTTGGGGTACACGACTAAAGTTTAGTACAACTTTCCATCCACAAACAGATGGGCAGTCAGAACGTACGATACAAACCTTGGAAGACATGCTCCGAGCATGTGCACTTGAATGGTCTGGAAACTGGGATGAATATCTATGCCTTGTTGAGTTCGCTTACAACAATAGTTGGCAAGCAAGTATTGGCATGGCACCTTTTGAGCTTTTATACGGTCGGAAATGTCGTGCACCGATCTGCTGGGATGAAGTGGGAGAAAAGATTATTGAAGGGCCAGAACTAGTTCAGATTACAAACGAAAAAGTCACTATGGCACGAGAAAAACTGAAAGAAGCTCAGAGCAGACAAAAGAGCTATGCAGATCAAGATAGACGACCACTCGAATTTAAAATTGGTGACCACGTATTCTTAAAGGTATCACCTTGGCGTGGCGTTCGTAGATTTGGAATTAAAGGGAAGCTTAGTCCCCGTTTCATCGGTCCGTTTGAAATCCTTGAAAGAATTGGAGAAGTATCATATCGACTAGCTCTACCGCCTCAGCTCTCGCACGTTCATAACATTTTTTATGTCTCCTCGTTAAGAGGATATAATTATCATCCACTCCATGTCATTAGTTATCCGTTACTTACAATTCACGAAGATTTGTCCTACGAAGAGGAACCAGAAGCCATCTTAGATCGACAAGAAAGGGTTATGCGTAGGAAAGTAATTCCGTTTGTTAAAGTCCTCTGGAAAAATCACTCTGAACGCGAAGCAACATGGGAATCTGAAGAATCAATTCGCTCTCTATACCCTAATCTATTCGAGTAATAAAATTTTAGTCGAAGTAACGGTAAACCTTCCTCTTTGATCTATGTTCATTTGTTTCTGTTTATGATCATTTATGCTTTGCCTTATATAAATATATATTAGTTATGATTAAGCATATTTGTTATCTGTAAGTCTATGTTAATTAAATATGTTATTAAGATACGTAGTGGAAGAACCATTAGGACATGATGGTAAGGTAATTAACAATTATGGCCAGGAACATAATTATGAATTTCAGATACACATGTGTGTTTAGGAGATTCTTGTTATATAAGTTAGTAACTCTGCTATAAAAGTTCCGTTTCCGTTACTTATGCGATATGATTATATTCTTATTTGAAAAATTTCGAGGACGAAATTTCTTTTAAGGGGGTAATAGTTGTAATAACCATAAATTTAAAATCATTATTCTAGAAATAAAAGAATAATAATAATAATAAACTAACAATTTAACAAACCTCATTAAAAGTCCTATTTATTTTATTATGCTAACCAAGAGGAAACCCTAATTGAGACACCCAAGTAATTCTGTACAATCCCTAAAATTTTCAGAACATTTGAAATTTGAATCAGGGCCCATAAAACTTAAGGGGGGGGGGGGTAAACCCTAACTAATGATTATCTCTAAAAAGCGTTGTCTAAATTGAGAATTCACGAAACGTCGACTCAGCAGGCCTATACTAGTGACAAGCCTACCCTACTCTACGTTGACACCACAGGCGAGTCGCGACAGGGACCATGTATTCTGTCGCGACACGCGGGAGATGCAAAATTTGGGTATAAATACAGGGGCCTGGGACTTGATTCCTGGCTTCAGTTCGACGTAAAAATTCACAAAATACACCGAGTTATGCTCTGTTTACCACAATCAACGCACACGGATCACTAATCGACGCCGCAATCATGGTAATAACTCGATCGCTGATACGATTCAATGTCCGATTGATTGAAATCAATCCAATGGATGTTTAAGTGCTGCTCAAATTTGGGTTATGCTTTGTCATTAGTCGTGATTCCGATGGATGTTTAAGTAATTTCACTTTGTCATTAGTTGTGATTCCAATGGATGTTTAAGTGTTTGCACTTTGTCATTCGTTGTGAATCCGATGGATGTTTAAGTGATTTCACTTTGTCATTAGTTGTGAATCCGATGGATGTTTAAGTATCGCACTTTGTCATTCGTTGTGAGGATTTTAATCTCGTGAGTTATCGTAAATGCTGTATTAAGTTACTGACCTAGTTGTGTGCATGTTATTTAAATTAGGTTAAAAGACAAATCAGTAGTCTAAACTCTGCCCGTATAAATCTGAAATATTATTACAAGGTCGCATCACTTTGGAATTTTTAAAGGTACGGATCCTTACCCCAATCCTTATTGCTTCATATTCAAATTGTTATAAAACCATTAAATTACTATATCTTTTAAGACTCCTCACGTCTTTGATTATCGATTCATTTGACAGTCCGTTGGATTCATATTCTAATCATAACCTTGAATTTAGCTTTCATGTCATGCGATAGTATTATGTTGATTGTACTCATTATCGCATGTTCCAATATATGTTATGTCTTGTTATGAAAATATTTTTGATAAGTTATGTGAATAAGACCATTTGTACTCTGATACCCTGAGTGTCGCTTCTCGTGGAGTGTCCCACGGGCATGTTGTTGCGGCATCGACATCATGTGCTCTATCCGTGACGGAGAGATCAGTTCACGGCGTCCCTAGGTACAAGTGAGGTACAAAGCTACTAGGAGGCGTATGGATCGATCCTAGGATTTAAGTTAAGGAGGTGGATATCGGGTATGCCAACTCGCCATCTCGTGTGATAATTATGCAGGAGTAGCTACCTGTGTATTGTCACGTTTTAAGTTTGGCTCATGGGTACATCCGTATAATATGATTATAAAATTTCGTTACTTGCATCATATCAATTTAACATAAAGTTTCATCCGAATAACATTTCCTATAAAGCGTTACTTGTTATTTGAGCCTATTATTCCGTACTGGGCATTTGGCTCATTCCGTAAATTTTTGTATGTACAGGTTCATAGGGTACTTCAGGAGGGGTAAAGAGAGAAGAATAAAGACTAGGAATAAATCTGAAGATGTTAGTTAATCAAGTCGAATGTCTCCGCTTGTATATTAACTTAAGTTTAATGGTTGTATGGTTGTATCCTTGTCAAATAAATAAATGGAATTATGACTTTTGTTTATGATACCAATGTTATTGTGACACGTCAGCCCTTCCGGGTTGGGGTGTTACACCTTCAATGAACGACACGTGTCCAAAACTTAGTTTCTTTTATTATAGTAAATAGATTTGTTAATATTTTATAAACATATCATAAATTATATATCATTTGAGAACTAATACAAGACCACCCATAGTGGGCAATATTTACGATGTGATCCCCCCCCCCCCCAAAACACGCCCAAAAACGCCGCCGCCCCACCCCCGCCGGCGGAAATCCCCCCTCCAGCGTTGTTTATAACACGCTCAAATGGGTTTTGGGTGACCAATCAGATGTATCTCACTTTTTCTTGACCAATCCCATTTTTATGTTAGTTTTTTGTTTTATTTAATTCTTTAAACCCCTTTTTAACATAATACACACATCCCTACTACACCCATTTTAGAAAAACGCCCAATAATGCCCCTTGCTGACTGGACTGCCACATGGCGGAAAACGCCCAAGGATAGGGGCATTATTCACCCTTACCACTACGCATGGTTTAAACGGCTGCGACAATCAAATTGGTAAATGGTAATCCCGGATTACCAAGTTGGTATTGGGTACAAGTCGGGTTGGGTGTCTTGATGCTATAGTTCATATTATGGTCATAGATTTTTTTTTAATTAGAAGATTTTTGTCTGTTTAATTAAAACTATAATCTTAAATCATATAAATGACTATATAATGTATTGAATGTTAAAGAAGTAAGTTTATAACCTTTTAATCATTTTACATCAACACATATGTGATATGTCTAGTTACAAAGTTAAAAAATGGCAGTTTCTTAGTTAGTAAGGAAGGAGTGTGACTGGGCATGGCCCATTTTTGTTTGTACACTTGTGGACTTCCTCTTGCCACGTAACTAATTTCTCTATTTTTAGTGAGAAATGAATATAATACATCAAATTTGAAATTTGTATAATTATATGCGAATGGTATATATGTGAGCCCATCATTTGAAAAAAATATATAATATGTATTTCTCATTTTGGTTGACAATGTTTGGAGTTAGGCTACTTTGTTTGGTAAGTTGTTGAATACCATGTGTTATCAGAAACATATAACCTTCTCCTTAGCTATTAGAATTTTCAATATTTGGTATACTTGTTTGTTTGTCTATACTGAAATTAGATTTGGATAAATCAATGTATTTTGAAATAAATGTTGACCATGTTGTTGTTAATTATAGCCAGTTTATCTCGTGTATGTGTTTAAGAGAAAAAATGTAATTATCAACTTGTCAATAAAACAAAAATATAATGACATTTTAAACTATCACATGGGCATAACTTTATAAATAATTGTCAAATTTGATTATCTTAAAAAGATATGTAAATATCTTATAAAATTTTCACTTTATTCTTTATCATATTATTTATCCCTTTACTTTAGATATCTAACTTGTTACTTTTTTTAGATTCACATGAATATATTCACTTTGAAAAATAAAAATGCTAGAATCTTAAAAGAAAAAAAATATATGTAAAAGAGTTTCACATTTACTAGTAGACAAAAAAGATGTATGGCATAAATCCTTGGGAGTAACTTGTGTACGTTATTAAAGATAACTACGATTTTGCCCGCCGCGCGTTGCGGCGGCGCGCGACGGGTGGAAACATATAGTAAGACAATAAACGATTCGTAAAACGCAGTGCGTAAAAGACAATTATAAAAAAAGTGTAAATCACAAAGGTAGACACAAAGCGTACAACACAATGCCAAAGACATTTCGAAAAACACAATGCATTGGCATTTGCAAAAGTAGGAGTTATAGTCTAGGGGTTACAATTGCATTTTTTTTTAATTTTGGTGGGTGTAAAAACGGAGTAATAGTGCAAGGGGTAAAAAAGCAAAGTCTAAAAAAGACAAAGTGTAAAAGTATAGGGGTGGTGACGGAACGTGTAAAAGATGAGGGGGTGTTGATGGAAATTAAGAAGAGGGTTGGTGGCGTAACTGTGTAAGGGCTAAGGGGATGATGGTGAAAAACCAAAGTAGAGGGTTGGTGCTGCCAAAGTTTGAAAGATGAGGTTGTGGTTTTGGAAATCCAAAGTAGAAGGTTTAGGGACTAAATTTGTCATTTTATGAAACTTTGAAGATACCAAAGTCAAGGGGCTAAAATTGCAACATCGTGAAAGTACGGGGGCAGGGAGGCAAAGCCGGTGGGAAACCTGCGCGCGTTACGGTGCAAGTACATTGCAAACATCGAATAGATTAGTCGAAGCGTTATGTAATGCGTTAAACATATGAAAACGCACATTTTGTGTAGGATCGTTTACTGACCCGAACGAGTCGATCAGAAGAGTTTATCTCAATACGAGTGGCGGAAACACAAGTATCAAGTTCAATTCAGCTAGATTCACCCTTTAAATTGTTCGTATATTGATTTTAGATCAATTACAAGTCTGAGAACACTTCGGCAGAGCTTCGCTACCGGAAACAAGAAGATTGGAAATGAATTCGCTTGAATGGTATATATAGGCAATGGGTTTCGCTTGAATGTGTCGAAGTGCAGTTCAAGCGAAATGACTCTAGGTGGTTTCGCTTGAAACAACACAAGACCCTTTCAAGCGAACTCAACATCTTCAAGCGAAATCATCACTTAAACACTCTAAAATCTCATATTTTCTCGTACATCGCACTCTGATCTATCATTCTATGTACAAGACTCGATACAAGACGAAGTCGACAGACGCATGCACCAACAGACTCCCCCTCGAATGTTGACGAGTCTTCAGTGTCGAGTCTTCGGTTGTCAAACCTTCAGTCTTTATCAGTCTACTCGCTCTCTCCAAAGATTCTCCATTGTAAGCATCCACAATCAATCTCTTTCTCTTTCTTCCATAATCGCAACCTAGCTCTGAGCTCCTTCTTGATGTCCTCAGACTCCCCCTCTTACTAAGCTGGGATCGCAGTCTGGAATTCACTTTCCACAAGTTCTTAGATAGTAACCTGACACTCATCTAACTCAGGTATCTGAACCTGTTTAACCTGCACAAATCTCTACCAAAAATAAGTTTTTTTATAACCACTTGTGGATAAGATTTTCAAATCTAATATGCCACTTGCAGGAATTATTCAATCAATGAATAAATTTGCAATGAAAACCTCTATTTCTCATTTCATTTCAAAAACATCTCAAACACTTTCTCCCAAACCATTTGTTCATCATGTTTAGCACTCGGAATTTTGAAAATCAGCTCTCCAACATCAGTTGTCGAAAATCTTTTTGAACTTTTCAAAAATTTATGCTAAAACACACTAAAATCTTTTTGAAATTTTTACTGTAATGAAATGCGGAAAAGAAATATTTACAAACAATATTTTTTGCGAGTTTGTGTAAGAGGATCATATCTGTTTTTGAGACAAATCACCAACACCGTTAAGCTTTAAACATTTTAAGTTCTAAACGATTCACTTAGATTGTCAGTATACTGATCCACTTTAAATTGTCACACAAATTTCAACTGTTTCGAGATACGAGATTAATGTCTTAGAAACTTAAACTTAATCGTGTGTCCCACCTCAGAATATACTCCCGTATCCAGATCCCAATATTCAGTCTTACAGGTGAGTATACCACAGATGATATCTGTAAGGGGTTAAATTGCGAAACCGTGAGAGCTCAGGTCAGAACTTCCGTTCAGCAGAGAGATGACGGTTCGACTTGGGTGGGTCCCCTTTAGAGGATCTTTTTTACAACAGCAATGATTATCAATTTTATTGTTTCATCATTTTTGCTGAGGGCGGCGCTATATTTCAAGCAAGCAGAAAGTATTCTCCGGGGACTAGGCCATTGCTTCCGCAAAATCAGAAGTCCCGGGATAATACCCCAGATATCACTGAGCATAAAGACCTAGTATCTCAGAAAGAGGGACCTTTCAAACAAGATTTCGGGGGTTACCCATATATCCGAGAGATGTTTCCCCATAATATAAGCAAGTTTGAAATTTAGGTTTATATCTCGTCACAATCTACTAAATGTGCAAAAACCTACTGGCACATCATCAGTGAGACCGTTTATCACATTTTAATTTTCCAATTCTTTAGCATGTCGTGACAGTCCAACTGATGTACTATCATCTCCTATTTTTTCAACAAAACTCATTTTTTATTTTATCATGTTTTTTACCTTTTTCAAATTTTCAAATGTTTTTGGATTTTCTGAAATTCTTACTCCCCCTAAAATTCAAACACATTTAAAAGAAATTTGAAAATAAACTGTACAGATAACATGACAACTGATATCGAATTACTATAATTCACCATCCACTTGGCATAAACAATCAGAACTCCCCCTCACAACAAACTATTTTCCCATTATGATTTCAAAACACTTAAGTTTGTTTTAATCAAATGGTTTTTCCGGAAAATAAGTTTTGTTGATTAATTTTAACCATTTGTAGGTTAGGGGATAAACTCATCATTTTGTTTCTCAATCACTTGTAGAAAATTAGATACAACTTAATGTCCCTGATTTACCACTTGTAAAAATAGTTCAATCAAGTTCAACCTAATGACCTTGATTAACCTTCAATTAAAAACACAATCTCTTTTTCAACCACATGGCTTACCAACCAATACCACTTATAAGTTACCATATATGGGTTGAATTCTCAAGATGCCGATTCCTACTCCTCGCTTACCAACCTGGGAATTCCGGCAAATTTCACAAACAATGAATGATGCCGATTCATGCTCCGCGATTACCTACTTGGGAGCTCCGGCAATTCCTGCAGTATAACTTGCCAAGATTTACAACATTTCAAAAATATTTTCTAATAAAGATGCCGAATCATGATCCGCGATTACCAACTTGGGATCTCCGGCAAGTCAGAATTTTAAGTAAGGAATACAGACACCCAAGCCTGACCAGCTTTAGGTGTAACCTTCTCAACTTCTTTAGAAGTTTGAACACCTCTTTTTGTTTCATAAAATTCTTTCACCCCTTTCACCTTCCCATCAACCATTTTACCAAATATCTTTTTAACATTCCCATTAAACACTTTCTCAACATCAAATTCTTTCTTGTCGGAATAGAATTGATTTGAGATTTCGACTTTTCCAACTTTCTTCTTGAAATTTTCAGCCCGCAGTGGTGGAAAATTTGCATCATCCACAGTCTGAACTGAATTCTTTTCTTTCATAACAACTTTTGGCTCCTCTGATTTTGTGGAATCAGATTCATCACCAGAACTATTCCCTGAACCTTTAATCACCCATTTCTGATTTTTCAAATTTTCTTTTCTTTTTAAAACATTCCTTGAGCATTCACCAATCTCAAAAGTTGAATTTTCAAAACCTGTAAATTTTCTGGTTTTAAGTTCAGTTTTCTCAACAACTTT
This sequence comes from Helianthus tuberosus, assembly GCA_030545235.1. NCBI lineage: Eukaryota > Viridiplantae > Streptophyta > Magnoliopsida > Asterales > Asteraceae > Helianthus > Helianthus tuberosus. The sequence continues at coordinate 73,108,466 of CM060363.1, read as the reverse complement.
TTCTTTTAGTTTACCAGAGACTTCCTGTTTTGTCTGTATTGTCTTTGGACAATTTCTGGCAATGTGGCCAACTGTTTTACATTGAAAACAGGTTCTTGTCTCGGTCTTCTTCTGAATAACACTTTTCTTCATCTCTTCTTGCTTCTTTGCAAGGAATTCTTGATTTGTCTGCTTCCAAAATGAACTCTTTTGTTCTTTCTCAGCACTTGTTCCTGAAACAAAAATAGTTTTTGGTTTATAAGTTTTCTCATTTTTATAATTTTTCGGTGGAATAAAACCTAATCCATTCTTTTTGAAATTACCGTTATAGTTTGGTTTCTTTTGAAAACCCGAACCAGAACTGTAACCTTTTTTCTTGTTTAAACGTTGTTGAACTCTTGAGGTGTAAGGTTTAGGTTTTTTAGAAGATTTGCATCCTTTATTTCAGAAATATTAATTTCTGTCAGTTTGAAAACCTTTTTAATCATTTCAGTTTTCACACCTCTTATTGGAAAAATCTCATCAGAATATAATTTGTCAGAATCTTTCAAAGTATAAGCTACTTTGACCGGTTCTTCATTCAAATTAGATTTTGATAACAAAAACTTATTATCATAAACCCGTTTGTCATTTTTGACTGTTGACTTTGACGTGTCGGACTTTGACTTTGACTCCGACATTGACTCTTCTGTTTCATCCTTATCCAACACCTGATCGACCACCTTTTTTATTAACTCGGACTCATGATCAGTATCGGACGACGTAAAAGTAACATCTATACTTTCTGGCAAGTTATCTGACGACACAGACTCCCACTGTAAATTTGTTGCCTTTTCGACTCTTTCAGAATTTGAATTTCGAGGAGAATATCCATTTTCGACCGGGGGTGGACATTTGTTATAGACAACACTTGGTTTCTTACCAGAAATCTTCACTTCATCATCTTCTTTTGTTTCTGACTTCTTCTCTTCTGAAGTATTTTCCTCTTCAAACGTCTTCAATCATTCCACTATGGGGTAAATCCTGTCAACCACAAAAGTAGAACATGAGTAACTTTTTAATAATCTGTTAACTCTCTCAGTTTCAATTCTCTGAGTTTCCAGTTTCAGCTCAAGCTCTGCACACTTTTCAGTGTAGTAGTTAACATTGTCAAGCTGTCTCATGTATCCTCCTTTGAGTGTGTTCATTGCTACAGCTTGTTCACTACTTGACTCGTTGTACTTATTCATTTCTCTGTTCAAGGTATCATATGATTCTTTCAACCTTTTTATGTTGTGGAGCAACTCGTTGTTTTGCTTGATCAAAGAATCACAATTCATACACTTCTCAGCAACCTTGACTGCATCAGCATCTGTTTTGATTTCAAATTCTGGAATTTCTTTGACTACTCCCACTTTAACTTCTTCTGCTCTTTTCTTTTTCTCAGCTTCAGCTTTTATCTTTTCTTCTTCTCTTTTCAATTTTTCTTCTGCAGCTTCTCTAATTTTTCTGTATTTTTCTGCCCAATATTCATCAGTATAATCATTAACAACACGAGCAACAAATCCTTTCTTCAGGAATTCTTTGTCTGAACAATAATCGTCCCAACTAAAACCTTCTGCCAATTTTTCATCTTCTTGTTCTGCTACACATACTTTACCATCTTTTGGAATGTATTTATCCCAACTGAAACCTTTTCCATTTTCTTGATTACCAAGACATGCTCTTTTTGAATCTTCAATTTCTTTCCTACCATGAGCTGTTTGTGGCTGTTGTTGTTGATGTGACTGTTGTGCAACTTGATGATATATCGCTTTTCGATAGTAGTCATTGTTTCCAAAGGGATTTTGAGCTCCACTTGCTTCACGATTGGTGCACTCCCTCTTGAAATGCCCTTTCTCCCTGCAACGAAAACAAGTAACTTTAGATTTGTCAAATCCTAAATTTGAAACATGTGCATCGCGAAAATCATCTCTGCCTGTAATCTCTTTAAACTTTTCAGCCTGTCTCAACACACTAGCCATGCACCATTTTATATCCATCAATTCCATTTCTTCAGCATCAATTTGATCGTAATCCTCCTTCGTGAGCATTGGATTCCCGATCCTTCCTGCAACTAATCCTCCATAAGATTCAAGCACAGTCACCAACAAAGACATGTGGCTTTTAGCAACTTCCTCGGTATAATTTTGATCATTTTCAAGATTCAAAGCAATGTTGCATTGAAGAACTTTGCCACTTTTTGTTGTAGAAAAATGTGGATCAAATGTTGGAAATGAAGAAAATCCAGTTTTGCTGCTTGATCCCTGAGATGAGCTTTCTGAAGAATCTTTTACACTGAAAGCAGTTCCAACTTTTGGAGAAAAATTTGTCTTTTCACTAACACCACTCTTGAAATACAATCCGATGTCTTGTTCTCCATCATAGTTCTTCATTCTAGCAATCTTTCTTTGCTCCATCTCTTGAGCTTCCAGATGTTTGATGAACTCACCTAGTGTCAACTTTTTATATTCCTTTCTATTATTCCTTAACATCATCAGATAAGTTCCCCAAATATCATGCGGTAAAGCATCAGCTAGTTTTTCAATCAGCTCATCTGTATCCTTTTTGATGCCTAATTTCGTCATATTTCTCAACAGGTTACAATATATTTCAATAATCTGCTTGGTGTTTTCTGATTTCAAACCACGAAATAGATCGAATTCTTTCTTCATAAGCGACATTTTGTTCTTGAGCATATCATCACTTCCAAGAAATTTTGCTTCTAATTCATTCCAAATCGAATATGCACTTCCATCATGTTGAAGCAGAATCAATATATCCTCTTTAATCGCTTGCTGTAACAGACTAACCATCAATTTCTCATCTCTATACTTCTTTTTCTCATCAGCACTCATTTCTCTAATTGTCATTATCTGATTATTGTCTTTTACTGGTCTTTCATATTGAACTTCAGTATGTTCCCATGCATCCAAATGATAAGCTTCAACCCAGTTACCAAAACGTTCGGACCAACCATTATAATCATCAATATCCAAAAGCTTAGGCGGTTTTTGTGATGTCCCCGTTTCATTTTCAAGTAATGTACTTTGAGTAATATTCATTGGACCAGTAAACGCATTATAAAACTCGTTCTCCATGTTTCGTTTTTCAAAAATTCACGAACTGTCAAACTCAAGCGAAATCACAGTCTAATCAAAATCACCTTGTTCAAGCGGAATCTGATTCAATATATTTTTATAATAGTATATGGCCTTTTATATTATTATTATATATTGTTGTTAAGCGATGATAAATAGTAACTTTATTTTTATAATAGTATATGGCCTTTTATCATTTTTCATTTAATATATTATAATATTTTATTATTATATTTACTTTTAATAACATATTTTTTTACTTTTTTCCTTTTTTAAACCATATATTTACTTTACCATTTTTTAATAATTATTTTTCCTTTTTAAAAACATATATTAATTTATCGATTAATTTGATACTTCTTTAATAATTTACGTTTATAACTTTTGTCTAAAAACTTAAGTACGTACTTGTGCATATTTTTTCCCTGACATTCCGTCATAAGTTTTGTTAAAAACGAAGTTATACTCAAAATAAAATATTTATTTGGTATCATAAAACGGTATGATGATAAATTAAACTGTTCTAATGGTCTGGCTTTCTAAACAACATTCTTTATTTTCAAATCACGTTTGTTTTACATTATCATTTGCTCATTTTCGCCGCAACGCGCGACGTAAAAAAAACTAATTAGTATATATACTCAAGTATGCCAAAAAAAAAAAAAAGAAATGAGTTCACTCAGTTATACTCACCTTTATTAAATTTACTTTTAGGATAATATATGAATAATCATAAAAATAAATGAATATTGTATTTGTTATGATCTATTAGTTTTCTATTTTGTCTCTATTAGCATATAAATAATATTAGTATCTAAGAAACATGGTGTGGTAATGAGTCGTCTTCCTTTTATTCAAAAAGATTAAAAATTCAAATTTTACAAGGTACATGTATAAAACTATGAGATGTGGTTCACTAGTAAACCACCATCATCATCCTTCACATCAACGTCACGTTAGCATCCCATTTCGCCATCTCTCTTCCACTAAATCGGGGTGTGGTTCATTGCCCTTCACTATCCCCACCTCTTTTTTTCTCTAATTCATTTAATTTTAAACAAATAACATAACTTAAAATTAAATAACTTAGAAATAACATAACTTAAAATCAAATCAAATACATAAAATTAAAATTAAAGAAATTCTCTCAATTGGGATGAGTTCTCATAATCTTCCAAACCTCAAGCTAAGAATCAAATCCTTTGGGCTTGTATGTTCATTTATACTCACGAAGGGTCACCTGAATGGCTTCCTCCTCGTTTTAGTCCGCCTGAATCGCCTCTTTGAGCAATGTGTCAAATTTGGCAGTTGGCACCATTAATTTGGATTACATGCCACGTGTTCATGATCTCATATACATTGTGTGTGTTGTCACCCATTTTTTTCATGAAATACTTCAAGAATTTGATCCCACATCTCACAAGAGCCTCGAACTATATTCTCTGCGAAACGAAGCCAAGACTTCCCCAATGTGATTTCTTCGTTTTTGGTCCACTCTGCCATTTGATTGAAAAGAGATTGTGTAGTGTTTATGAAAGAAAGAAGATTAAGAAGTGCGGTTTGTGAAAATGTTTGTTCAAATAGGAGATAAAATGAAAATTGTTTATTTTTTAGTGTAGTGTTTATGAAAGAAAGAAGATTAAGAAGTGCGGTTTGTGAAAATGTTTGTTCAAATAGGAGATAAAATGAAAATTGTTTATTTTTTAATTTTATATGAGCCACGAGTGGGCTTCACAAACTCACACTGCATAGTCTAACAATTAATGTTAAAAAAGATATATATCATATAAAAATACACCAATTATTTAAATTTAAAACAAAAAAAAATAGACAAATAAAAGAATTCAAATTATTTGGGGTGCTATAAAAGCACACTCCATCTTCAAACCCTCTCCACCCCAAAACCTGCAAACTCCCTCCACTTTCACCCAAACAAATCCTCCATCACAAATCTAAACTCAATCCTGAATACATACATACACATACATGGAGTCTAAACACAACTCGTAATCAAAATCAATCAAATTCAAAATGTCGAAAACAACCGCCATTTCCAACAACCACAGACTCCACAAAATCACTACACTTATCCGATTCACAGAAACCTTCTTCCTCCTAATTATAATCTCTAACTTTTCATCTCAACTTCCGTCCACCTTGAAACTCGCCGGAGATTATCTCCACAGCAGCAGTCTCACTATATTTACCCCCAAGTTCGTGTTCCTGATCGGTAACCTTATAATACTCATCCTCTTTTTACGATCTCGAGTTGTTGTTGAACACAAGGATGAGATCGGAGATGTTGATTTGTGCTACGAGTATGTTAAGATGTGTGATCGGAGTGTTGTGAGTGTTCCGGTTAATGTTGGTGTTGTTAGTGATGATGTGAGGATTTGTAGAAGCAAATCGGAGAATTTGATGAGTGTGAGAGGTGGAAAGCGACGGGAACTGAGACGGTCGGTGACGGAGATAGGGTTGAAGAGTGACGGTGACGGTGGTAGGGCGGCGGTGAAGGAGGAACTGAGTTGTGAAGATTTCCGGCGGACGGTGGAGGCTTTTATCGCGCGGCAGCAGAAGATTTTGAGAGATGAAGAGTTGTCTCCGGTGGTGTAAAGGAAAAGTTACCGGAATAGTCTTAGTTGACCAAAAGTTTTAAAAAATTAGACGTTTTATAGTCGTCTCGAGAGGGTGAAGTCTTAGCAAGCGTCTAAAAGCGCTAGTTAGGCCTTAGACAACGGCTGATAGTATAAGCTAAATCCTAGCTGTCTTAGCTGACAACGCTGATACGACGGAAAGGAGGGCTGACTACTTTGGCGACCAGTAAATTTTTGTGTCTACTTTTAAAAACTTTTGATAACCGAGACTGTTTTAGTAATTTATCCGTTGTGTAAATAAATGGGTTTATAGATATTGTATCGTTTGGGAATTTCATTTTCCATTTTTGTTTTTTTTGTAAAAAAAGGTTTAAAAATGAAAATATCTATAATACCTTTTCGAGTGTCGAAGGAATTCCAGAGTGCGGTATTTTAGTGTTACTCTAATCCTCGTTAACAAGATAATGTATTAAATTGTTTAGTGTTTATTAGATATTTATTAGTATGCATGTAAAGTCTTAAGAGACGACTTAAAGTTGACCTAAGAGTTTTAGTTGTATAAAAAGTACTAGATATAATAACTATTGGTGTTATCAAAGATATAAAATAATATAAAGGCATACAAGAATACATATTAATAGATACATGATTATTGTAAAGTGTAATGAAAAGATGATAGAACGTTAAGTGTCATTTCCTTATAATGGGATCCGAATTAGCTATACTAAAAAAATAAGGTGTTTGGTTGGTAATTTTATTTTTAAAAGTATAACATGAAACCAAAGAACTTTCAAAGCGGAATACGATTACAACTAGTTGATCTAAGAATCGTTAAAGCAAAATCTAGTTATATTCGAATTTTCACTCACACGCAAATCGTTGAAGCAACAACATATTTGATGGTTGATTAGGTCGAAGACAGAGAAGGGGAGACGTGGGTCATGAGGTAACCGTGGGTTTTTTCATCTTCATATTCCTAATTTTAGATCAGCTTCTTCGGGTTCCTAATGGGAGATGATCGTGGGTTTTTGGTGTCCAATTTCTACATGTCACGAATAGAATTTGATGGAATGTTTTCCAGTTTCATATTTGATCAACCAAACATCGAAATTTTGATGAAATGTTTTCAACTTCCAATTCTATTTAAACTAAACTTCACAAATCAAACATTGACTATGATATTTAAGCAACAAATGTTATGGTTTGTATACAAAAACATAAAACTACTAAAAACTTGCATCATATAAAAATAACAAAACATGATTTCTATCTTTGTCTCTCTCTCTCTCTCACACACACACATATTTGTGTGTGCACGCAGAGAGGTACATTGAGTGTGCGTTAGCTATTAAAAAAATGTCTTAAGACCGCGGGGTGTGGGCTTGGGTTTGGGGCGTGGGAAACCCACCCAGGCCTTGCACACCATCCCCTAAGGGCTTGGCTTTGGGCGTTGCCCCTCTAACATTTGTATTGTGTCTGGCGTGGGGCGTTGGCTGGGTTGAGGCTGTGATTGGCTGGTTAATTAAATGAAATTTTTAATAGGGCTGGTCATGCCCAGCTAAAAAAAGCCACGCCACCCCACACCCAAAAAAAAAGCCACGCCCAGCCAAGCCACACCATGTGAAGCCCACCTCCGCCACATGTCAACCCAATGTAGTGATTATTGTACATTTATACTTAAAGGATCTCTGCTTGTTTTTCTATACATGCTGGATGTTTGGATTAATGTACAAGCAATTCATGCATGTTTTCTTAAAGAGGTGGAACAAGGGAATGGATAAGAAGACCTACCACCTTCCATGGGTTTGATTCCCAAAATATAAACCAAACAACCTTACTTATCTAATCACATATAGCAAGACTTGTCATTAAACTGTATACAACTTTAAAGAAAGACTATATAAAGTATAAATATCAAACCCAAAGAATAAAAAGGTATCATTATATTATATGTTATGATAACTTTTGACATGGGAATAGATAATGTTCTAAATTATTAAAGAAGATGCATTGTGTCCAATTGCCAATTTAAAGCATTTTGGAAACACAAAGTGAAAGTTGTTGGATCATAATAATATTGTCACTAACCCTACAACATGCCAACTTGTCATTCTTCCCTATACATACTTGGAAACAATGGTGAATCTAGTATTTATTTTCTAAGGGGTGCAATCAGAGGTTTAACCGAACTTTTAAAGGGGCGATCGAGATTTTTGCATACGAAGTACACTAACTTCTTTTAAGGGGGGGGGGGGGGGGGGGGGGGGGGGGCGCCTCCCCACCCGTACATGTAATTATGCCCCTGCTTAAAAAAACTCACCCAAAGACCAAGAGAAAATGTATCTGATTCTATATGAAACCATCGGTTTTGCATGAACCTTAAGTGTTATATACACTTCGTTACACAAAAACTCGAATTTGAAAGAAAACATGATTGCGCCTGCATGTAAAATAGTAGAGATTGCGTATCGCTAGACGGGTGTGAAAAGAAAAAAAAATCAGATTATGCTTTTTCCACATAGAAAGCGATTATAGCACCAGATGTGATGCTTTTAAACCTGAAATGCAATAGAATTGATTCTGCACATTTGTAACTTGAAATGTGAATCTTTTATTCATGTAAAAGCCACTAATGACAGTAACCCAATTTTAGTGGAGTTTGCATCCATGTGGATTACACCAATAATATAGCATGAATTATGAAATGTCAAATAAAGCATGAACTAAAAGCGCAATACGAATAATTATTTTGCCCTACTAAAAGTGCCACAAATCTCAGAATAATACGCACCTCTAGTCCTCTAGTAAACCGACAAGTTTAAATAGGAATGTAGCTATGCAAAACCATAAGATAAAGATATAAATTATGATGTAAACAGGGAACTACGGTTCATATTTGTCCTCACGAATACCTGAAGATAGATGATAACTCTATACTGCCATTTTCATTTCTATTTTCTGGTGGGGATCATAGCCTATGAGTTTAAAATCATTCGCCACAAAAGCATCTATATCCTTCTTCTCAGGATTGATCTTCAAAATCTGCAATTGTACATTTAAAAATGAAAAACGAATCGATTCATAACTAAGATATGGGCAGTAAAATAGTATTATAGCATAAGAAAACTATGATACGCGATATACTTACAGGAAAAGGTCTAGGCAGCTTCTGAAGCTGGTCCTGCAGAGGTCTCACATGATTACTATAGACATGCGCATCACCAAGAACATGAACAAAATCACCCGGAACAAGATCTGTAAATAAGAAAATGAAAAATAAAATTCACATGTTAATATAACTAACGGTTTAACCGACAAATGCCTACTTGAATACACATAGGCTTTAGGGGGTGTTTGGTGTTGCGTTTTCAAAATAGATTATGCTTTTTCAAAATAGATTTTGCGTTTTCAAAACTGCGTTTTGAAAAAGCATGTAGGTACATGCTTCTCCAAAACTGCGTTTTGGAGGCAGATAATCACTTTTTCATCCAAACACTTTTTAGATTATTTATGTTTTACAAACGCAATAATCACTTCAAAACGTAATCCCAAACACCCTCTTAGATGGCCTTATAAAATTTAGAGTAAAATGCCATTTTCGTCCCTGAGGTTTGGTCAGTTTTGCTACTTTCGTCCAAATGTTTGTTTTTCTGCATTTGGATCCAAAAGGTTTGAAATTTTGCCATTTTCATCCCGGCTCGTTAACTCCATCCATTTTTCTCTATTAAGTTAGGGGTATTTTTGTTTTTTTTTTTGGTTAACTTAAAGAGCAATTCGGTCTTTTTCACTTTATGTACAAGCATTTAGCATAATGTACAGATATTCAAAAGACCGAATTGCTCTTTAAGTTAACCAAAAACAAAACAAAAATACCCCTAACTTAATAGAGAAAAATGGATGGAGTTAACGAGCCGGATGAAAATGGCAAAATTTCAAACCTTTTGGATCCAGATGTAGAAAAACAAACATTTGAACTAAAGTCGCAAAATTGGCCAAACCTCAGGAACGAAAATGGCATTTTACTCTAGAATATAAAAAAATCTAGAATCTAGAACTTAGGAACTGGTTCCTAATCAATAATTACTTATCAAAAGCACTAATATAGTAACGAGTTTAAAATATCCATACCACAAACATGGGCGATCATGCATGTTAATAAGGCATATGACGCTATGTTAAAAGGGACACCCAAACCCATATCGGCAGATCGTTGATACATTTGACACGATAACTCTCCTTGATTTACATAAAACTGCGGAAAATAACAGAAATATGTTACTTTTAGAGATCAATGAGAGATGAAGAAACATAAACAGATCGGAACTATGCTGCCGACGCACACCTGTGCAAACATGTGACAAGGTGGAAGCGCCATCTGCTTAAGATCAGAAGGGTTCCACGCTGAAATAATTATTCGACGATCGTCAGGATTGTTTTTTATCTTGTTGATAACGTCTAGCAGTTGATCAAATCCTTGGCCAGTGTAGTCAGCGTGCATGTTGGTATAGCTGTAAGAACATTTTTTTAATTTCTATTAAGTTAATGTTTGAACTTTGAGACATTGACTAGTGTAATAACTAATATAACAGACTGCCAACCTTGCACCAAAGTGTCTCCACTGAAACCCGTATACTGGTCCCAAGTCACCTTCTTCTCTATCCACCAACCCAATACTGTAGCATGAATGTAACGTGAAATCAAAAAAAAAAAAAAAAAGAGTAAATAGTCATTTTCGTCCCTGAGGTTTGGCCAATTTTGCGACTTTCGTCTAAAGGATTGTTTTTTTTTCCACATCTAGATCCAAAAGGTTTGAAATTTTGTCATTTTTGCCTAGCGTATTTCCGTCTTTTTTGTCAACTTAAAGAGCAATTTGGCCTTTTTCACTTTATTGAACTCACCGGAGATGTGTGAAAAAGACCGAATAGACCTTTAAGTCAACAAAAAAAACGGAAATACCCCCGACTTAACGGAGAAAAATGAATGGAGTTAACGAGCCGGATGAAAATGGCAAGATTTAAAACCTTTTGGATCTAGATGCTATAAAACAAACCTTTGGACAAAAGTAGCAAAACTGGCCAAACCTCAGAGACGAAAATGACATCTTACTCAAAAAAAACACATATCACTCGCAAAAGGAGGGGAATTTGCCTGTCTAGGTAGTTTCTGGATGCGTTACCATCCCATATATGAATGCCCTTATCTTGTAAAACCTGATGAGCATATATGTGAAAACGAAGACAATTATCATATGCTTGTACAAACCAATACAAATTATGCCCATACATCTTTTTTTTCATTTCACTGTCTCAGATCAGGGTTGAAGAATTGAACAATTTGGTAGGGGTGAGCAAAAAACCGAAAAAACCAAACCGAAACCGAAGAAACCGATTTAACCGAACCGGAAAAAAAAAAAAAAAAGCAAACTGCACAAAAATGAAAAAAAAACGAACCAAAATTTATGGTACGGTTTTGGTTTTGGTTTTGGTTTTGCATTTTATTAAAACCGAAAAACTGAACCCAAAAATCATTTTTTTAAGTTTGCTATATATTGATTTAGGAATTATTAGATCCATTGTTGAACGTTAGGTATTTATAAATTATAATAAGAACATTATCATGGTTATATATCTTTGAAATGATTAATCTATTGCTACAAGAAATAACAAAATTTAACATAAAAATTAAATGATTGTCAAAGTATTATAACGGAAAGTGTCTTAATAAAAACTTTAGAGACATAAAAATAGATTAGAAGGTTAGGTTTATGTGAACAACATTAATTAAAAAAGCTAAACATATTAACTAAATGTAAACATCTAAGAAAGATTCTTAAATCTTGGATTATACTTTTTTATTTTTAAATCTTACGTAATTTTGTTAGAAAACCGAACCGTTGCCGAAACCGAAAAAACCAACACCAAACGGTTCTCAAAAACCGAGGAACCGAACATTTCGATTTCGGTTTTGCCATAAAACCGAACCATGCACACCCCTACAATTCGGTATGAAGACAGAACGGGCATGCTTATTGGAATTTTGTTCAGATAAAATTTGCAAATATGCAGATATATAGTTTGTTTTATGCAGACAAGATGCAGAAAACAACAGTTACGGACGCCTATGATTACACTGCCCAAATGAATAAGAAATGCCTAAACTGATCTTCAATTATAGATAAGGTAAAGAAATATCAGTTCTTCAGATGAATATTTTCAACATATATAAAACAGTTTTCTTTGGTTTCTTATGTAGCTATGGGAGGTATTATATTCTATTGTAAAAAAATAAAGATTACCTTGGCACTTGTTGACCCACTGATGAACCACAAAAGTTCCTCCACAACTCCACGCCAAAACACTTTCTGTAGAAACAAATAATAATATATTTATGTGAATGAATAAGTAGAACAACAGAGTTTGATGTATGATTTACAGAAATGGGCATGCCTTTGTTGTAAGAAGCGGGAAAGACTTTCTCAGATTGAACCGCATCTGTTCACGTTAGAAAAAAACCATTAATAAGTAAGAATGCATTAAACCACTTGCGGAAAACATGATCGAAAGTACCTGACAACCAAATTTTGATAAAGTACCAGTCCCAGTACGGTCACCCTTTAAAGCGCCATTAGAAATGATGTCTTTCACCAGCCTCAAGTAAAGGTACTCCTCATGCTTCTCAAATATCGTTTTCGGCAGGAAAGAGAGCATCCTTGCATCAAACTTTACTGAGTCCGATTTACTATCGGACAACAAGCCGTTATTATTATTAGTCGTTTCAATCGCAAAATTCCTCACACGAACATATGTAGTGAAACAATGTCGAATTCCGTTTTCCGTTAACGGAAATGACGAGTACCACGGCTGGAACTGTGAAGCATCGATAGCGGGAATAAAAGTATCGCAATCAAAGTCGGTTTCGATTTCGGTAATATGGATAGCGTCACATCCAGCACTGTTGAGGGACTCCCTGCAATAAAGCTACTCGTTAATCGTTAAGCACATACACAAAACCAAGAAACCGTATACAACAATGTTTGTACAAACCTTAAGATCTCACCGCCACCTATAACAAACACCCTCTCGATACATAAACAATACGGAGACAATGCCAAGATTTCCAAAGCGGAAATCATGCTCCCGCACGTTAAAACGTTTTCGGTAGTTGCAATGTCGGAACTCCCTGAGCGAGTTAGAACAACGTTAAGGCGACCGGTTAGTGGTCGGTGTTTTAGAGGTATGCTATCCCATGTTTTTCTTCCCATGATAATAGCGTTCTTCTTCGATGGATCGGATGTAGCCATGGTGACGTCTTTGAAAAACTTGAGGTCAGAAGGCAACTTCCATGGCAATTTTCCGTCTTTACCGATACCCATAGTACGTGTGGCTGCGACCACAACTTGATAAGTTCTTTGAGGAGGAGGTGGTGTGTTGAGAGTGTCGTTGCATGTTACCGCAAGCGTTTCAGCAGCCATGAATAGATTATGAGCCTGGGATGGACTTAACAACAATAAGTGAGAAGATGTACAGTGAATTAGAAAAATTATTAGTTATATAATATAAAAACTAGGTGAATGTCTTAGTTATCAGAACAAAGATACTAAACAGAACAGTACTTATTTATTGTAAAATGCTTCATAGTTCTCGTGGTTATCACTCACATCAGCTGATCAGCATATATATCGTTAATCTAATCTAACAGAAAATGAACTCTAACTATGAAACAAATACTGTATGAAACATACATCAGCAAACAATAACCTAAAGTTTCCATAGACTTGCATATTAACAGGGCTAAAGAGAATATTAATAATAGTTTTAACGGGAAAGATGAGTTCTATAATAGTACTTTTGATCTTAGTGCTTTTGTCCCAAAAGCCAAGGCATGAGCTTCACGTATGCAAGGGGCTTAAAGCTATAAAAACATACTAAAAATTAACTATATATGACATATTCTACTTGTTAATCGATCATAAACAAAACATATTGTAAAACATACCTAACATAAAAAATACTTAAAAGTTGGAACACACTAGCATTCTTAAAAAAAACATAGATAATAGCCTCTAATCGATATTCAATCATCATTACCGAGCACGGTCTCGTCAATCCAATATCTTCTTCAAGCTCATCTTCATCTTAACCAAGCACGGTCTCGTCACCACTTCCTCTATTTGATGATCCAGTTAAATGTACACGCTAATTATCCTCGAAGCTCTACGTACTTCCCTCCATGTCATATCATCACTGGTTCACATCAAATCATCATCATTGTCATCATGTTCTATTCTACCCATCAACCACTCATTACATTCATCAATGTCTTGCAAAAGAATTGGATCGCCGGTTCCCACCCTTCTACACCGGCGTTCCAAAGCATGACTGACTTTCACATACACCTTGTCATTCAATTTATCTTGTGCTAATCTATTTCTCTTTTTGATGTGAATGTGTTGGAAAAGACCCCACTCGTTACATTCATCAATGGTGACGGGGTTGTTCCATCAAGAAGGGTAAGAAAGAACATGCTCTATAGGATGAAGATGAGCTTGAAGTAGATATTGGATTGAGAAAGACGAGACTATTCACATTCATGATGATTTATGAATATCGATTAAGTATAAAATCATCCTCGAAACTAACCTTAAGCCTTATTAACAACACTAGACTTTGCTAATCGCATCAGACTTAAAAAAAGATTCTCCAATTTTTTTTCTAAAAACAAATAATAACAGTCTAACACTTAGTGGCAGATTCAAGAATTTTCGTAGGAGAGCAAAATATGGATCGGTCAACGAAAACAACTAAACATAATCAAATAACATGAAATAAAAGTACAACTCAAAAAAACAAACTTCGTTTATATATTATCTAACAAACAAATCACATCTAAGAATTGTCCTCTACTTGTTTTCATCTTTTCAAAACGCTCAATTACATTTTCATTAGTAACACAAATTACACAAGCGTGTAAAAAACACAAAGATACTGATTAACTCCACTCAAATAACTAACAATTGACAGCAGTGGCGGATCCAGGATTTTTTTCCAAGGGGTTCACTTTTTTAAATGTTCCAATATCATATGTCCGGACATAAAAAAAAAATACGGGTCTGTTCGACGGTTCGGGTTGGGTTGGTTCGATGGTTCGGGTTGGATAACGACTTGCAAACTTCATCAATTTGAATAGAGATAACGACTTGCAATCTACATCAAATTGAATGTCAAAATCAACAATTGATTCCCAGAAACTAGATTAAACCAGATTCATATACTACACATACAATTTATGATTTTTTGGTTTTGTCAATTTACTAACTCTAGGTATTTTCTAAAGGGAATTCTAAGTTGAAGACAACGAACGTTTTTTTAAAATAAAATCTATAAATCCTAAGGTTCAATAATGAATTAATTTCTTCTAGTGGTAAGCTTCCTCAAACTCTGCATCGGTTCAGTATCTTCAACAAAAAGAACGTTTATGAATTACAGCACTTTGGTAAATAAACAACTCACTTTGGTCAACCTACCTATTAGGGGTGGCAAAATGGGTGGGTTGGGCAGGTTTGGGTAATGGGTTAGGATGGGTATGGCCTATGGGTTAGGATGGGTTTGGGTTAGGATGTGTTTATCAAGAAATGGGTTAGGATGGGTTTAGGTCAAGATGGGTTTTTGTCAAGATGGATTTGGGCATGATAGGCTAAAAATATAAATAAATAAATAAAATTAAAAAAATAAAAAAAAATCAAAAAATTTAAAAAATTTAAAAAACCAAAAAATAATAAAAATAAATAAAAAAAAAGGTTCAGTGCTTTTTGAGGATTGTACGTCACGATGAACTTCATTTGGTACCGGGTACCGGTACCGAACCCATTTTGACCCGGACCCGGTATATATGAGCATGCTCTGTTGTTGGTTTAGTATAGAAATCAACAACGTGTGCTCTAACTGTAAGTAAAGAACTGAAACCGACATAGCATTTGCTATAATTCTCTAAACTGCTTAAAGAGCTAAACCTACACTATTGCTTAATATTCAGATCTACTGCAATTGAACAACTAAAAATCACAAAAAACTGCAGTAGAGATTGAACTAAAGCAAAAACTACCAACACTCTAATCTGATTACAACCAAAACTCACAAATCTAACGCAAACACTTCCGATTCACAACACACAACCTAAATTCAGTTCACAAACAACATGAAAATCATAAGATCTTATATAAACACTCAATTAACATCACACAAACTGGATCTATTCTAGAAAAAAACAACAATTAACAACACACGTAACCGTAACTCGACTAATAGTTCATCCAGATCACCAAAATCATCAATAATTTACAGAAAAAAACCAGTAGAAATATTTATTTGGGCAAATTACATCAGATAGAGTTCTAAGGTAATATTTATTTTTCTCAATTTCTTTAATTACTTTTCAGTTTTCAACAAAGAACCTAGTTTCAATATCATCACAAACTAGCCCTAATCTGAAACATATAAAATTTATAGACCCTACCAAATAAACAACAATGAATGTATAAATTTCTAGAAATCTCACCTTAATCAGATAAACCCACGAAATTAGTAAAGACTGTAAAGACTCTTATTTTGCCTACTACAACTTATCAAACAGTTTTGTTAATGATACTTTAACTTATATTCCACTGAGGCATTTTATCAAACAGTTGGAGTGCATCCAGTGAATCAATCAAAAAGAAGAATTTTTGTTGGACAATTCAACCCGAAAGATCATAAATTTCACAACCCATGTAACTGAAGTAAACAACATCTAAACACTCACGTAAAAAAATCACCTGAATTGGAGAGGAACAAAAAGATATAAAATCGAACATACCTGTTGTTGATGAGGGGCTGCTGGTTAATCCAACCAAATATATTTTCTCCGAATCCAACCTGATAAGGGTTGAATCCACGAAGGGGATTCAAAAGCGACACAACTGAGAAGACTGGCTAGGGTAGTAGGGAAGCGTTTCTGGCGGGAAAAATGTGGGAATTGGCGGGAGAAATATAAAGATTTTTTTACAAGATAGCTCCTTGAACTATTATATAACCTACGGTTTTGGTCATTTGACTTTATAATAGGGTTGTGTAGAAAACTGAATTAACTGAAATAATCGTCATCACCACTTTGGTGGGATGGTAGAGGCTTTGTGCCTCTTGGGAGAGATCAGGGTTCAATTCCAGGTATGGGTAAAATTTGGTGTAATTTAAGTGTAGTGTTATGTAACCTTTGCGTTAAAAAAAACCCGGAATAATCGAACCGATATGACCAAACCAAAACATTAACCGATGGGTGATTTAATGGATATGTGAATCGACATTAGTGGGTCAGTTATGATTATAAGGTTTTTCATAACCGCCAAAACCAAACTGAACCGAAGTTTAATACATATAACCCAATTAATGGAACTCGATCATAAGAATTTATGAATGATAGTTTGTTCTTGCTTGATGTTCAATCCATTATTGTTGTTTTTATTTTTCATTTGGAATGCAAACACTAATTTCAGATGTAGTTTTACCAAGTCAAAAAAACATTTGCAATCGCTAAAGACTATTACATGTTTTTTGTTTAACATAATGTAACCCGTATTCAGGTATTGCATCATCAGGCTTTTTTTTTTGTCATTTTTATTCAACATTTTATCGATGGTTGATTAATTTATTTGATCATGATTTATAATTGTAGATGGAAGCATCAGGTAGCGAAACATCGGTTGTTTTGAGCTATTTTTAGTTAGACCTAAACATTTTATGAAAAAATCTAGTTCACGGTTAACCAACCCATAACCACCTGTTACAATCTTCAAAATCGATTAACTGAAACCGCCATAACCGATTGGTTATGGCTATGGTTATTCTATAACTGACATCTCGGTTATGGTTATGGTTATAGGCCAAAACCGACTCATGCACACCCCTACTTTATAATATTTGGTTTTGTATCGGGGTGTTAGTTGTAGGGTTGTAATCGAGCCGAGCCAGACTGGGCACGAGATTGAGCTCGAACTTAAACAAGTCAGCTCGGCTCGATTATTTTTTCGAGCTAAAAAGTCAAGCTCGGCTTATAAAAACTTCGAGCCGACTCGTTAATTTTTTTAATTCTTTTTACAAATATTTGTAACATAAAAAAACAAAAATAAAAAAAATAACACACGTTTCTTAAAAAAAATACATATATACACACACGCATACATAAGAACCATAGAGTCGAGCCACAAGCCGAGCACCCTGGATCGAGCTCTGCTCGAAAACAAAGCGAGTTTTTTTCGAGCGAGCCGTGAACTTTTCAAACACCCTTAGACAGTGGCGAAGCTTGAGATTTTCGACCGGGGGTCGAAAACATATATACCTAAAAAAAATATAAAACCGGGGGGTCGAAAACGTATATACCTAAAATATTCTATACGAAAACTACATACCGGGCACTACTGAGCGAAAAGTTCGAGGGGTCGGGCGCCCCCTTCCGCCCCCACTATGTTGCGCCCCTACCCCTAGTCAATTGTATCGGGTTTATGAGGTGAATTGTTCAAACAAAACACTATCTATGTGTTTATTTGTGTAAAAAAATCAATCTTAACGCTCACACGCTTAAAAATGTGTAACCGAGCATATTTGTTTAAAATATTTATCTAAACATGTCAAAGGCAAACGGGTTGACAAATAGAAGTTAAATTATAAACGTGTTAACTGGGGTGATGGGTTGTAATAAAAGGTTAAACGAGTCAATGACAGGTTGGTGCATCTAAATGTACAAAATTTGCATGAAAATTTTCTAGCGATCCAGTTATTAACAAAAAAAGAAACCCAGTACACCATATGGTGGTGTTCGTAATACCTTAGCTTTGACTGGTTAAGGATGATCATCACTAAAGGATTGATACATCATTATAACGTGATTTGAACGCTAGTTTAAATCCTTGCAGATTACCAAACACGATCTCCGTCATACTTATTCTCGTTCTTGAATCGCTCATATGAAAACTGAACCAAATTAAACTCGGTTTGATTTCCAATCGTTACCAAGAAGTTGGTGACAAGCTATGTATTGGAGACAAAGTTTATGCAGATTTCTTTGATGTAATTTATCTATACATATAATAAAAGAAACCACTTTGAGGACACTTGTCATCATATTAGGTCATGTCGTCTTATGGATAATTATAATTTTAATTTAATCTCTTCTAATTAATTATAGATAATCCTTCTACTAAATATTATTTAGTTTAATTATTACTTTTATATTTATCTATTTACTTCAAAATCAAACTTAGTTATCTAATTTGATATTAGAGTAAATTACAATTTTGGCCCATGTGGTTATATCACTTTTACCCTTTTAGCACAAAAAGAAACTTTTTAACATCTGAGCCCTCAACGTCTTTTTTTCTAACCCTTTTGGACCCCAACGTTTTTTTTTCTAACCCTTTTGGTAAGGGCCAAAAGGGTTAGAAAAAAAGACGTTGTGGGCTCAAATGTTAAAAGATTCGTTTTTTGGCTAAAAGGGTAAAAGTGATATCACCACAGGGGCCAAAATCGTAATTTACTCTTGATATTAACTATATATTTGAACGATTTGTTTAGTTTGGTATCAAATAGATTTTACGAAACTTAAAATAAAATTAACTAATATTATTTATCATTTTTACATTTACAAGTTTTAATAAATGGTTAAATTTATTGAGACTTCGTTACATTTACAAGTTTTAAATAAAGGGTTAAATTTATTGAGACTTTGTTAACAAATTTTACTACAATATAATAATCTATTTATATCAGTATAAATATATATTTATACTATACTATATAATAAAACATTAGTGTGTAACACCTATCATTCATTTTACTAAAATATTTCTTTTCTTTTTTTCTGCTGATTATCCAACATCAGGTAATACGTAAGTTTCTAACCTAATAATAAATAAAAAACAAAGTAAAATGTTATAAACCATGTAATACAGTTCTCTAACCTAATAAAAAATAAAGTGAGATGTTACAATAAGTAAATAGTACCTCAAAGTTCCTTTTGTTAGAAAACACATCTTAATGACTAAATGTTTTAACGGATTACATTATTCGTGTAAGACATGTGTTTATTCAAATCGTGCAATACACGAGTTTTTAAAAGATGTAACTATTTTATTGCTTAGTATATAAAATTATATTTATTCAACCCGTGTAATACACGGGGTTCTAACCTAGTTTTTATATATTAAAAAATAAGAAATAAATATAATTTTTATGTAAACATATCAAAATCCGTATATGTAAAACTAGACCATAAGCGAGTTTGAATAAAAGGAACCGTTTCTCATTGGTTTAGGTGAATCCATTATTTTAAATCACGCTTTGAAAAAATAAAATTCGAACTGAACCTAATGCAAACTTAGTTTTCGAATTATCGAATCACGTTAACATCCAAACTGAATTTTAAATTCCGCTTCCGGATCGGATTCGAGTTTGTGAATTTCTACCAATTTAATCCGAATATTTGAATACAAATTATATGTGTTAGGATCAAATAAAAAATTTATTTTGCCTAACTAGGACGAAAAGAAATCTTAACCTTTCATTTTTCAAATCAATGGTTAAAGATGAAATGTAGGAAAAAGAGAACTATTAGGGTATCTTTGAAAAAAATTCTATAACTTTTTTTTATAGAAATGTGTTGTATTTCTATGTCCTATAACATTTTTTGTGCTGGATTTTTGTACTAAATTATTTGTGCTAAATTATTTGTGTTGATTTTTTTTGTCTTAATTTTTTTATTTTGCTAATTTTTTTGTGCTGAAGTTTTTTGTACTAATTTTTTTTTTTGTTTTTTTGATAAAAAAAAAGGGTGTCACATACTCACATATTATCTTTACACTCCTACTTATAAGTACTAAAATGTTTTAGTACCAAAATGTCATTCCTTACTATTTACAAGGATTGTCATATGTTATCGTCACACAGTTCTTTTTAGGCTACTTAACCAAAACCCATTTTTTAGTGAATTCTTCCCCCAAATTATATATAACTTCTTTTTTTTTTGTTTATCATATATGCTTTATTTATTTATCTTACTATAGTTTTTTTTCAACTAATTTGGTTTATGCATATAAGGGTGGACGAGATGCCCACCCAACAACTCACAACAACACACTCCACCAGTTAATAGGATTCTGTCATCTAGGAGGAGGCACCCATCTAGCTCAACCCACCCTTACAAGTTACAACACCCGGGTTCACCACTCTCACCACACACGATAATTTAGTTTTTTATAGAGATTAATCGTTTTTTTCCCGGATGCATTGATGTTCCCCCTTTTCTAGTTATTGGCGCATATAAGGTTCACATACTCACAATTGATACTCAGGGAGCCCAACTTGTTAGGGTTGCGGCGGTGTACCTGCTTACACGGCATACTCGCATCACCTTGGATGGGTCCAGGTTGGTGCCCCACCTTCGTAATTTGAAACAATCGCGACGAACACTATTACATTTGGTGAATATATTATATGGGGGTAAGGTTATTGTAAAAAATGTTAAAAGTGTGAGAAATGTGAGAAATATTGTAGAGATGACATGTGTCCTAAATCTAAATTAATTCAAAAGGGTAAACAAGTAATTTTATCATTAATTCAATTAATTAAAAACTTCCCATAACCGCCACCTTAATTATAGGAACTGGATTTTTTTAAAAGATCTCTATAAACACCATTCAGCAAGTATATAACATCATTCAGTAAGTATATAACAACATTCAGCAAGTATATAACACCATTCAGTAAGTATATAACACTATTCAGTAAGTATATAACACCATTCAGCACATATATAACACCATTCAATAAAAGTATATAACACCATACAATAAAGTATATAACACCATTCAGCACATATATAACACCATTCAATAAAGTATATAACACCATTCAGCACATATATAACACCATTCAATAATCATTACATCTCTGTATCATCTTCTCCACTTCCGGCACCACCACTGCCGGTCCGCCGCCGCTGTCGTGTAGAGGTGGCCAACCACCCGACACCACTTTGCTGATGTCTTTTAGTCGCTCGTACGAAACCACCAGAAACCACCTTGTCAGAACTTCTGCTGTCACACCCCTATATTTCCACATATTATCGGTGGGCCCGGTGGGGAGTATCGTGACGTAGTTAATATCATCATAGACAATTAATCACAGTTTAAATGCACAGCGGAAGTCTAAAAGTAATTATACAAACCAAGTTGAAAGTACAACAAAATATTATACAACGGATTGTAAGTGGATCCACATGCGGATCTTAAAACAGAAAGAAATATTGTTCAACAGATTTTAAGTATCAAAGCTTGCAAGACTCTTTATTTGATACTAGGAGTAGCCAGCCCATTACGCGTAGTACCTGCACTTAATCTTTTTGAAAAATACGTCAGTTTACACTGGTAAATACAATTAACTGACTCTTTTGAAAAAAACATTTATAAAATTAGTTTGGATGCACAAGGCATAAAATCTTTTATAACTTGGGACAATTATTTAAAAATAATCTTGTATACAGATTTATATGTTTGTCGTTCATTTAGTAGCCCGGGTTAGAAGTACCGGGTTTAAGATTAATAGACACACCACTAATATAATCCCACGGCGAGTTATCCTCAACGAGTGGTTATATCTTTTACATACGCAACTGTCAGGTGTATGCCTACACCCCGTGCTTAAGTCGTGGCCATTTCAAATGAATGAGCCGAGGATATCCAGGACACGGTCATTAACCCCCCCAAAGGCATTGCATCAAACAAAACAGATTAAAACGGGTTATCTCAATGATTTAACCATTAATCGATTAAAGATTCAATACCCAACCAAGCGGTAATAATTTACCGTATCCCAAGCCCGTATAAGGGAAAATGTCACGACCCCCGACCCACCCTGGACGGAATCGGGAGCCGCGAACAGCCAAGTGGTACCGGTGATTATTTTGAAAAATATTGCAGCGGAAATTTCATCAGGACCGTGCGTTAGGAAAAATATCAGAGTTTAGAAAACACCGGATTTTATTTATTAAATAGATGGGATAAACTCATGTTTTACAAAGGTAGCTTTAATAAGGGATAAACCCAATTACATAAAACAATATTTCTTAATTTGATTTAATTAATAAAATAAGCCACTTCTTGAAGCCTTTCAGTGCCGTATCCATTTCTTACTCCAATCTACTGTAATTACCTGAAACGCGTTTTAAAAAGGTTTTGTCAGCAGGAAATACTGGTGAGTTCATTCTATTTACTAAAATGACACGTTTGTTATAATTTACAGTATTAAGAGCGATTACAATGTTTCTATATCATCCAACTACCCTCGGTATTTGTCACTCGACTCGTTTCTGTGACTATGGTCATATCACCCATTGGCTAACTCGTTGTCCAATGGTGAAGATTATCAAGTAATGTATACAAAACCCCACATACCGGCTGTAATATGGAGATTACAAAGACTTAATACCTGTAATTATAACTTTAAAAACATTTAAGAATTTATAAAATACTTTGATAAAAAGAGAATGACTCACATTATAAGCATGCAGATTCATACGGCCAAAGTTTAGTCTACAGATAAGCCTTGATATATTGCAGATTTATACAGGCAGAGCTTAGCCTATGGATTTAGCCTTGTAACCTAGTGCACACAAACTAGGTAGGTAACTTAATACAGCAATTACAATAACTCACGAGATTAAAACCCTCACGACAAATGACAAAGTGCAATCACTTAAACATCCATCGGATTCACAACGAATGACAGAGTATTCCCCGAGTTCGGGTGGTACTCAAACATCCTGTCGGAATCACGACTAATGACAAAGGATAGCACTTAAACATCCGGTTGGATAGTTTAAATCGATCGGACATTGAATCGTAGCAGCGAACGAGTTAATACCCTGTTATCGCGGCAGAATTCGAGCTAGTGTGTGTTTTGTAGTAATCGGATCATAACTCAGTATGTATAACGAATTTTCTCGTCGTTCAAATGCCAGAATTCAAGTCCCAATGCCTGTTATTTATACATGAAAATTGGCCCCCTCGCGTGACGCGAGGGGTCACCCTGGGGCGTCGCGTGACGCGAAGGGCAACATCTCATCATATGGTTGCCACGTGTATTTGTAGCTCAGCTGAGTCGACGGAAATTATAAATTCGAATTTGACAGCAAATTATTAGGATAATCGTCAATGGGGAAATACCCCCCTTGAGTTTTAGGGGCCCTGATCCTAATTCTGATTGTTCTGAAAATTTTAGGGTTTGTGCAGAATTGCTTGAGGGTCTTAACTAAGGTTGCCTTGTGAACAAAATATATAATAATAAATAATAGTTTTGGTAAGAGTTGTTATGGTTTGGGACATTTTGGAATATAATTATATCAAAAAGAAAAAGGGAATAAAATAGTGAGAAAAGATAATGGACTCACTTTGTAACTTTAGAGTTTAACTAGAAAGTCTCCGGGTAAATGTTTTGGTATAACTTCTGAGCTATTTAAAAATATATATTTGTAATTGTGTTAAGTATAGTATCCCTAATTCAACCTTATCCCGATGTCCCGAGACCGAATCCCAACAACTTAGTCGGGCAGAGCCCTGACATAAGTTATGAGGCTCAGATCAATCGGAAAGGGTAGCGGTGATCGGGAGTTAAAACACTTAAAACGGGGCATGGCTTTATTATTATTATAGGCAAAAAAATAAAATAATAAAATAGAAAATAAGAAAGTTGTCGACACATAGTGTCCAGAAATGATTTTGAGAAATTGTTTGAAATGTTAACTTGATCTGTTCTTATTTATAGGCTTTTATTTTTCCAAATCTTAGTCATGAAGCTATCTTTCAATTTCAGACACGTACTGTACACATGTCCACTTCCTATTTCAATTGATTGATTTTAATTATTATTTATTTCTTTCTTTTGATTATCTCGATATATTCATAATATATTCAAATAATATTTATTATTTTATTATTATATATATTAATTTAACTGCTTTACTTATTTTGGCGCTTATAACTTGTAAAATATAACGTTGTATAAAATAATAAATATGTCTTTAGAACGAGAATATTTTTGTCTATATTTGGGTCTAAGTTTCATTAAAAATAGAGTAGGTTCAAAATACAATGTATTTTTATAATTTAATTATTAAATGGTTCCTGGGTCCGTCCAGGTACTTCATATTTCTAGTAGTTAACTTACCCGTAATATACCCGTCTAATAATATAAGTTTTTATAGACTTTTATTTTATTAGAAAGGTCACCCATATACAGGTCAATTAATTAGAATAATATTTCAACCAACTATATAAAATAGTGTTTAAAACTATTTGGGTTGAATATTTATATTAAAAATAAACTAGTTACTAGTTAATAGTGGTTAATAAATTTAAGAGTTAATTGCTAAAATCGTCCCTGAGGTTTGGGCATGTTTGCCATTTTCGTCCAAAATGACACTTTTGTACCAAATTGCCCCCAATGTTTGTAATTTTTTGCCATTTTCATCCAAACCATTAACTTAGTTTATTTTTTCTGTTAAGTTGAGGATATTTGGATGAAACTGGCAAATATAAAACCACAGGGACGATTTTGGCAATTTACTCAAACTCTTTTAAATTTCTTTTATTTAATTAATTTTGTTACATGTATAATAAAAAAGAATATACATGCAATTTTTATATGAAAAAATAATAGCTTTGCCACATAATTTTTATAAATTTTCATCCAACCACTAACTCAGTTAATTTTTCTATTAAGGCGAAGGATGTTTATAAACTAAGACAAAAATTAATTTCTAATTTTTTACAGATCAGTTTTATAAAAATAAAATCTACTTAAATCTCTAAATTTTATAAAACTAAAATGTTGGTGACCTTATTGAAAAAGATCAAATAAAAAAAATCTTATCATATATACCGAGTTTGTAATTCATCTTCTACTCTTTTAAATTCGCTCCTAAGGAAAAACAGAAGCCAGTGCCCCCCCCCCTCTATCAAACAACGTATCATTACCAAACCTTAAAATTACCCACCAAATTGTAATTATAATGCTATGAACCAAAAGTTTCTTTACTAAAGCCACTCAGAATAAGTATTAGTTAGTTACCCTCATAATCTTAATTAAATAGATATTTTATTTCTACCAACATATTTCCTAGGTGTTCAACACATTTAAAAAATATGTAATGTTTTACAATTTTTTTCTATCTCTAAAACTGATAAATACTAAAAGTTGTAATCGTTTGTTATATGTTGCACACCAATGACGTTTTCTCTTTATAAAATTGATTTATATAAAGAAGCTGTAACTTAATTTCTGTCTTAATTTATAAAATTTAAAATATCCTTCACCTTAACAGAAAGAATAAACTGAGTTAGTGATTTGGATGAAAATTTATAAAAATTATGACAAAACTATTAATTTTTTTTTC